>OU426980.1:95459756-95872250 GCA_911387785.2 Aelia acuminata
GTCTACTTTGTAAGAGGCAATATAGAGAGCTGTATATAGTGCAATATTGCATTTTGTATTTAGTTTTGTGATATTATCAAAGAAAATATTGAAAAGGACGGGGCCTAGTACTGATCCCTGGGGAACTCCTGTATAAATTTTTCTATGATATGAATTTTCTTCACACAAGGCAACAAAAAATTTTCTATTGCTGAGATAACTATTAATTAAGCAGATTATGTATGTGGGAAATTTCATGTTTATGAGCTGGAAAAGAAGGCCTTGATGCCATACCCGATCAAAAGCCTTCTCCACATCTATTAGGGCCATACCTGTATGTTTATTGTGATTCAAGTTGTGCGAAATAAAGTCGGTTACTTTTGCTAATTGCATTATGGTTGAATGATTGGATCTAAATCCATGTTGGCGATCAGATAAGACATAGTTCTCCTCCATATATTTAACAACTCGGGTTTTTATTATTTTTTCAGTCACTTTGGCTATTGAGTTAAGTAGAGATATACAGCGGTAGTTACTAGGGTATGTTTGGTTTTTTCCAGGTTTAGGTATGGGTATAACTTTTGCTATTTTCCATGTATCCAGAAAATAGCTGTGCATGAGGATATGGTTGATGATTTTTGTTAGATATATGATAAATTTTTTAGAAATATTTTTAAGTAGTATGTTGGTAATACCATCATATCCAGGGGCTTTGTTTGTCTTTAATTTTGCAATTGTTTTACCAATTTCTTTAGGAGATGTAAGTCGGGCATCGCTATGTTTATGAGCGCTATTTTCAAAAAATGTTCTATTGATTTTTAAAACTTGACGATTAAAAGAAGTAATGCCGATTTCAGAATGTGTTTCAAAATTTTTTCCAAAGGTGTTTGCAAGTAATTTAAGCTTATCTTTATTTGAATAAGCGAATGCAGTGAAAGGAGCTCTGTTTGCAATTAGGGTTTCATCTTTCAATAGTGGTGGGACAGTTTTCATCGAACCTTTTACATTCCGTATAACTTTATAGAGGGAGCCGTCTTCTGGTTTTAGCTTCGTAAGTTTTTTGTTCCACTGTGAATTTTTATATAAGTTCAGAACAACAGAAACAATTTTAACAAGCTTATTTAGTAATTTTTTCATCCATGATCTTTTATGTTTTTGGTAAGATCTTTTAACAATGTTTTTTAACTGAATTACGAAAGCTATAATCGGAGGGAGTGTGGTGTAATGATTGTTTGTTTTATTAATCTTAGGGATTGATTTATCAGCTGCATCATTCAAATGTTTTTGGAATTCATTAACTAATATATCGATGTCATTAACATTAAAGATCGGGGGATTTAACGAAATTTTTGAGTCTAAAATATTTCTAAATTTTTTCCAGTCAGCATTTTTAAAATTAAATACTGTGTCATTTGGTTTAATTTGTAGCTGACCAGTAATCCGGAAAATCACAGGGCTGATGATAATTGACAAATTGATTGGGCAGTAATGTCAAATGGGAATTATCTGATAAGAGCTAAATCTAGTACACTTGGTCGAGGAGTTAAACCTGTCCTCTTGGACGGGGAACGACCTGGATAATAGGTGGGTTCATCTGGGGCTACTATTTCAAAGCCGAGATTTAATGATAATTCTAAGAGATCTATGCCATTCCTATTATTAGTTGCACAGTTCCATGATATATGTTTAGAATTCATGTCACCAATAACAATAACGGATTTATTTAATTTAAATAATTTTTGAAAGTCCGAGTCATAAATTTTGTTTGGCTTAGACGGGGATAGATAAGCCGAAAGAACTAATGTTTTTATGTTATTAATAGTGATAAAAGCTCCAACAGCAACAAGATACTTAAAATTTGGTAATATTACTGGAGTATGTGGTACTTTATTATTAATTAATAGAGCGACACCTCTCCCTTTATCTGAACGATAAACAGAGAAGCCCGGGCTCTTTAATTTATGTTTATCCTTGAGGCAGGTCTCAGTGATCCCTATTATATCAATATTATGTTTGATAATATAGTGAGATAGCTCATCAAGCTTATTTACAATAGAATTAGAATTCCAACATGATATTATACAATTACGTTTTAATTTATTCATATCAAACTGAATACAAATTCAGCAATGATAGTAATTTTAGAAAATGAATCTGGAGCTTGTGTAAGTTTTTCAATGGAACTTTTTAAATTTTTAATAAAATTATTAAAATTAAATGATGAAAAAATATTTTTAAAATCTTGAAATAAACTGAATACAGAACTATTATCTTGCGAACTATTAGTTACTTGTTGAGATTACGTATTTACCCAAGAAGATATAGCCTGGAGCGGTGAGCTGTGGAGTGGGGGAAATTCAGCCTCTTTATGCTCGAACTCAAGTTTTCTCTCTGATTTATTCTGACCTGCGATAATTTTTCACCTTCATCGTTTCATTTGTTCTTCATAAATATGGCATCCACGGTGATTCGCCGGATGATTACCATCACAATTAGCGCATTTTAGTTTAGATTCTGGGGGGGCCGGGCAGTCTTTAGTAGCGTGTTCGCCAGCACATTTAACACATTTGGGCTTTTTATAGCAATTTTTCGCAAGATGGAAAAAAGATTGACAGTTATAACATTGAGTGACACCAGTTTTATTTTTGTATGTGTCCCATGTAACTATACAATGACAAACTTTTTTTGTTTCTCTGACCTGCTTAATTGATGTGTCACAACTAAAAGTTACAATATAAAGGGGGTAGTATATAAATTTATTTTCACCTTCTTTTTTCTTCATTTGTGTCACATTGAGTACATTAAGATGTTTCTCTTTTAAATCCTGAGCTATTTCCTCTGGGGTGATATAAGGTGGTAGATTGCGTATGACCAAAGTTTTTTTCGCTTCATTATTTGGGGTATAAGTGTGACACTCAAACTTAGCATCTCTAACTTCTTTTAGTATTAGGTCATAATCTTCTTTAGTTGACGGGAAAAATATTAGACGGTTACCTCGATATTTAACTGCAAATTCTTTTTTACATCAGGCTTGTAGAATTTTAAGCGTGTCAGTATGCTTATTGATGTAGCTATAAACAACAATTGGTGGAACACTCTCAACTATTGGGCTTACTTGTTCTGCATTATTTGTAACATCAGAAGAATCATCTTCCATGAACTCCTCGGTGTTTGCCAGAGGTTCATACTGATTTTCTAGTGTTAATTGGAACTCTTCATTACTATTCGAAGCCTTTTTTCTCTTTTTTCTATTCCCGGCAGTTATATACTGCTCTGGGGACACTCCGTTCATTTAAGTGATGTACGATTTAAGTAAATACCAAATAGGTAAAGTAGACAAAAAATTTAATAACTTAATAAACAAATAAACGAAATTAAAAGTAATTCACAAAATTTAAAGTTATAACAACGGTTATAAAGATAACAGTACTAAGAGCACTCACTAATTCCATCCGCACTCTATCAAGTGAGGGACCGAACTCGAATATTGAGTGTTTCTCTCACCAGTACTCTCCTAACATGACAATTTTTTTTTTTTTTTACACTTGAGCGTTTTTCTCACCTATACATCTGTATTTCTTTTTTAAAATCATGAACCTAGGCAAGAACCTCTTAAATCTTATACGAACTCTAGATTTTTTAGCTTCTGATAAAAGAGTAAATGTAACTTTTAAGTTCCTGCTTACATGTTATCTAGTTTTAATTTTTTCTAAAATCTTTACTCAGCAGATTTAAAAAAAAACGGTATATTTGACAGATGAAATTGCTGCTCCATCAGCTATAATTATTGCTATTATCCCAGATTTCTATAATTTAACTCAATATGGTGTTGATGTAGTAGACGAGTAGAAGTTACTATATTCTGTGACAAGCAAATGCAAAAAAAGCAACCATTGGCCACTGACCATTTTTTTTTTTTTTTTTTTTTTTATTTCACTGTTTAACATTAGAGGAATCAAATCTCAAATCATTTAAGAATTTAATACATAGGGCACATTACAAAAGATGGATAACAACTGGCACGAGCCATGATAAACTTACCTCTTAAATTAAGACTTTCAATAAAAAAAATTAATTAAAAAAACTTGTCGATTACAAGAAATTAGGTAAGAACAAATGGATATAGTCAATACTAACTTTAAATTGTGTACTTATAAATGAAAGTCACGATTTTAAAATATAATCCTGTTTTGATATTGAAATTTTTATAAAGTTAATGCATTTTCTAACTTCAAAAAAGTGTATATACTTATCATCCACCATAAAATAAACACCATATTTTGAAAAATTATCATAATCCCAACCAATTATATGTAGATATAGTTCAAATCATTTACCATGAGATAAATGCTCACGGGACACCTCTTACAAAAAAGTAAGACACTTCTGCTAAGTTAAAGGTGTATATCAATATTTCAATTAATGAAAAGTAAAATAAAATTGTTTTAAATTTACCAGGCCCCCAGCACCCTGCTATTAGGTTTTACCAAATGAGGAAGAGGAATAAAACAGACATGGCTGACAAGGGTGCTGCAAAAGTTTCAAATCCGCAGAGGGCCAACAAGGCAGACAGGAGTCGTCAGCAGCAACAATATCAATACGAAGCTGATCAATATAATTATTACAATAAAAGAAAAACAGTTGTGCAAAATATAATGAACGCCGATGCTCCTGAGCAATGTCCCCTAAAACCAAAAGATGTTGAGAAACACTTCAAAGGCCTCTTTGAGACCAAAAGTCTCCGCAAACGTGCGGATTATGAAAATGTTGCCCCGATGCCTAATCTAATGTCTATAGAAACTGAACAAGTGAAGAAAAATCCATAAAATCTACATCCATGGACACATCGCCGGGGCCCGATGGAGTGTTAATCTGCACATTAATATATTTTGAAGTGGCGAATGTTATTAAAATTATTGCAGAGATAATGTTGAAGGTGGCCTACCTACCAGAACCACTTCGAAAAGGGCGCATAATCCTAATCTACAAAGGGAAAGGAGAAATAAACAATATCCCCTCTTGGAGGCCCATCATGATCTATTCAATTGTGCGCCGAATTATAGAAAAGGTTCCGGACCATGAATTAAGGAAACAGGTCACCTTCCATAGGAATCAAAGGGGTTTCATAAAACTCCAGGGAATGCACATCAACTCGAGAATTATAGACGCTATTCAAAAAAGAAGAAAAACGATTGCACGGTAGTCTTTCCCAACGTTGTCGGTGCTTTTGACAATGTTGGGCACTCATATATTATTAACACATTGGAAGCGAGAGGTGTGCCACCAGATCTCAGGAATGTAATATCACCTTTCCTAAGTACAAATGAAATAAGAATTAACATTGGTGCCCACCCAACCAGCCAAATCAAGGTGCTGCGAGGAGTACTCCAAGGCGGCCCCTTGTCATCATCGCTTTTCAACTTAGCCATCGATCACTTATACCGCGACCTGTGCGACGAAGCATTTTCAAGAAAATTTGGATATGAGCTAAAAGTTGACCAAGACAGTGTAGTCCCTACAGGGTTCGCGGATGATCAGGTGGTCACAGTGCGTGACAAAGGGGCTGCAGAAAGAGTTATTGGCAGCATTCAGAGGACCCTCGCGGAGATTGGTTTGGCGATAAACCCTGAGAAGAGTGTGGGCATAGTTCTGAACAAAGGAGAGCTGGAAGCCACAACGCTCTCCCTTGAGAATGGAGACAGCATCCAAACTCTGAAACATGGAGAAGTCATCAAATATTTGGGATGTACATTCTCGGGAGAGCTACTGTTTAGCGAGGATTCGGTAGCAAAATTAAATGAAAACCTTAATAAGCTCGTCACCTCTTGCTTGCTTAAGCCCGTACAGAAGCTCAACATTGTCAATCAATATTTGTTCCCAGGTCTAATTTACCCTCTCCAAACTGCGCCCCTAACAAAGCTGCGTCCTGAAATATTAGAAGGCATCGACACCATGATTCGCAGGAATGTCAAGGCCATCATCGGACTACCTGCGAACACCTCCACGGCGATGTTGTATGCCCAGGAGATATAGAGGATTAGGACTGATCCGCTGCCAATGGGAAGCTCCTTTACAACACTAGTCCATTGCTCTGTGGCTGTCAAATATACCGGATTCCCTGTTCCAATCTCTTTTTTATTACTCCGCTGAAATAGCTAAGTGTGCGGAGAGATTGGGTGTTGAGCAGGGACACCGGAGTGTGAAAGCTCTACGACAGTCGCTATGAGAAAACTCGTTTGAGGAATGGGCCAACTGCAGGTGGCAAGGCATTGGAGTAAAGAGACCCCGAAAGCTAATAGACTTATGTATGAAAAGCAAGTACTTTCGGGATCTGAATGGTCTAATGCCTTGAAACTCAACATTAACTATGCACCCCTGCAAGGAGTTCCAGGTGTGGACAGGTCAGATAAGTAGAGTCCCTCTGTCGCAAATGCGACAGAGAGCCTGAAACACCAGTACATGTGCTGGGGAAATGCCCCAACAACTCTCTCCTGATAACACGCCGTCACCATCATATGAAGAGGTTTACTGTGTGGATACAGAGGGGTCCACGAGATATGTTGATATAGTGGCGTTTTCTAAGACCGGAAAATCAGCAATTGTTCTGGATCCCACTGTTAAATATGAATCCAATGACCTCGACCAGGTGAGCAAAATTGAAAGGGAAAAGAAGAAAATTTACGAAAAATGTATCCCTTTCCTTAAAGAGAAGTTCCATGCAGGCTTTGTCGAGAGAGACTTCAACGTGAGAGGCCTTTGGTTCGGAGCCCACGGAACTATACCAAGTTCAACAAGGAGCTTCATGGAGGATCTTGGTGTCGACATCAAAGACATAGCGAAGATTGCAGAATATATTGTTCTCGACTCCTTCGGAATCATTCACCACCACATCCATTCTTAGAATTTAAATTACAAATTGTTGAAGGGCCATGTAAAGTACCAGTCAAAAGTTTAGACTCACTTGTATTTAATTCACAATCTTCAAGTTTAATAAAATAATTTTAACTCAAGAGGTAGAATATGGTGGATATATTCCACCATCATTAGCTCAAGAGGTAACATTTCAAACATTATATGATTAAGTTTAGAATAAAATTATAAATAGGGGTCACCTGTAGTGTAGTGTTTAGCATGGAAACCTAATATACTAAAGGTCGCGGGTTCGCGTCCCGAAGTGGCCCTAGATTTTTTTAATGGGAGTAAAAAATCCTTGGCTATGCCGTCCCTCGGATAGGTCCCGAGCCTGTACAATATCAGGTACTCGTTAAAGATCCCTATCCTAATTATACGTGGATATGCAAAATTTAGGGACCCCACTGTAGCAACGTCCGATTAGCCTTAGAAGCATAAAGGGACGTTAAAGAAACAATCAAACAAATTATAACTAAATTAAAAATAAAATTATAGTTTTTATGTTGTTAAATAAATAAAATGTTGTTATTTATTTATTTTACAAATCTAAGGGTGAGTCTAAACTTTTGACTGGTACTGTATGTATGTATATTATTTATTGATTTACTAGCTAGGGTGCCCGGCTTCGCTCCGGTAGTTGTGTGGTAGTTTCAATAACAGAAAGACTTTACAATTAAAGGAAATATAGAACAAAATTAGCAGTTTCTTGAAACTTTTAACATATTATCAATATTAAAATTCGAGATCTGCAGAGTGCGCCCAAATAAGGAACCCTATATACTTTAAAGGTGATTGAAAATGGCGAATAAACAATTAATTTTGCTGCAACTTTGTCGAGTCATGCATCGTTTTTGATGGTTTCTGTGATTCTGAATCCTATATTTCTATATTTCTATATTTCCTATATTTCTTTTTATCCTGAACTATGAGGGGTGATAAAATATTATTGAAAAAATGCTGTAATTGGAGTTAGTCATTTTATCAACTGGAATGCTCATCATACATAGTAATAAAACCATGTTTCATAATTGCATACAATAAGAACACTTCAAACATTTTCTTTTCGATTTATAATCAGTCAATTCAGCTCTTCTTTTTTGCTTTATGTCTGTTTATTTCGCTCACTCTACTACTAAAAAATGTTCAGTCATATTGCATTAAATTTACTTAAGTAGATGTTATATATTGATTAAATATAATGTGTAAATCAATTAACCTTTTTATGAGGAAATTAATTTTGTAAGGTATCCAGTCGGTTTTCTAATTGATTGCAGATATGTAAAATCATTATTTTATTTAGAAAGAAATGGTGAAACAATTTTAAAAGTAATTTAAAAAGAACAGCTGAAAAAATATTTAACCTTTACAAACTGAACGGAATGAATGAACAATAAACATTGAGTGAAACGCACCCTAGCGCTTCCTGGTAGCCTGGAGCTCGAACTACATTTTTCATTCATAACCTCGTATCTCAATCTCAGAGAGACTAATTAAATGGTGCGAGAGTCTTAAAATTCCAGTCCTTTTCTCTTCAATTTTACACCCTTAAGAGAAAAACAGAAACCTTCTTCTCCGTTATGGGTTTTATAGCAACACGCTGACATAACTCTCTTAAACGTGCATTGAGTCGTTTTTGAGCCTTTTCGGCACGCACATTGTACACTTTGCTTTATAATATATATTGATTAATATATATTTACCACTAAACGTCTTTTATTTATAGATTGTTCTTTTTGTTGTTGTTGTTTTTTTGTCTTTTTAAATCTTTTTATACCATTTTATATAAAACATTGAGCTGTTATTTGATATTGTTATTATTATGCTGCTGTTGTTATTCCATGTTATTAATACGTCACCACGTTTTCAAATTTTTATTATTACTTAAAGACATTACTTAATTTTTAGAGGCCAGTTAAGCCTATAGAGAGAAAATGTTATACATGTAAAAAAAAAAATTCCTTTTGGTCTTTTATTATTCTAGATTTATATTACAGTGAAAATTCATTCTTCCTTTTTGATATATATATTATTAGTGAAGATTAGTGAAGGTCATATGAAAAGAATCAACAGAAGATTCAAAGAATTATTAAACACAACACTGCAGCAAGAAAACATAGCAATACACCTGAAGATGAGGCAATGAGCCTCGAAACGTTGTGATGTTTTAATGTATTAAAAAATATATATATCAAAAAGGAAGAATGAATTTCCACTGTAATATAAATCTAGAATAATAAAAGACCAAAAGGAATTTAAAAAAAGTCTTCCAATAAAATATAAACTATAAATAAAAAAAAAAAAAAAAAAAAATGAAAAAGAAAAAAAAATTATGTTTCTTTGTATATATATGTATATACATATATTAGTTTTATTAGTATTTAGAATTTAACAAATAATCTGTATAAGATAAATGAGTATGCTGTGTATGAGCAACCCAATAAAATTGGGCAGCATCACTATTTTCAATAAAGTGTTTCTCTAAATATTATACTATTTTTGTCTACAAAATATTTCCTCACATTTATGTGTGTATATTGTAATATCTGTATCAATGCCTCCTTTGCCACTTTATTACCATAACAATATAAAGTGGTAAATTTAAATGAAAACTTGCAACCTCAACATTTTCTACTGGTTTTGGGCTAGTTAATTTGGATCTAGGTTGCAACACACTGCTTATAATTTATTTAGTCCTGGTTGGCAATCATAAAAACTTGCTAAGTTTATAAAATTAACCTTTTAATTATGTTTTTGCTGTACTACATATTTATTAAAACATGTATTTTAAAACATTCAACGCCAAGTACAGCCCTGAGCTACTACCCGGCAGCGAGCCCAGGTGGCCAACTACAGCCCAGGGCTGCACTCAGGTATATTTTACCTTTTCCACTTAAAAGCGATGGGCAGGTAGGAAAGTTTTTACTTTAGTTAGTCAGCCACTTGCACTGGTCCATGATGGTCATTTCGGCGTTTTTGGTTTCCGGATAGCTGCATTATAGCCGAAGTTGTGAATTTTTAAAATTTTCTCCGAATTTTTGTTAATTTAAGTGTTTTATTTTTAATTGTAATTTAATTTAATTGAAAATGGGACCTAAGAAGAGCAATGCCAGTGGACAGCCATCTAAAAGAAGTAAGTATTTTATAATTAATTTTTTTTTTAACTATTCTATTTTTTCATTTTGCTTATAATATCTAATTTTAAAGCTATTCTCACTACTTATATTATATTTTATTATTATATTACATTATCCAGTTACAGTGGATTAGTAAAAGAACAAAAAAACTATATGTACAAATTTTTAGGGACAAGAACGAGGAAATTTGTGGATGCTGAGACTGCGCTTGGGCAACCACAAACTGAGCAGCCACAAAGTAATTAGTTTTTGTAATTTTATTATGTATTTATTTTTAAAATGTTCTTACGTTAATTATATCGTTACTTTAATTATAATATCGTTGGGTAACTACCATTGTGATTTGTCCCGATTGTGAAGGGCAACCCGGTCTATGCATTGACCCTTGCTTCCGGGAATTTCATACGAAAATGTAACTTTGTATTATATATATATATCTATATATATATATATATATATATATATATATATATATATATATATATATATTATTGTATTGTATATATTGTTTTTTTTTAATATTGTATATATATTAGTTATTAATTTTTTTTTTTGTTATGTATATATAAATTTGAGTGATTTCTTGTCACAAAAAAATTATAAATAGAAATAATTAGGTGTAAGAATGCAATTCCTTTTTGTATTATAATTGTAATCCCTTATTATTATTTGTATTATTTATTTTTATTTGTTATATATTATTGTTTTTATTTTTTATAGTTTTTTATTATACATAATGTTTTTTAAAAATAAAATTTATAAAGAAAAAAATAATGATGTGTTACAGTAATTTGATGATGATTTTTTAAATGAAAATTCCCATACCCACAATTAGTTTAACTTTCAAAGGAACTACTCTTCACTTTTTACATTCACTTACCTATATATGAAATATATAGTAAGTGGAAGTATTGCGATCACGAAAAATTTCGACTTCCGGTTTTCAATGGAAATACACGTTTGGGGGTCCCCTGAGTCCAAATAACCAAGTCCCGCGAAATTGTCTGTGTGTGCGTGTGCGTGTGCGTGTGCGTGTGCGTGTGTGTGTGTGTGAACAGACTAGCTCAAAAACTATAAACTGTGCGAACCTGAAATTAGGTATTTAGTGTATGTATATGCCCGCGACGTGACAGCAAAAATTGCTCAAAGGGTAGGGGTACTTTATTTATTAACTTTTTACGTTTTTTTTTATTTTCTCAAAAATGGCACAAACGATTTTGATTAAACTGAGTATTTGATGTATTAGTATGCCCGAGATATGACCTTAAAAATTTCATCAAAATTGATCAACCGGAGGGGGGACTTTACTTAATAAATTTTGTATCATTTTAACGTGTTTTTTTATTTACTCAAAAACGGATTTCACGATTTTGATCAAACTGGGTATTTGATGTATCTATATGCCAAAGATGCGATAGCCAACATTTCATCAAAATTGGTCAAACGGAGGGGGCAATTTATTTCATACATTTTTTCCAATTTTTACCTTTTTTTTCGATTATCTCAAAAACGGCTTTAACGATTTTCATCAAATTCCCCATGTTTAATGAAAATTAGGTGGTATTTAATACCAGGTAAGCGTTATCACTATTGAAATGTTCTGAGGGGGCTGTTTTTTTGTTTCCTGTACAGTACCTTTGTTTTTGTTTAAATGGAGAAATTAACTGTCACTCGTTACGCCTAAAAATTAGAAATGGCTAAATATGAGATATGATAAAAACCAAGTAAACATTTAGAGGAGAAAAATGAAAAATATTCAGTCAACTCATAAAACACGTTGAGCACACGCATGCGTAGTACGTCTTTAATGACAGACCATAGTTCATAATTAAAGCCGTTCTGTTCATTTAATGGAAATTATTTGTTTCATGGTAACTAATTGAAATTTTCAACAAGTACATAGAGAATTATAAAATCAGACGACTTGGAGTATTATGCTTGCATTGCCGAATTATGACAAGTAAAATCTTTTATTTAATTATAAAATAAATTAGTGTTTTTTATAGAGCAAATGAAAACCAAAATAAGAAATGAATGTGGAAAAATGTGTAACTTTGAGAAGCGGCATTCACAAAATGCATTAATTTCTAATTTAAGTAAGTTGGTAGGTGAAAGTTGTGTGTTGCGCGCATGCACCAGATTTTTTTACTTAAAATTCATTCAGAATTGGTTAGTTATAAATTTAATAGATCATTCTTACAAATTCTTAATTTATTTTTATAACAGCAATCTGAAACATAAAAAAAAAAAAAATAACGAAATGAAAGGTAACAGCCCTTTGAACTGGTGCGGAACGGGTTAAGAAACTCTTTGGCGACTCTGATGGCCAAGTACAGCCTGGGGCTGTACCGGTTCAATGATGACCCAAAACCCTCTGGCCACCTGGTTCAGCTAGGGAATATGGTGGTGGTGTTGAATGTGTTAATGACCAAATGCTGCCAAAGTGATGGCTTCCTTGCACTGTGTGGTGTAAAACATTGAAAAAGTTAAAATTATAATTATCTGCTAAAAATAATAATAATAATAATAAACAGTTTTTCTATTAAATTATATTTTTAGCATTATTTTTTAAACTTTTGATTACTTATTAATACATTATAATTTATTATCTACTCTTTGTATTTTTATATATATGTATATATATATATATATATATATATATATATATATATATATATATATCCGTACATACTCTTATAAGCAGTTCTAAAAAATAGAAAGGAGCCTCATACCGCTCAGACATACTCTTATAGCTGGAAATTCTCTAGTTAAAAACATCTAATACTTTTCAATTTTATAAATGTCAATGTTGTTTATAAATCTTCTTTTCTATTGCTATTATTACTTAAACTGGGATTTTCACTGTTCATAGACTTCATGAATGTACTCTTCTCATCTCTACTGACATGAGAACTTAATAACAACAAAAGAAAAGGGTTCTATCTTAATAAAGAAAATATATTGCAACGCTTCTTCATGGACAATTCTAACTTGGAAGGTGCAAACTTAGAACTATTGATAGGGAAAGCTCGGCATCCTAGGCATTTCAAAGGTGTAAATTTGTATTGGATGGGCGTTGATAGGAAAGTAAACATAAAGGCATCGATGATAGGTCAAATAATATCTGTATGGTTTGATCAATTGGACTGTTAAATTAATATTTAGGACAGAAAACTTTCTTTTTGTTTCTGGATAATGCAACATCCCACCTCCACCTTAATTTGGGAAATATTCTTATCCTTTTTCCTCCAAATGAAACTTTGACATGTCAACTCATGGATCAAGGAATCATTTAAAATTTTAAAGTTAAATATCGCCTCAGCTAATTCAGAACAAAGCAAAAAAAAAAAAATTTATACAAACGCAAGCAGTAATATGGATCAAAAATGCCAGGAAAGACGTTCTCCTTCAATGATTAAAATTTAAAAAAATATTTTAAAGGGTTGTAAATAATTTTTGTATTGCGAAATAGGATTTGTCAACAAATCTTGGTGCCAAAAAAAAAAAAAAAAAAGAAAAAATTTTTGTATTAAAATAGTTAAATTTATATTCATATCTTACCACTTTTATATTATTTCCTGTTGTGTTTCTAATAAATTAGTATAATATGTTTTGTATATATAACCTGTTTTTTTCTCCTAAATCCCCCTCCCCAACGGACACCCCCCTACAGCTAAAACTTTACTTACATCCAAGTGGGTCCGTTATAGAGGGGTTTCTCAACCTACATTAATTTTTTTTTTATATACACTTGATTGGAAGCTTGATAAAAATGAAAATAAAAAATTTGTTGTTACATTTTTTTTTTTTTTTCATTATAACCTTATCCACCCAAAGTGGATTCAGCCTCATTCCAAAAAATCTGGTTCTCGAAGAGGAATGATTTTCAAATTTATCTAACATATATTTTTGACTTATATCAGCTTTTTAATTTAAGCTAATACCTCAAATTCTTATAATTTCTACCATTGGGCAGAAATGAGTTAAAGCTATGATTGTTCTAGGGTGAAGATGGACAAGAAGTGGATTCTTCTAAGCCTAATCCAAATGGAGTGGAATTTGATAACCTGTACATTGATATGAACGGTATTATACATCCCTGTACACATCCCGAAAACAAGTAAAAAAAAAAATATATATATATATATATACTTTTAAAGATATGGTGCATTAGATAGGTTAGTCAACTTTCATTAATTCAAAACTTGATAAATCAAATGTCTCAATAATGAATTGGTCCTTCGTTTACTCATAATGTTTTCACAATGCGATGCATGGGAAAACAAAAAATATAAATAAATGTTTACATTCCATGGTTTGTTACAAACACTCATTAACTTGAAGTTCCTATAATACTCAATAGTTGGAAGAACTAACAATAATTTTCAGATCTAAATACAAACCTGGCATTTCAATTTTATTTATTGAGTTATTTCCTATTTCCGGTGTTCCTTGTAAACAATTTGAATTTCCTCTTATTTGAGTTTTCAATCAAGACGAATTTGAAGAGTCTGTGCCTTTTAATTTTTCTGCTCAGAACATAAACAGATAGAACCCAGGGACAACCCATGCAAAATAATATGAGATAGCAGATTTATTGGCTTCCAGTTATCAAGCAATAAAAATCCTATTAATAGCCTGTCGTCTAATAAAGTGAACTATGTTACCTCGGGTACTGGTAGCCATCCCAGTGCTCTATAATATTCCCTATACGCAATGTTTTTCCCATTGACAGCTAAAAAATGGTATCCAGAAGTCTTGAATCCCTCGAATATTGGAAAATCTGCTAGGGTTTTCTGCATCTGGACAAAATTAAGAATGATGCTTGAAAAACAGCTAGTTATTCCGAATTTTAGTTTTTTATAATAATAACTAATTATGGCAGTATTAAACTTCTGAAATCCGAGCTTTGAAGTGATCCCGATGGGTGGAGGAAGCTGATATGTTGATATTTACCATGTATTCAATACATTCAATGTATAACAATGGTGATTTCCCATGTATTCCTTTCTACTATTATTGCTCACAAGCAATATAGGTTTGTAATCAGAACTCAGAGGTCTAAGTATTCATTGGTCTCTGTTACAATCAGAGACTATTTAAAAAAAATATATATTATTTATTATTGATTTTAAGATTTCTCTTGTGCCAATTATTTTTTTATCTAGCTTTATTTCTTTCACTTACTACTATTTACATCTTATGATAATGTTTTTTTTTTTTTTCTTTTTTCGATTTACTGAATTTTTTTTCAAGGCCAGCTCCTAGAGACGAAGATGAAATGATGGTAGCTATTTTTGAATGCATCGACAGACTTTTTAAAATTGTAAGACCCCGTAAACTTCTTTACCTAGCTGTAGATGGAGTTGTAAGTATTATAAAAAAGTATTATTGGTGTAGTTATTGTGGCAGTAGTTGATTTTTTAGTTAATTATTTAATTCCTTACACAGGCCCCAAGAGCGAAAATGAATCAGCAACGGTCAAGAAGGTTTAGAGCAGCTAAGGAAACAGCTGAAAAAGCTAGCCAGATTGCTTTGATTAGATCCCAACTAGAAGCAAAAGGTGTAAATTTACCTCCAGAAAAGGATAAATCCTCCCATTTTGACAGTAATTGCATAACACCTGTAAGTAAATGAATTTTGTAGCTTATTACTATTCAAACAAAATTATATATCAGTTTTTAGACTTTTGACAAATTTATTATAAGATGTAAATAGTAACCTTATACTGTTTTAATGTCATCATGGTAAGGGCCCAACAATATTCTCCTGTGTGGGGACAATTTCACATCAAACAAGTTAAAGAATGAACAATCCTAATGGACTGATCAATTGACCCTTACAATTGTATTTGTCTTGGGATGAGAAAGTAGTCTATTATTGATTTTTGATTCTTGCTGGGTTCTTCTCGAGTATATTTGTGAATATCCTTATGTGGTTTTACTATGTTACCTACTATGAGGTCGTTAGCTAGACATAAGTTCAAAATACGCTCTCCATTATCATTTATTTGAGGCTCCCTGTACCTTCCAAGAGCACCGTCCCATGCTTTGTATTCGTTTCCTACTCTTCCATTCAAGCCCCCCTTGATTATGCTATTATCTTCGGTATCATCTATTTCCTTTTGCAGTGCATCGTAGAATGAGTCCTTGTCGGTTTGGGTAGCATCTTCGTTTGGTCCTTAGGCAATAATAATGTTCCAGATTCTTTAAAGCTTCTTCCAGAAGCTTTAATGATTCTTTCTTCCAACCTTCCTGTACGAAATTGTAGCTCTGGCTACTAATTTTTTGTATGCATTAAGTTTCATTTGATGGCTGGCATGGGGTTCCTTGAAACAGGGGCGATGAAATATTTCATGGAGCACCACGAGTGGAAGAATGGCCCAGTCCCCAACAGTTCTGTTTAATGGAGGTTATACTGTACACACATCACATTTATGCGTATGTGTGTTTTTTTAAATTTATTTTTGAAATATATATTTACTAGCTAGGGTGCCCAGCTTCGCTCCGGTAGTTGTGTGGTAGTTTTGATACCAGAAAAACTTTAAAATTAAAGGAAATAGGGATCCAAATTAGCACCTTCTTGAAGATTCGGTTTCAACTTGGTATCAATATTCTGCAGACTTGAGTTCTGCAGAGTCCGCCCAAATAAGGAGCCCTGTATAGTTTACAGGGGGTTGAAAATGGTAAATGAACAATTAATTTTGCTGCAACTTTGTCGATTTATGGATCGTTTTTGATGGTTTCTGTGATTCTGAATCCTATAAGCCCATTCCAAGTAGTCAGCAGATAATAAGTTATTAGATTATAGTTGAAAAATCTGGTATCTCAGTTAAAAAAATTATATTTTGAGTAAAACTTAAGCGCCGACTGCTATGATGGTCCTATTTGATCCAGAAGTATAGAAACTACCAAAGATTCATAGAAACTTTTTTTTAAGACCTTTCTTCCATTTCAACCTCCCTAAGATATCCCCCCCCCCCCCCCCCCCGTAATTTGAACGGTTTCTGCATATCTCGAATCTTACTACTACTACTACAAAGTGAAAACCAAAATTTCTTGAAGGCACAATTTTTTCATCATGTTTCTTTTTATCTTGAACTATGAGTGATGATAAAATCTTGAATGCTGTTATTGGAGTTAGTCGTTTTGTCAACTGGAATGCTCATCATACGTAGTAACCAAACCAACTTCTTTTTCATAAATACAATAAGAACACGTCAAACTTTTTATTTTCGATTTATATTCAGTCAATTCATCTACTAAGAAATGTTCACTCATATTGCATTAAATTTACTTAAGTATATATTATATATAGATTAAATGTAATGTGCTGATCATATATTAGCCTTCTTATGAGAAAACTAATTTTTTAAGGAATCCAGTTGGTTTTCTAATTGATTGCAGAGATGTAAAATCATTATTTTATTTTGAAAGCAAAGGAGAAACTAATTATTTTCGCTTTATTTTTTAGTAATTTAAAAAGAACAGCTGAACAAATATATAACCTTTACAAACTGAACTGGATGAATGAATAATAAACATTGAGTGAAACGCACCGTAGCGCTTCCTGGTAGTGTGGAGCTCGAACTAAATTTTTCATTCATAAACTCGTATCTCAATTTCAGAGAGGCTAATTAAATGGTGCGAGAGGCTTAAAATTCCAGTCCTTTTCTCTTCAATTTTACACTCTTAAGAGAAAAACGGAAACCTTCTTCTCCGTTAGGGGTTATATGGTTAAACGACGACATAACTTTCTTAATCGTACGTGAAGTCCTTTTTGAGCCTTTTCGGCATGCACATTGTACACTTTGCTTTATAATATATATTGATTAATTTTTTTAAAATGTTAATATTTATTTATATTATCTGTTGTTGTTACAGGGTACATCGTTTATGGCGAGACTTACTGAATGCCTTAATTACTATATCCATGATAGGTTAGCCACTGATCCTGGTTGGAAAAATATTAAAGTTATTTTATCAGATGCTAGTGTTCCTGGAGAAGGTGAACACAAAATTATGGATTTTATTAGAAGACAAAGGGGTGATTATTTTTTATTGTTATAATATTTATAATGATTTTTATACATTGATTGCCATAGTCCCTTTTAGGATTCCAGTGTAAGTAGCCAATTTAATCTAATCACATTATATGAATCCAAACTCTAGTTATAGTACACAGCAATTGTCATAACCATATGAATTGTTTATCTAGTAAATAATTGTCAAGTAGAATGTATTTTTAAAATTAATTTTTATACATTTAACATTTTGTTTTATTTAAATCAAATATAGCATTTCCACATCTATTTCAACCGTTTCTTCATCAAATGCAACCTTTTCCAAATCAATCGTAACCCTAAAATCACATTCCTGTTGAAGGCTATAGTGTTCTTTTGGCTTCTTAATTCTTTCATTGCTTTTATTTTATCTTGTTCCTTGTTTCTTTTTTTCCTTTTATGAAAGCGTTTCTCTTCTCGCCTTCTGTCCTTATATTCTTTAACTGTCATGTGAGTCCTATGCTTTGTCAACATATTCTTATAGGCTCAGTTTTTCCTGTCTGTAGCTGACTGACATTCCTAATCAAACTATCCAGATATCTGATGGGTTTCCTCCATACCAAGCAGCTCTTCTGCTGTTTGTTTGAAGGCGATTTTGCAGCAGTTCCACCTTCCATTCACCGTATCTTCCAAAGGAACCAATTCCAATGCTTTTTCCAGTTTGGGGGGTGAATTTTTCTTTATAATCCTATTCACACAGTTTCCATGCATTGATCCTTTCCATTCAAGCAACTTTGATTTTTTGAGCATTACTTATTCTTGCTTGAATGCATGATATGACCAGATAACGATTGCTATCAACATTTGCTCCTCTAAAGATTCGGGTAAACTATTAAAATATTTCGGGTAGCCCCCATATCTACTAAAAGCTTCACCTCTTTTTTATCAAAGTACGCTGATAATACCAAATAATTTAAATTAGTGTCCGAAACTTTATTCACAAAACAACTACTTTTTCTCTTACGTAATCGGTACTTAGGATTCTTTCTACAGTATTTCTTCTTATGGCCAAATTTTTTACACAAAAAACATTTTACTTTCTTAATTGCAGTAGCGAACTTGGCCTGGATCGCTACTGCAATTAGTTTGGGTAATTTCTGGCGAAATGGCCCGGTTTGGAGCATTTAAAACAAATAACAAATAATCATGATTTCTAGATGTTAAATTCCTATTTTTTGATTCTGATTTAATGTAAGGTTTTTTGTAATTATTATGTTTAGTATAAAAGTTAGATCTGTTAGGCTCACCTCTTTTTACCAGCTCTCCGAGTTGGGCCCTGATTTCCTCAATGTCTCGGCTAAGGTCCGAGGTGCTGCTTCGGCCCCTCTCCTCTATCTTCCGCCTCTCCACCAGGAATGTAGCGGCTTCTGCTCTTCTGATGTTCTCCCGCAGTTCCTCCATCGTTCGGTTGGTTTTTTCGGTGACCCTTGAAAGAATTTCGGACGAAAGACCGGTCATGATGTGGCGAATTTTCTCTCGTTCAGGCATTTTGGGATCTACGTCGTAGCAAAGTTTGCAGACACTATGGTAGTAGTCCCAAATGGCTTCATTCGGCTTTTGTTTTTTCTTGATGAGTTCGTAATTCGCCGAATCTCCCTGAGTGCTTTGAGAAAATACCTCTGTTATTTCGCTTTTGGCCTCTTCATAATCCGTCCATTCTTCTCCCGCTGTATCGAACCAATCCTAAGCGGCATCGCTTAAGTAGCAGGGTAGTAACTTAAAAAGCGCTTCGGAGTCCCAACCTTTCGCCTTCGCCGCCCTTTCAAAATGTCGAAAAAATCTTTTAGGCCGACCAATACGGCCGCTAAAAGTGGGGACCGGAACTTTGACTCTTACAGGCCTAGACCCGCATTCCGACTTAGTATCCTCCTCGTCCGACGGCATATTGGTTCTTGAATAATCCTTATTTCGCGTTTTTACCATCAATCAAAGATTGTCACACCCCTTGCCTCCACCAAATTTGTGTCACCCCTATTCTCAAATCTACAAGTCCAATGTGACACAGGGATCTTTGGGCAAGGGTTGTGAGGTAATTAAGCAACTACGTACAATTTACACTATTTATTTACAATAATTACAATAATCTCTTACAAGTCCCAACTACACAAGGGGGGGTACCATGACTCATAAATTACTTGGGGCTACTTTACTACTTTGAATCCCACTATGCCCCAGGCTCACTCTGCCTGTCCCAGACTTCGACAGCCTATCTCAGACCCAGCCTCCACTCCAGACTGCTCCCCGACTGCCTGCCTGTGTCTAACTGCCCCTCTTAGACTGACTGCCTCAGACTCTCCCAGGCTGCCCCACTATCTCCTGGGCCAGCCTCTTCTAGGAGTTCCCCCTCTCTCTCAGGGTCTCCTAGGTTCAATGGACATCTTAGGTTTTCCACGTGACAATATATCCGCTCACCATAAAACCTACTCCAAAGACATGTTGATTCAGGTCGCAACTGTAGTAGAGTATTTAGCTTTTCTTGTCCATGATTCCGGATCCTATCCATCTTATTTCCTGCAATGCAGTAATATATTTTTTATATTTAGAAAGTTCATTGAGGAGTATTTTTAATGCTCTAGCTCTGTACAGGGAACGAACATTCCATACTGTCAAATTAAATTCCTTGAGAGTGCCGGGTTGATACTGTTAAGACTGTCCAAATCCGGGACAATTCCCTTGGTGTGGCACAGCCACAAAATGTTTTCTGAGAGAGGGGCAGCTGACCCCTCCGCCCTACCCCCAACCTGAAGTCCTGTAACCCTAGAAAGCAGCCCTAACTGGGTGCTATTAGCCCGGCAGCTGTAACATGTTTTTTTAAACTACATATAAATTGGGACACGCAATGGCGGATTTAATGGTTTTTTATGGTTTTAATAATTGTTCAATAATTTTATCTGAAGAGAAAAGATTGACCATGGCTGGGAGTTAAACCCAGGTCACTGAATCACTTTTGCAGCTCTCTTAACCACTGAGCTCCCCAGGGGGATTCATAGCCATGTCAACCTTCAGTGATGCAGTGATGCATAGGTATGGGTTCCATGGCGAATCTTTTCAGATAAAATTGTTTAATAATTAATTAATTATTATTATTATTAAGTAATATTACTTCTGTTTATAGCTCACCCTGATCATAATCCAAATATTCATCACTGTTTATGCGGTGCTGATGCTGACTTGATAATGCTTGGTCTAGCAACTCATGAACCTTACTTCACTATTATTCGGGAGGAGTTCATTATGAATCAGCCTAAACGTTGTGACCTCTGTGGTCAGACTGGTAATAAACAGTTTTTGTGTATAACAGTAAATTTAGTCTATATGTTTAAAATTCTAATTTATGATTTATTTCTGTGTATAAAAAAAAAAAAAAAAAAAAAAAAAAAAAAAAAATACTATTTTGATTTTGTCAGATGTGATGTTGATGATTATATTATTTATGTATTTTGATGAAATATCATGGAGACACAGCTCTTCATCCTGTTTTGAGCTAAACAAAATTTAGTCTAAAGCTGCACAAATTTAGAATTTGGTTTCAGCAAAGGGTTCTGAGCACATGTGTACTTTGTATCCTTTCATTGATCTGAAGTCCTCTGTTTGGTTTTATACCACCAACTTGACTTGTTCTGGTATAAACCATATTGAATAATGGCTGATTTGATTTTAAAGTGGACTGTACCTAGGTAAATGATAATTTTAAATTAAAGTTATTCATCTAAAGAACAATTTGGTTGGGGTATGGGCCTGAAATATGTAAAATTATTGTTAATGGTTAGTTAAAATTTTGAAAGTGTGGAATAACATAAAGAATTGAATGCAAATAAGATGGTTGATGGACTGATGAATGTAGAAAAGGTTGAAATTAATTGGGCTGAATCTCGCTGTGATGAATTTGATGAAATAAATTCCTCTTGTTGAAAAACCTGGTGCGATGCGCGCAACACACAACTTTCACTTACCAACTTACTTTGATTAGAAATTGACATGTTTTGTTAAATGCCCTCTCTCAAAGTCACATTTTTCCACATTCATTTACTTATTTTTGTTTGTATTTGCTCTTAAAAGTTTACTAAATTGTTTTATTATTAAATAAAAGTGTATTTGTATTTGTACTTGTGATAATTCGGCAATGCAAGCATAATACTCCAAGTCATCTGATTTTATAATTCTCTATATAATAGTTGAAAACTTCATATAGTTATCATGGAACAAATAATTTCCATTAAATGAACAGGACATCTTTAATTATAAACAATCGTCTGTCATTTAAGGCGTACCGTGCATGCGTGTGCTCAAAGTGTTTTATGAGTTGACGGAATATTTTCTTTTTTCTCCTGTATATGTTTACTTGATTTTTGTCATATTTCATATTTAGCCATTTCTTATTTTTAGGCGAAACGAGAGACAGATAATTTCTCCATATAAACATAAACAAAGGTACTTAATACACCCCCTCAGATCATTTTAACAATAATAAAGCTTACCTGATATTTTAGTTTAGTCAAAATCGTTAAAGCTATTTTTGAGAAAATCAAAAAAGAACATAGAAATGGGATAAAAGATTTTAAATTAAGTTTCTCCTCCGTTTGATCGATTTTGATAAAATTTTTGATTTCATATCACAGGCATATACCTACATTAAATACCCAGTTTTATCAAAATCGTTAGAGCCGTTTTTGAGAAAATAAAAAAAAACCTAAAAAGTTATGAAATAAATTACCCCCTCCGTTTGACCAATTTTGATGAAATTTTAGCTGTCACATCGCAGGCCTATACATATACCAAATATCCCATTTCAGGTTCGTACGGGTTATAGTTTTTGAGCTAGTCTGTTCACACACACAGACCAGGGGACCCCAAAATGTGTATTTCCATTGAAAACCGGAAGACGAAATTTTTCACGATCGCAATACTTTCCCTTACTATATATTTCATATATAGATTAGTGAAAGTAAAAAGTGAATTACACATTTTGTCTGGTGGCCAGCTCATGCTCCCTATTCTCCATCTTCCTGGGCTAACTAAACAGCTGTACTCCATGGTTTTGAGTTTAGCTAGAAATAAGAAAATGATTTTTGTGTGCATACGGCTTCTAAGTAAGATTCAAATTCTCTTTTCCTGCCAATTCAAGTTAGTGTAGTTCTGTTGCATGCCACAGGTTGCAGCACCGGCATACTTAGTCGCGAGCAGGGAAAGCTGAGGAGAATATGCAGTGTGAATTGGGTTATACGATTTATTACAATTGTATTGATTTAAACAAGAATAAAAAAGGTATATATTTGTGTGTAAAAATTAACATGTATGTAATGTATGCCTTCATGTGGCTCTGCCATAAGGAGGATAGAGGAAATATATGGAACGAAAAGAAAACAACTTTGGAGGATGCAAAATTTTAAACACTCCAAATTGTTCCTGGACAGTCCCTCTGTCAAAAGAAGTAGAGAACTACTAAATCTTGACAGGAACGCACTAAAAAGACTTACGGCAGTATACACCGGACACTGTAAGCTCAGAAGCCACATGTTCAAACTCAAACTCGCGGTATCGCCAATATGCAGATACTGCGAAAAAGAGAGTGAGACGGCCTATCATATAGTCTGCATATGTGACAGACTCGCAGTATTAAGGTCCAGAACGTTTGGCCTGGACCGCATCACGGACCCTAAGGCGCATGAGTTAATTAACCCAAGCAGCCTCCTTAAATACACTGAGGTACTGAAAATAAGCATATAAAGTGAAGCAGAACCCAGGCAGACAACATGGCGCACAATAGGCCCATTTGGGCCGCGGTGCATATGCCACTAAAAAAAAAAAAAAAAAAAAAATGCCTTCATGTAATGTATAATGTATAAGATATGTATGTAAAGATATACCTGAACATCCTCTTTTATTTTCCTCATGTTCTAACCCTTTGCACCCTTCACCAAGTGAAGGTGCAAAGGTTGCACACGTTCATGATTGAACAATGAAAATAGTTTTTCAGAGGTACATAGGGGACAAATCTTGTATTTTATAAAGTTTATTAGTGAAACATGCCTCCAATTTTTTTCATTTTTGGAAAAGAAAAGAAAATTTGATTAACCATTTAAAATAGTTAAATAAATACTTTAAAGCACAGTTTTTATTGTGTATTTACTGCCCTAACCAGTTGTGTGTGAAAGTTGAGGTGACCTGTCATATTTTTTTCTTGTTACACTTTCTTCCTTTCTCGATGGCACTACAACTTTCGAAGAGTCAGGGCTGCCTGCAAATTCGTCTGCCAGTCTTCTCTATCCTTTGCTGCTGTTTGCCTATTAAGGATGTTTAAGAGGTTCCGCACGTCAGCTGTCACACCATCAGCCCATTGTAGTTTGGATCTGCCGACTCTTCTTGTTCCGAACAGCTGCTCTTCAAGAACTTTCCGGGATACTTCATCAGGCCTCATCCTGGGATATGTCCAGCCAATCTTAACCGCCCGGTCTTTATGATTTTCGTAATGTCAGCTTCAGCATAAATTTCTTTAAGTTCTGCATTGGTGTGCTGCCTCCATCGAGGCATACTGATCAGAGGATCCTCCTCAGAATTCGCCTTTTGAAACGTTCGAGGGCTTGTTCCTGTGCCTTTGGAATAGTCCAGTATTCCGAACCTAATGTAAGCACTGGTCTGATGAGGGTCTTATAGAGGCGGAGTTTAGTAGTGCGTGTTAAGATTTTATCACGGAAGCATTTCATTTAAGAATTACAAAGTAGCATCTGTTGGTGGCTTCTTTGGATATCTAGCTTTATGTCATTCTTGGTGTTTACTTGCATTCTAAGGTACACAAACTCGTCGACTCTCTTAAAAGTATTGTCCCCATTATTGATCTCTTCCGACTTTAGCCGCTTCTTTCCGGAGGCTTATAAATGCTGCCTTAACATTAGTGATGTAAAACTATCGATAGTCTCCACTATCGATTGTTTTGATATTATTGGACATAAAACTATTGATACTATGGTTAGTATGAGGGTGATGGTGATGGTGGAGAGTGGAGGGGTAGAATAGTTGAATTTTTTATTAGGTAAGATAGGAGTTGTAATCCATATTTGTATTGGCACTGTTTTCTATTATTTTTGATTAGGGAATAAATGAATTTTTTTTTATTTAGAGGATTCCATTATAGCTTGAGTTAATTTTTGTCGATTTCAAGCCTGGTCGTAACCGGAGTGAGTTAGAGGAAAGTGATACCAACCCCCTTTAAGTAACTATGCGCCCAGGAATCCCAGTTTTGGATGAAGTTGATTTGTGCATTACAAAACAATACTTCACAACACTATCCTGGAATGTGTCAAAGGATTTTTGAGGATTTTTAATGTGACAAAATAATCTCCCTGAAGGGAAAACAACATTTTTTTTGACATTTGCTTGGATACATCTTACCTTGAAAGGTGCATATTTATAAAAGAATCAAAGTGCATATTTTAAAAAACTGTGATTTGATTTGCATGGTGCAAGGCAATCAGTTGTTTTGTTTGTTTGTTTAACGTCACTTTCTGCTACTAAGGCTAATTGAACGATGCTACAGTAGGAGTCCTAAATTTTGCCTATCCACTATAATGAGATAAGGATTTTTAACGAGAACCTGACATCGTACAGGCTCGGGACCTCCATTTTACGTCCTATCCGAGGGACGTTTTAGACAAGGATTTTTTAATCCCATGAAAAAAATCCTATGGTCACCTGCCGGGCTACGGATCCGCGACCTTCTGAGCAGTAGCTGGTTACGCTAACTATACCATTGGTGAACTCCAATTCGTATCAAATACAAAAGTCAACTCAGAACTTTTTGATATCCCAAAAATGGGAACTCAAAGTGCCTCAAATTTCTTAGGCATTTATGAGATACTAAACCCTTAAAAATCCTAGGGCCACCGTGGGATGCCGTTTTGTTTGTATTCCATAAAGGTAGAAGACATATATGAGCCATCTAATTTTGCTGTCAAATTCCATAAGTCTTTAACTTAGACAAATTCATATGTCTTTACCCATATGAATCGTAAGGGAAAGTATTGCGATCATGAAAAATTTTGACTTCCGGTTTTCAACGGAAATACACGTTTTGGGATCCCCTGAGTCCAAATAACCAAGTCCCGTGAAATGGTCTGTGTGTGAACAGAATAGCTCAAAAACTATAAACCGTACGAATCTGAAATTAGGTATTTGGTGTATGTATATACTTGCGATATAACAGAAAATATGTCATCAAAATTGGTCAAATGGGGAGGGGGTACTTTATTTAATAACTTACCAGGTTCTCTTAGATTTTCTCAAAAATGGCTCTAACAATTTTGATTAAACTGGATATTTGATGTAGGTATATGCCCACAATATGACAGCAAAAATTTCATCAAAATTGATCAAACGGAGGGGGCACTTTATTTCATAAATTGATTCCAATTTTTACGTTTTTTTCGATTTCCTCAAAAACGGCTTTAATGATTTTGATAAAATTCGTCATGCTTAATGAAAATCAAGTCTTCTTTAATATCAGGTAAGCTTTATCATTATTAAAATGTTCTGAGGGGGCCTAAATGGAGAAGGCGTCTTTTTTGTTTTCCTATGAAGTACCTTTGTTTTTGTTTATATGTAGAAATTAATTGTTGCTCGTTACGCCTAAAAATAAAAACTGGTTAAATATGAAATATGAAAAAAATCAAGTAAACATATAAACGCGGAGCGGGGCAGCCCACTGGTAAGGCAGTGGACTGCTGTGCTTAAGGTCCCGAGTTCGAATCTGACATGGCTTATGATATCTTTATTATTCGCCACAGTTCGCCTCGTGGGCCGAGAGACCCTCCTCGGGCAAACCCAGCCTCTATAAAGTGGGTACCCTTAATTGAAAAATTAAGGGGAAAGAACCTGGCGGTTGAGCGTGATCACGGTCAAATCACCTCCTTGCACGACCGCTGACCAAGAAACAGTTCTCTTCCTTACATAGTACTGAACCCAAGACCCTTTATGGGTTGTAGTGGCACAGGTTTTTTTTTTTTTTTTTAAACATATAAACAGAGAAACAAAGAAAAATATTCCGTCTACTCATAAAACACTCCTCATGAGCCGATGCATGCACAGTACGCCTTTAGTGACAGACTATTGTTTATAATTAAAGCCGTTCTGTTCATTTAATGGAAATTATTTGTTTCATGGTAACTAAATGAGTTTTCAACAACTACATAGAGAATTATAAAATCAAACGACTTGGAGTATTATGCTTGCATGGCCGAATTATCACAAGTACAAGTACAAATACACTTTTATTTAATAATAAAAAATATTAGTGTACTTTGGAGAGCAAATACAAAAGAAAATAAGTAAATGAATGTAGAAAAATGTGTGGCTTTGAGAAATGGCATTTAACAAAACACTCCAATTTCTAATCTAATAAGTTGGTAAGTGAAAGTTGTGTGTAGCGCGCATCACACCAGATTTTTTTTTCCGTCTTAGCATGCGCTTCTCCACCCTTCTCCTTGATCGGTATTCTGCAGTGGCTCCCCTAGTGAAACGTCATTGGATCATGTTGCATGTCTGAAAATGTTGCATTGAGAGAAGAAATCAATTCTGTTAAGGAGCGTGAAATTTTCTGGTGAGCCGTCAGGATAAATTTGAGAATCTAGCTCAAAGAAACAATTTAATATTAAAAGTATTAACATATAAAGAAGAAGACAATCTTGGGGAAATCGTACAATACTTTTTCACTGATGTTATGAAAATTAAAGATGAAATGGAAATATTAGAGGTCTGTTCTTTAGGAAACGAAAATAAGAGCAGTATTAGTGACATTTTTCCGATTACAAGATAAAGGGTCTGTTTTACAAAATTCTAGTTGTCTCAAGGAAATGGAAAATCGATCAGGACTTTTCTCCGGAGGTATATAGAAGTAGATATAATTTATTCTGTGTGCAATTGGAAATTTGAAAAGTAAACAATAATATTTAGCCCATGATTCGTACTGACACATTTATATATAACAATATATACTTATAATGAATTTAATGGTTCAATTTTTGAAGGTTCTGCTGGAATATCAAAGCTAAATGAAATAACTGGTCATGATTTTTCTGATTTCATCTATAGTTCACTTATCTCGTTGGACCGTAAGTCTATAAGCCTGATATTTTTCCCCATTATGGCATTCTTCATCAAACCATGGCTGGCTCCTCGCTTGTTCTACTTGTCCAAGTACTTCTTGGGCCACACCCACCACTAAATCTTTACATCGAATCCAATCATCATCAAGGTCTTCAGGCTCTTCCAGCATCCTTACCCTCTCATCGATTATGGTAGGTAGAGAGTTTCATTTGTTAGATCGCCATGTTGCCAGAGGAATCATTTTGTGAGGGAAGATTGTACTTCCTATAACCAGTCCTTCAAATGCAGCAAGACTAATCGATCTTAGGCCATTGTCATTGGATTGTTCATGTAATCTATGCATCCCTACCGTTGGTTTAAACACCGTCTTTTTACCGACTTGGGCATTGTATTCTCCAATAACTATTTTGACATCGAGTCTTGGAAATTTTCTAGTTTAGTATAAAAATTATCCTTAATCGCCTCTTCCGAGGGTTCTGTTTGGGCATGGACACTAAAATTAGGAGGCTAAAATTGTGAAATCTTTCTCTCATACGTAAGTAGCATATCCGGAGTCGACTGCTTTGAATCCTCTCACCACTGTGGAAAATTTCTTGCTGACGATGAATCCTGTTCCATTTGTGTGATCTCTCTCATTGCTGCTGTTGAACATTGTGTGATTCTTCTTGCTAAACGATCCTTGACCAGCCCATCTTATCTCCAGAATAGCAGCAATGTCAATTGAGCATTTGTCCAGTTCAATTAGGAGCTGGTCTAAGGCTCCTGGTCTGTATAATGAAAGCACATTCCACGTCCCAAGTCTTTTATATAGGCATTATGTAGGCATTAGGCAGGAATCAGTCCTTCTATTCTCTGTGCAGGTTTCGAAATAGGTGGCTTTGATGAGAGCGAGTTATCGGCCCATTACCCCAGAATCAGGTGGAAGGGCTGCCACCTTAGAGTACCATGACATACCCCCCATCCAGGGTGGCTACTTAGCCAAGTGATCCTAGGGTGTGTACTGTATATGACTTTAGTCTGTAGTGTGGGGGTGTGTGTAGTGAGCCGTATATAGTGTATTATATGTGTGTTAGTGTAAGTGTTCCCCCAACCTGGATGGCCAGTGGCTGTTTGCATTACAATAACGGGCAATGGGGTCGCCACATCCCTACGCCAATTTCTTGTTACACTGGTGTTTTTTATTCTATTTTACACTTAATTTTATCTTGTTTTTGATTATCCCTGAGAAAGGACTATAATTTAAAATAAAACATTTGAAATTATTAAAATTATTTAACTTAAGTATGTGTTTTTTCTTTAGAGAATATACTCTTAACTAATTTCTCCTTCAGTTAGTTTTACACTCAATGATACTTCCATTATTATTTTATTACTATTATTATTATTTTTACAGGCCATGAGCTGACTGAATGTAAAGGCTTGATTGATGATATGGATAGCATATGTTTATCAAATCCAGTTGGTGCCCCTACTAGATATATTTTTGTAAGACTTAATGTTCTACGAGAATATTTAGAAGAAGAACTGAAAATGCCAGATTTACCATTTGAGTATAATTTTGAAAGAGCGTTGGATGATTGGGTATTCATGTGTTTTTTTGTGGGTAATGACTTTTTGCCTCATTTACCATCCCTTGAAATCCGTGAAGGAGCGATTGATAGGCTTGTTATGCTTTACAAGAAGACTGTTTATCGAACAGGTGTAAGTGTATATAATTTCCTTTTTTTAGTATCATACATTTTTTTCTTTTTTCATAACTAGATCAATACAAGAGTTGTGATTACAATTTGTTAAACTTAAATTTCATTATAAAATTTACGAATTGAAATTATTTTTCAACCTATGGTTCATCATTGTAAATTACTTTGACCTTTCTTATCACTACAAGTTGAATTCAGGAATGATATAGTCTTGGTGAAATTTTTCTGTACTCCCATTGACTGATTGTAAAGGCTTCTATTTTAAAATACTCTTTTGAGTTGTGCATGGTAAAGTATAGCATGTATCCAGCTCAAAGTTGTAAACAAAAAAACTTTGCATTCCTTATAATACTGAGCATTATCTTTTCCCCAATCTGATTCTGGAATATCTCTCCTGGAGTATGTTCGCCTTTGCTTAATCATTGTTGGGTTTATAAATTTTTTTTGTATAGATGCATTTTATATCAATTTTCACAATTTATTTCCTAAATCTATCCTGTTGAGAATTATTTAGGTCAGGATTTTGTATGCGACAGGGAGTAGTGCTATTCCTCTATAGTTTTCGCACTCGTATATGGATCCCTTTTTTAGAATTGGGCCTATGAGACCTGTGTTCCATACGTCCGGGATCTTTTCCTGTCTCCATATTTTCAGGATGAGCTGGTGTAGATGCCTCGTCAGTGACTCACCCCCTTCCTTGAATAGCTCACCAGGTAAGCTATCTATTCCAGGGGCTTTTCGCCGCTTTACCTTCTCAATTGCCATCTGTACATCCAGTAGATCCGGCTCCTCTACCACATGGCTGGGATGGTCCTCAGCGTGGTCCATGTCCTCATCCTCTGAGGGATCTTCACTGTTCAGCAGCTGCTCAAAGTAATCCTTCCAGATTCCAAGCTCTTCGTCTTTGACTGCTGTCAGTTTGCCTTGTTTGTTTTTCATTTGAGTGCTCCTACCCATGTATCCGGTTCTTTCTTTCCTGATGTCAGCATAGAATTCACATATTTTACCGCCCTGCCAGTTATCTTCTATCTCCTTGAGCTTTTAAGACAAGAATTCTCTCTTTGCCTTTCTCAGTGTCTTGTTTACTGCTTTCTGAGCAGCTTCGTATCTATCTCGGGATTCTTTGTCTCTTTTGCCTAGGCTGAGGATCTTCAGTGCCCTTTTATCCTCCACAGCCTTACGGCATTCCTCCGTGTACCATTTCTTTGGTTGACGTTTAGCCTGGACTCCTATCACCTTGTTCGCTGTCTCCTTCAAGACCTTTTCAATATCCGCCCAGTGACTCTCAATTGGCGTACTCTCTAGGTCGAGAAGTTCGAATTTATTGGACAGCTCTATTTGGAATTGTGATTGGGTCTCCGGATCCTTTAGTCTTCGGATTTCATATCTTATTCGTTTCAGGTCGCTATCTGTCTTCTGGATTCGTCTAAGCCTTTGGTTAAACTTTACTACCACCAAGGCATGGTCCGAACCACAGTCGGCTCCCCTAAAGCTCCTCACATCTTGAATGGAGCTTTGGAGTTGCTTGTCGATCAGCACGTGGTCGATCTGGTTCCTCCACCTGTCCCCAGGGCTTGTCTATGTATACTTTTGAATCTCCTTATGCGGGAACTTGGTGCTGCTGACTACCAGATTCTTAGCAGCTGCGAAACTTACACATCTTACTCCATTTTCGCTGCTCGTTTCATGAAGACTGTGCGATCCAATTGTTGGCCGAAACTGAAGCTCCCTTCCGATCTTGGCATTGAAATCCCCAATGACTAATTTGACGTCATACCGTCCTATTATCATCAAACGACAATTATTCAAATTTCCAGTTTGCCACTGAATCGAAGTAAATGTAGAATTTTTATAAACTTATGAAGGCTTCTACACTTCTTTTTTTCACAACTGTTTCATAAGGAAAACAGTTTTCATGTAGATCATATCCTTAGTCAATTGCTAATCATGGTGGCAATGACTTGTCACTGAGTTTAATTTATTTTTCACAAGAGTTTGTTTGGAGTAATGTCTTAAATATAATTATTATACATATTATCTTGGCACAACAACTCGTCGACGAGTCCTGGCCTCCTCTACCAGCTTACTCCAGTCATCTCTGCTCTGTGTCGCTGTCACCCAGCTTCTGACTCCCAGAATATCTCTAGCGTCTCCCCCCACACCATCAGACCACCTGAGTTTCGGTCTCCCCCTTCTTCTAGTGCCATGGAGGGGTTCAGTTAATAACTTTTTAGGGATTGCCTCATTGTCCATTCTAGCCACGTGGCCAGCCCATCACAGTCTTCCCAGCTTCATTGTCAGAACAACATCTTTTCCATTAAAAATCTAATAAATTTCGTTGTTCGTCCTCCTTCTCCAGTTTCCGTTGGTATGGACTCCTCCGAAGACCCTACCGAAGAATTTTCCTTTCAAAGATTAAGAGGTCTTGCATTCTTTTGCTTGTGGTTCATGTTTCTGATCCATACAATAGTACTGGGCGGATTAATGTCTTGTACAGATGAAGCTTGGTCTGCTGGGATAAGAGGCGAGAGGTGAATTCCTAGCGAAGTCCGAAGTAACACTTGTTGGCCATCAATATACTTCTCACTTCAGCCACAGGTGAATCATCTTGAGTGACAGGTGACCCCAAATATGTGAACTGGGCCACTTTCTCAAAGTTCAAGGAGCCAATATTGATGCAATATTGACGAGCATCTTCTCCTGTTACCATGTATTTGGTCTTTTCTTCATTCACCTCTAACTAATACCCTGGCGGCCCCCAACAGAGCTAGAAAACCCTCTCTGACAAAGGCTAAGAGCTGGACATTCGATTGTAAATCGTTCTGTTAGTTTGCAGACCAGCTTCCCTCACTGCTTTCTCTAGCGCCAAGTTAAAAAGAAGTCATGCCAGTGCATCTTCTTGGCAAAGTCCTTTTCTTGATCATGGTAGCAATAACTTGTCACTGAGTTTAATTTATTTTTCACAAGAGTTTCTTTGAAGTAATGTCTTTAGGCAAGAATATTCTTCTTGAAAAGTTATCAAGTGTGTGGGCACAGAGAATTGCTAATAACCTGTGTGCACAATTGCCCGCCAATTATTCCAATAAGGAGATAATCAAGTCAGTAGTCAGTGTGACAAGTAGCAAGTGACAGCGAATAGCCTAGCACACCACTCACTCCATCGCATAATTCCACAAAAGAACCTACGGCTGGTGGAAGGTTATATGGCATTGTTGACATACTGTTCCCACAAACATTTGTAAGTTACTTCTTACTAATACTATGGTACTGGAAATAACTTATTATTATAACCTTTGGGGACCTTTGATGCAACACCTGTTACTCCACTCTAAAGAGGTTCAAGCAACATCATACTAATTGGGGAAAAGAGATTTTTATTTTATTTTTTGAAAGAAGATCTTTTATTCCTTTTTTTTTTGTTATTATCATTTTCATAAAGAATTTTTATTTATTTTTTTTTTTTTTGTGATTACAGAAGGAGCCCTTATATTTTTTATTTATCTTTATTGCCAGTGTTGCACAATAAATTTAATTTTTTTATATCAAGCAACAAGTGCATTATCAGTGTTAAGGTTAATTTTTTTTTAAGCTATTATTAATGGGTTGTGGAATTTTTGAGTGTTAATGAATTAGTATTAACTATAAGGCCTCCTACAAGGATTGTAAATTTAAAATGTTATCTTATATGGTATGTGTATAGTTCAATGGATTTTACTTTTATTTATTTTAAAAGTGAAATCATACCTTTTAAGTAAATATGTAAAAGCATAAAAGCTACCATTTGTTTTTGGTTTAGGGAAAGGCTTTTGTTTAAAAACAGAAATAGTTACCAATTTAAAAACTAGAATGTTCAAATTATAACTAATTGATTTATTGTACATATTGTGATAAGCTAATCAGTAGAAGTCAGTCTGTGTTGAAAGATATTTGTATCAACTGAAAAATTGTTTCAGTTGTTTGAAAAAAATTGTAAACTCGTAATTTTGAAGATTCGATTTCGCCCTGGTCTATGGTTGATGGTGAAAAATTTTTGGAATATCTGAAATCTGGTTATTTTCCATTTAACCTTCTATTCTGTGGTAAATTTGAGACTGAAATAGATTTCATCAACTTTAATTTATCCTCTTATGCATTTAAATGGAATGCCATTCAGCATATTTTAAACTGTATGGCTACCACAGTTCATAAGTGATATTAATTATAATCATAAGTGTTATTATCATAATCATAATCAAATGTATTATTAATTGATCCATTTTGTATTTTCAGGGATTTATTACTTATAGTGGAGATGTTAATCTTGATCGAGTACAACTAATTATGTCGGATCTTGGCCAGGCTGAAGATCAAATATTTCAGAAAAGACAGATCAATGAAAGGAATTTTAGACAGCGAATGAAACAAAAACAAATCATGGAATTAAGACAAAAACTATTGGAACATAATTTCAAAGAGGTATTACTTTTTAGCATCTGCAATAAATGTTTATTCTTTTACTATATCAATGGCTTAAAAGCATTCTATTTGGAAATGTATTTATAATATGTAATAAAAATGATGAAACTAGTGTTTCATAAGGTTTAACTAGTATAGTAGAATAGATAGATAGTAGAGATAGAACTAGTGTAGTAGAAGATTTAACTAAGTTAGAAAATCAGTGTTAAGTAAAAAAAAAAGTATTAAATAACACATTTGAGTCAGTCAGTGACCTTCAGGCCTGATCTAAATTCATGAATCTAAATAAGTATAGATTCATTCCTTATACCATAAATTGGTGGAGGCATTACAGTAGATGTTTACCTGATGATTTAATATGCAACATACACACCCTTAAATGATGCATGGCTTCAGATATTTCAGGTGATTATCGCATAGTTTCACTTTTGGTAGTTTTAGGAATGACAAACTTTAATTGCAGACCATTGCACCTTCCTACAAACCTAAGTGATAATGATTGTGCTGTAAGAAAGATAAGAAGTCATATTGGGTTGTTGAAAAAATTAGATTCCATGCTACACCTACCATTCAGCTGACTTTATTTTTGTTCTTTTCTAGTATTTATATTTATTCTAGTAAAATTAGTATTTATCTATATTTTCCGTTTGCTATTGTTATAATGGACTGTAGTAAGGTTATAACTTTTTTTTCTTCTAGGAAAGTGAGAATACATTTGAATTGAAAGAGGAGCCTGAACCAGTTGATGAGGTTAAGCTTTGGCAAAGGGGGTATAAAGAGAGGTATTATAGTCTTAAGTTCAATATAGATGGAAACAATCCAGAAGAAACATACAAAATAGGTCATGAATATGTTATTGGTTTATGTTGGGTTTTGAAATATTATTATCAGGTAAATTAAAATGCTTATTATTGAAATATTTTTTAAGTATCAAATATTTTTTATTCTGTTAGCTTTTTTACATTTTCAAACTTAATTTAACTTCTATATGTAATATATATGCATTATATTATTGTTAAACAAATTGACCCATTTTAAATAAAGCAAATAGACTTATAAATTCATTTATGATATGATTTTCCCTGATTCAGAATCGTAAAAAAATCGGAAGTAAAATATGCTCCTCTCTTAGTATTTTTAAGAAAAAAAAAAAATACTCCAAGTCTTCTGATTTAATAATTCTCTATGTAGTTGTTGAAAACTTCATATAGTTACCATGAAACAAATAATTTCCATCAAATGAACTGAACATCTTTAATTATAAACAATGGCATGTCAGTAAAGGCACACTGCGCTTGCGTGGGCTCAACGTGGTTTATGAGTTTACAAAATATTTTTCTTTTTTTCTCCTGTATGTGTTTACTTGTTTTTTTTTTTCATATTTCATATTTAGCCATTTCTTATTTTCAGGCGAAACAAGAGACAGATAATTTCTCCATATAAATAAAAACAAACGTACTTTATATGAAAACAAAAAAGGCCCCTTCCCCATTAAATCCCCCTCAGAAAATTTTAATAATGATAAAGCTTACCTGATATTAAACAATACTTGATTATCATTAAACATGATGAGTTTTATCAAAATCGTTAGAGCTGTTTTTGAGAAAATGAAAAAAAAAACCTAAAAATGGGCAAAAAGTTATGAAATAAAGTACCCCCTCCATTTGACCAATTTTGATGAAATTTTGGCTGCCACATCGCGGGCATATTCGTATACCAAATACCCAATTAAGGTTCGTACAGTTTATAGTTTTTGAGCTAGTCTGTTCACACACACACACACACACACACAGATCATTTTGCGGGACTTGGTTATTTGGACTCAGAGGACCCCAAAACGTGTATTTCTGTTGAAAACCGGATGTCGAAATTTTTCACAATCGCAATACTTTCCCTTACTATATATTTCATATGTAGTTAAATGAAAGTAAAAATTATCTCAATCTCAAATTTATCCTTTTGTAAAAAAAAGTAGACGAGGGAGATCTACCACAGATCAAATCTTCTGCCTCAGAACTATTCTAGAGAGGGGCAATGAATATCAAATTAATACCCATAACCTTTTCGTGGACTTCAAGGCAGCTTACGACAGATTAACCGGGAATACGCTTGGTAAAGCTGACCATGAGGGATGTGAAGTGCACTGTGCAGGTTGGTGGGCAAAGAACAAAAGAGTTCTCCTCAAGAAAAGGACTTCGCCAAGGAGATACACTGGCGTGTCTTCTTTTTAACTTGGCGCTTGAGAATGCAGTGAGGGACGCTGGTCTGCAAACTAAGAGAACGATTTACAATCGAATGGTCCAGCTCTTAGCCTTTGCAGATGATGTAGACATTGTAGGGCGATCTACAGAGTCAGTCAGAGAGGGTTTTTTAGCTCTGTTGGGGGCTGCCAGAGTACTAGGGTTAGAGGTGAACGAAGAAAAGACCAAATACATGGTAACAGGAGAAGAAGCTCGTCCTGGTGAGACTATCAATATCGGCCCCTTTAACTTTGAGAAAGTTTCCCAGTTCACATATTTGGGGACACTTGTCACTCAAGATAATTCACCTGCGGCAGAAGTGAGGAGAAGAATATTGATGGCCAACAAGTGTTACTTCGGACTCCGCAAGGAATTCACCTCCCGCCTCTTATCCCGGCAGACCAAGCTTCATCTATACAAAACATTAATCCGCCCAGTACTACTGTATGGATCAGAAGCATGGACCATAAGCAAAAGAATTGAAATAGACCTTCTAGTCTTCGAAAGGAAAATTCTTTGTAGGATCTTTGGAGGAGTTCATATATACGGAAACTGGAGAAGACAGACGAATAACGAAATTTATTCAATTTTCAATGAAAAAGATGTCGTTCTTACAATGAAGCTGGGAAGACTGTGATGGGCTGGCCACGTGGCTAGAATGGACGACGAGGCAATCCCTAAAAAGGTACTGACTGAACCCCTCCATGGCACTAGAAGAAGGGGGAGACTGAAACTCAGGTAGTCTGATGGTGTTGCTGGTGACGCTAGAGATATTCTGGGAGTCAGGAGCTGGATGACAGCGGCACAGAACAGAGATGACTGGAGGAAGCTGGTGGAGGAGGCCAGGACTCGTCGACGAGTTGTAGCGCCAAGATAATAATAAATAAAAAAAAGTAGAAATTCATTGAAATGTCAGGTTCACTGAAGTTATGAAAAAAAAAAGAAGAAAGAAAAGACATCTCACCATTTATCTTCCTTGAGAAAAATAGTGAAAGCCTTTATTTTTAAAAAATTTGTTAATAAATAAAATTGAAAATATTAGACACAAAATATGGGAAAATAAAAGTGACAAAAAAGTTTAAATACCTAGGCGAGATAATATGTAGTATCGGAACGGATAGGGCATCCATAGAAGAAAGAATAGCCAAACTGGAAAGACTAAACTTTGCTACTAGAAATGTCTATAACAAAAAAAGTTTGTCCTTAAATGTAAAAATAAGGCATTAGTGTTCAGTATTAAGACCTGTAATATTGTGTGGTATGGAAACAGTCTGCATACTGAGCCTTGAAAAAATCCTGAAGATCGATAGGAAGTTTCTAAGGAGGATAATGGACCCAAGATAACGCAAGAGGGGTCAGGGTAAAATCCAATAAAGAAATATACATAGATTTGGAAACAGTCTGGAGAAAACTGAAATGATATTTGCTGATGAATATCATTTCATGATGTGTTTCAAAATGAAATGATATTTTTGCTGGCTGTTTCATGTTTAAAAAAAAATATATATATATATATATATATATATATATATATATAAAATAAAATAAATTAAAAAAAATAAAGTAAAAAGTGGATTTAAATAGATTTTTTTTCTGGAACTAGTAGATACAGTCTATACATAATTTAAGTAAAAAAAATATTAGTAACAAAAATAGAAACTTCAGAGAATAAATATAAAAGAAGAGTCATTAGGGAAAAAAAGAAGAAGAAACTATGAACAAGTTCAGACCAGAATAAACCTAATTAGTTGATTCTAAAGTAGAAATTTATACATATACAAATATCTTTCTCTACAAAACAAATATCAATTCCTTAAATAATTTTTTCATGAGAGCAAAGCGTCTTTATGTGAGTAAAGGAAGAAATATGATGAGTATTTGATGGCATGGCATTGCAAAGAACCAGAGGGTGGGTAAGAAAGAGACATTTGTATGTTTTAGTTCTGAGAGAAGTGATATAGAGGTAGAAACAGATGATCTTGTTTTCAATGAATGGACATCAGTTTTGTATTGTATGACACTGAAGATGTAGAAAAGGTGTGGATGTTGATCTGTTATTATAGTAAAGTAAGGATCCGAAAATATATTGACTTCAGTGGATGGGAAAAGCCACTTTAGCTTGAGACTTATATAGGATACATGAGAACGCCACAAGATCCTGAAGCATCTTAAAAAGCATGACTCACTTCAATCTGCCCTAGAGCACTATCGAGAGGCTGCTGTATATCAAATAGCTAAAGTCAAAGAGGGTAAACGATATGAGGAAACTGGAAGCTTGCGTGTAGTTTGCGGAAGATAGGAATAATAGGCAAACTGCAGGTTTATATGGTTGACTTAAGGCAAATATGGTTTGTCCGGGATTGCCAGTACAAGTTCAATTATAACTATCAATCAAATAGTTATACTCAATTTTTTAACACAAGAGCTGAAAGGGATTAGATGCTTGTTTATGTATAATGAAGGAAAGGTTGTGCTGGTTATAGGGGGAGGATTGCAAATTACAATAGCACTTTGATAACTGATAAATATACTGTCACTTAATATATTTTTTTAGAAACTAGATAAACACTCTTAATAAAAATTTAGTGCTTTTTTTGAAACAATTTTTTTTTCTTTTATTCATTTCATTTACTGACAATTTCATTCACTTATACAATTTCATTTACTGATATTTATATGGGTTAAAGAAAATATGTATACATAATTTTTAAAGTTATTTTGGTTTTAAGGAAAAGTGTTACAAATTCAATTTATATATATATATATATATATATATATATATATATATATATATATATATATATATATAAAGTGTCTTATTGTTATAATAAATATTTCATCCCTATAGGGCTGTGCATCATGGAAATGGTATTATCCTTACCACTACGCCCCATTTGCTTCTGACTTTGTCAATATTTCACGTTGTAATACCTCCTTCGAAAAGAACACTCATCCCGTAAGTTGAAGTATCATTTAGTTTCATTATATTTTGAACTTATTGTTCCATAGTTATTTAATTAGGTTTAGTTCAATGTCAAAATTAAACTCCTTACATTCAAAAACTTATATTTCATTTTATGATAAATATTTTTGAACATTATTGCATTTACACAACACAGAATTTCTCTGTGTTTGTAAAGCACGAAACTCTACTTTTGTACAGCACCCTGTACTTTTGTCTGGTTAGGTTCCCAGAAATTTGTCTTGTGTGACCTAATTCGAGTCCATTCCTGAAGAAATAGTCATGAATATATATGTGTGTCCACCAAAGCTGCAAATCAGGAAATTACACTTGAAAAAGTAAAATATAGTGTATTAGCACAACATAGGACAAAACAAAAGAAGTTTGTTTCTTCTTAGATAGCCGCCTACTTTTCCAAAAATTAGATTTTGGTCGTTTGATCAAGAGTTGTTAGGGTGTTGTGCCAGAAAATTCACATCATATTCTGTTATAAATTTCTAGGAAATCTTGGTTGTATTTATTTTCATTTTCTATGGAAATTTAATTAATTTAATAATTATTTTAATAATTTAATTTAATAAATTCAGCGATATGGAAATCTGGGTTCAAATCCTGCCAAAGGCCAATCTTTTCTCTTCTTATAAAAAATATTTAAACATTTTATATTTATACAATCTTTATGTAATGTTTTAATTGTCATAGTTCTCTCCATTTGAGCAGTTGATGAGTGTTTTTCCTGCTGGAAGTTCTTCACTTGTTCCCCCTACTTGGGCTGATTTGATGACTAATCCAGTAAGTTTGATTATTAAAATTTATAGATTAAAAAATATATAGATACAAAGCATATTTTATTTCACTTTTAAATAGTATTAACTTTAAAATTCATAATTTTTTAAATTATATAAATATAATTGAATAATATAAATATAATATAATTGAATAATATAAATATAATGTAATTTAAATAATAATAATAATAAATATAATATAATTGAAATAGTATTAACTTTAAAATTCACGATTTTTTAAATAATATGTATAAGTTCTAGACATTAATCCAAGTTTAGTATTTTTGCTTTATTAAATTATTATTTATTACTTTTAGATGTCACCTATATTAGATTTTTATCCAAAAGACTTCATGATCGACTTAAACGGGAAACGTTTTGCATGGCAAGGTGTGGCATTATTGCCATTCGTTGATGAAAATAGATTAAGAAAAGGGCTTGCTTCTGTTTACAAAGATCTTACTGAAGCTGAAGGTAAAATTAATTATTGATGTTGAACATGTTAGTGCCATTACATTAATTTCATTGTAAATGAAAAAAATTAAAAAAAAGTTCAGGACTGTAAAGGAAGAAGGGAATACGGTGGTTAAGGGTTCTCGGGTTTTCCCCGACCTTTTGGTATTATTCAAATTTAATACACACAAATTAATTTTACTAATTATAAATTTAAATAATATAATACATCACAGTAATAAACTACTTTTACATTTTAATACTTACGCATCTAATGTAATTCCCGCAGACCTATCAACAACTGGTAATACCAAAAGGTCCGGAAAAACCCAAGAACCCTTTTCCGCCTTATTCCCCTTTTCCTTTACAGTCCTGAACTTGACGTTGAAAAGTAGAGTAATGTAATTAGTTAGTTTCTATACACATATGTGGTCAATTTTTGAACATGATTCCTGGAAATGGTTTTAATTGCTAGAGGAAGAGACATGTTTATTTTTCACTACATACAAGTTAGTGTCGTTTATCTTTGCAAACATTGAACATTTTTCTCTGTGTGTGTAAAGTTCGTCATGTTGTGCCATGAAAGAGAGGATAGTTGGTAACGTGGAAGAGAGAACTTTTAGCTCAGTTTGGTAAGTTACCGAAAAAGACAAAAAAGATGCTGCATTAAGATTAGGAATCCCGGTTTCAACACTCTCCGATCTACTCAAATCTCGTTCAAATATGGAGATGGCCGGCAGTGGCTCCACCTTGAATTGGATTAAATTGGAGTCCTTGCTCAAAAAAAAAGCTATATCAGGCACTTTAAAAAAAAAAAAAGTTTATTTTAACATAAGTATTTGTATGTGTATATGTATAAATATATATCTTTTTTGTATTTAGCCCGATATTTACTTATGACAAATTAAATATGTTTGTAAAAATAAGAGAATGTTCATTTAAAAACTTATCCTCAATTTCTCATTTTTTGTTATATTTTATCCTGACCCAATTGCAATGGATTAAGCGGCAGCAACTGTATAAATATGATGCATGCATGATCAAATTAATTAATGTAAATAAAAATGTATATAATTACATCTTTCCTTTCTTTTCTTCTTCTTTCTTCTTTTTCTTTTTTTAATTTCTTAGGATGTTCTAAATAAAGAGGACAATTTGAATAGATAGATGTTGGATATATAAATTTTCCTGAAATAATAAAAATACACATAATAGTATATAATTAATTTTTAAACAATTCTGTTATACCTTGCATACACTATTTTGTATACAATAAATTGAACTGTTAAAAATAGTTATAGTCCAGACAAATTAGGTTTACCTCTTGCATCATATCATGGGGTTCCAATTACATCAGGAATATTTAGGGGGTGTTCCCCTGAACAATGCCTTATAAAGTCCTCTAGATTTCAAGCAAGGGGGGCCCAGATATCACTTTGCTTCATTTTTTGCTCATAAAATGAAAAAAGACCAAGCAGTGCAAATTTTATTTTATTCAGAATCAAAGCTTATTAAATTCCCTACAACAGGGTGTATTCACACCATTTTATGTTGTATTGTCTCCGATAAATGAGCCGCTGAATATGGATAATTTTTAAAACTTTGTAGTGTCTCACTTTTTTCGTCGAACATTCTCTTTCAACTCTTTTTCTTTCCATTTCACAGGAAACTTGTAGAGTATTAAATGTACTTCAAGAATATTTATACTTTTGCTAATTTATTTTTAAGCAGTATTTTAAAGTTTATTGGTACTTATCAACATTTCCATGGTCTGTAACTGTTTCATAACTTTTAACTTACTTACTTATGGTACTTATAACATATATTAATTAAAGAAGTGTAATCATTATGTAAGTCAGTATAAACTGGTTTTATATATTAATTGTTGGACGAATACAAAAGATCTTTTTTTTATTTTTTATTTTTTTATTGTTCTCTGGAATCTGAGCCTTTTTTGATTGCCTCTAACCTTTGTTGATCTTTACTTAGCAGTTAGTGTTTAACACGTTGAGCGCCAGGGAAAAGATGATGTACTTTTGCCTGGGGCCAAAGCAATTTTTCCTAATTTATAACTTTAATATGATTAGAATGATACAAAAATTGCAAAAGAAATAAATAAAAAGTTTAATTTTGGCAATTAAACAATAATTTTGTGAGCGGTACGTATGTACCGCCCGGCCCCAGGGTAAAGCCCGCTACCTATAGTAGTACGGGGGCTGCCCGGTTATGACCGCGACGTCAACCCTTGTCCCCTTAAAATATGTTATTTTAATAAATAAGATATTTTGTTTTGTAAAAAAATAAATAAAATTAATTTATTTTATTTATTTATTTATTTATACCCCCCAAATTAAAAAAAAAAAAAAAAAAAAAAAAAACATTTGGGCCAATTGCATTGGCGAATTGTTCGGGGCCGGAGCGGTCCAATATGCCTTGAAATCACGCTCGGCAGGCGGTCCCCTGGCCCAGAACAATCTTTTATCTGGCGGGAGCGGGCGGTACCTGGGGACCGCCTCGGCCCCAGCCAATAGTCCAACAGCGGTACGATCGTACCGCTTGGCGCTCAACGTGTTAAATAATCAAAGGCATCATCCTGATATGAATTCTTGTATTGAAAGACAAATGGACAATTTTCTTGATTGAGTTATATTATTTTGATCCCTAAAATTTACCTTTTGTTTCTTTTCATTATATTAAAATTGTTTCTGAATAATTTACTTGATGTCTAAACCCTTTAGCTGCTTGTGGCTCGTATATGAGCCGGCCGGGCATTGGTCCCCATGTGCTGTTGGCTTGTATATGAGCCACCCTGTTTTTCCGTTTCACAGCTGTAGAGTTATATACGAGGTTTCTTTTGACATTTTTTGGAGTCCGTAATATTTTCCCGTACCGCTAGAGGGCATTTGATTGTTCTTTTCCTTACTATATTGCCTTGATACATGGTTGCTTTTCTAATATTTCTAAGCTTTTCTAATATCTTATTTATCCTTTGTCTAATTTTAGTTTATTTGCAACTACTGTGGCATAAACTTGTGTTGTAAAATAGTTGTGATGGCAAAAAAATTATTTAGTAAAGAAGAGCTTTTGGAGCTCTTAGCGGGGGGTGCCAGTGATGGGGAAGCTTTTTAATTTTTAAAAAGTTTTAACTCCACCAGTGCCGGTTCACAGTCCGGATCGAAAAATGAGGATGAAGAACTTTGTGTAGGATTAATTGAGCTCACAAAAGATATAAAATGACTACTGGGTGTGCCTACTAACCCACAACGGTGGACCACCTCATGCCCCACTACCTCCGCAGTTTTAAAGGGTTAAAATCAATATAATCCTTGTGGTTCAGTTCATTAATAATATGAAATGGTGCTTTTTTCTTAGCTTTCCTCATAAGTTGATAATACTGTGAGGGCACATAAATAGCACCAGATTTCAGGGCTCTAGTGATTTCTATCTCGATGATTGCATGAACAGATCAGCTTCATTCTGTGTCATTCCTTTAATGAGAAAGTTATGTTGGATTGTCCTAATATTTTGAAAGGCACACAGTTCATACATCCTGTTTGAATAAATAGTTATGACTGATTTGTCTCTTTAATGGATAAGTCCCACTTCCCTCCTCGAATAAAGAAACACTCCTGCTTGGGTGATGGGGGAACTTACTAGAGTCACCTATCTATTCTATATTCTATGTGCATAATAGGCGACTGCTCAATTGTAATACTGTTCTTAACTCATAACTTGCCATTTTTGAGTTGTATCTTTATTCTACGATGGATGTGATATACTGTTTGCAGTAGTACTGACAGCCTGGTGCTGGCAGGCTTGAAAGTATCCTTCCCTCGGATTGGCAAATAAAATTAAAAAAATTATAATAAATATAAATAATTTCACATTTATGTTATTAATTTATAATCAAATTAATAATGAATTTATTTATTATTTTAGTTAAAAGAAATAAATGTGGTCATGATCGTTTATATATTGGGATGGAAGCTGATTGTTTTAAATTTATCAATGAGCTGGATCCGATAATTTATCAGAAAAAGAAATCTCCTTTAGTATCTGATGGTGCTTATGGATATGTACATATAGTTCATGAGGAATTTTATCAAGGAGAGTAAGTCTATATTTATTTGGAATTTTACTTGTTTTATATTACATTTGTTGTTAATATTTCTATTCGAAACCTAATGTATAAGATACATAATTTATTAACATTTACTTTACAATATTATATCTATTTATTTAAATTTATATATATATATATACACACATATATTTTAACATATATATACTTTTTTTTTAACAGAAATATTCCTTCTCCTGTGCGAGGTCTTAATCCCATTATGAGGAATTCCGCCATTTGGTAATAATTTTTTTTTTATTCTTATATGACAAATGATATGCTATACATAGGCCTTTAAATATCAGCCACTCATCGTTTATATGATTTTTGTGACAAACTTACTCTGAATTCTGACCCACTAATTCATGCTTTGTTCACTACCAGAAACTAGTTTTCACAGTATTGCCCTATATCAGAGATGGGCAAATTGTATCTGCAGATACAGATATCGGATACTGTAACTGTGAAAAGTAGGGGAGAGCGGGGTTGGTTGGCGTAGGGGGTAGGTTGGCCATTGGCTTATAGTTTCCGTCACACCTGTTGTGAAGGCCCCACCATTATACCATGTGACCCGCTCAACCTCGGGAGTCTTGTCCTGAGTTTTCAATCTGATGCTAACAGTGTAGAGAAGAGCGTGCTTCATTGATTGATTTTACAACATGTAAGTAAATTTTTATATTTTCAGTAAATTTGGTTTAAAGGGATGGCAAAACATTCAACTCCGATTCTGTTCACATAGGTCCAAACTCCTTTGAAAAACCTAGCCTTTCGATTAACCAGTTTCTTGTTTGATTGTTCTCCCCTGTCCTGGCAGCCATCTTTCATACGATCTCTCCTGTGGGGTTAGTTAGCTCTCTTCAACTTTTTTTTTGGCGCAGTAGCAATTCACAAAAGCAAGGTAAACATAAACAAAGGTGAAACTACCAAATGTCTTTAGTTCCAGCGAGGAGGATGAGAGCAATATTTCCTATGCAGAAAGTGACGACAGTCTAAACTTCTATCTTCTTCTATTGTCATTCTATTTTCCCTTAAAAGCTGTTAAAAACCGATTCAAAATTATTATACCATTATAGTGCAGCTTTTAATAACAATAATATATGTCAGGTAGTTCTTGAATGAGATGGGTAAACAACTCCACCTTCTAGGCCAACCTGTCCCACATAGGGGGTTAATTGGCTTACTCTGGATTGACGAATTCTTCAATTTTCCATGATCTTAGTATTAAATATTATGTGTTGAAAAAAATACTTGAAGTATTCTAATACTTGGAGTTTACACTGGTATCAGCCATATTGGGATTATATTAACAGGAACGACTCAACAATCAAAAAAGTGAAAACTGTTGCCAACCAACCCCGCTCTCCCCTACTCATGAGAGCAGATACGTATAGTATCCTTATCTGTCCAATAGTTTCCAATGGATCTGAGTACTTCTTGTATCCGTCAGCTACGGATACAGTGACTACTCGTATCCGTCAGCACGGATACCCGAGTATCCGTGAGTACTTCGGTATTTAGTTATTTTTTTACTGATACTATTTCGGATACTTCTACTTCTGGGGCTGGGAATGTTAATAATTCTATTATTCTATTAAAATTATAAAAAATTTATTAGTATTAAGCCGTCAACATTGTATAGTTTCGAAATGAGGGTCCAATATGCAAAGCGTTAATTTTGAAAAAAAGTAATAATTTAAAAAAAAAAAAACGATAGGAATATTCCATTGTGAAAATTATTTTATTTTTTTATCTTTTCGGATTTTTAAAATTGTAAACTACTGTGATGATAATAGTGGCTTAGAATTGGAAAATACTACCGATTTTAAAATTCGATGCTGGGGGGGGGATATTTTTTAACTTTCCGTTTTCTTTGAGAAGAGTCTTTATGGAAACGGGGGAGCAGATTTTGAAATTTTAATTTGGTTGGGGAGGGAGTTACTACGATTTTTTTTATAACTTCTGATTAATTTGTTATGAGTGTCTGTCTATCTCTATGTTTACGCGTTCGTAGATTTTGAAAAAAGTATTGTTTTACGGATACTTCTTCTTCTGAGGTTAGGAATATTTAAAATGTTGTTATTAAGCTTTTTTATTATTATTAAGCCGTCATCATTTTATATTTTCGAAATAAGGATCCATTATTGTTTCTAAAATCGAAAATTTTAAAAATAGTCATAATTTTAAAATTGAAATTATTTAAAATTAATTATATTCCCAAACGGAAATTATTTTTTTTTTTTTTCTATTTCTTCACAATAAAGAAGCATAATTATGTTTAGGTTGGCCTAACTTTTGAAAATAGAAATAATTTTAAAATTACTATATTGTGGGGGGGGGGTCCACCTTTAAGAGAAAATTGTAACTTCTAAAATTAATACGAATAGAATTTATATTTTTGTAAATATACACTCAATGAGGGCTCATACGGGTATGGATTTGGTAAATGGTATCAATTTTTAAATTCGATGCAGCGAGGGAGGATTTCTTCGGGAAGAGCGTTTAAGATAATGGGGGAGCAGATTTCGAAAATAGTTACAATTTTAAAATTTGGTGGGGGGTTACTATGCAATTTTTTTTAACTTCTGATTAATTCGCTGTGAGGGTCTATATTAGTTGCACATAAATTTTATTATAATACATTTTATAATAATCAAAATATAAAGAAACACACAATAAGAGTAGATATGAATTAAAACATTCCTATCTAAAATGGAGACGCTATAAATTAAAAAAAATGAGGAACATTTTATTTGAGATAATAAAAATGACTTAGAAATCTTTGTCATTGTCGCATAGGAAATACGCATAGGTTGGTAACAACAAGAGGTAACAAAATAATGGAAACCAAATAAAACTGATTGTGAGTTAGCATGACATGGGTACTTTATAAAGATAATCATATAAAAGATAGTGAAATTAAAAATGAATATTTCAATAAGTAGTTGGTTAGCATGATAAAAAAATCTGGTGCGTGCGCGCAACACACAACTTTCACTTACCAACTTACTTAGATTAGAAATTGACGTGTTTTGCTAAATATCATTTCCCAAAGTCACACTTTTTTCTACATTCATATCTTATTTTTGTTAATCGTTAAAGCCGTTTTTGAGTAAATAAAAAAAACACGTGAAAATGATACAAAATTTATTAAGTAAAGTCCCCCCTCCGGTTGATCAATTGTGATGAAATGTTGGTTATCACATCTTTGGCATATAAATACATCAAATACCAAGTTTGATCAAAATCGTTAAAACCGTTTTTGAGTAAATAAAAAAAAAAAAAGTGAAAATTATACAAAATTTATTAAGTAAAGTCCCCCCTCCGGTTGATCAATTTTGATGAAATTTTTACAGTCATATTTCAGGCATATAAATAGATCAAATACTCAGTTTAATCAAAATCGTTAGAGCCGTTTTTGAGAAAATCGAAAAAAACCTAAAAAGTTATTAAATAAAGTACCCCCTCCCTTTGAGCAATTTTGATGAAATTTTTGCTGTCACATCGCGGGCATATATCTACACTAAATACCCAATTTCAGGTTCGCACGGTTTATAGTTTTTGAGCTAGTCTGTTCACATACACACACACACACACACACACACACACACACACACACACACACACACACACACACACACACACACACACACACACACACACACACACACACACACACACACAGACACACACACACACACAGACCATTTCGCGGGACTTGGTTATTTTGACTCAGGGGACCCCAAAACGTGTATTTCCGTTGAAAACCGGAAGTCGAAAATTTTCACGATCGCAATACTTCCACTTACTATATATTTCATATATAGGTAAGTGAAAGTAAAAAAACTAAAAAACTCCTGTTTTCATTTCTGAGTAGAGTATTGCAGAGACTAGGGCAAAATTATGAGGGTAGAGGTAGGAGAGGTTAATTTGCCGACTTCAAAAGGTTTACAACCGGGAAACCCAACCCTTTTGAAGTGAAAGGGTACACAACGACCAGGTGTAAAATTAAGATAAGGAATTGTAAAACTAGTAATGTACAATAGACGGTACAGTATACAAATTGTTGATATCTGGACTTAATAATAAGATAAAAGTGAGATTACACACAAGCAGACTTGGGCATTATTTAAATGATTCTGGATTTTCATATTTCATAATAAAATAGTTTGTTTTCGTTTTTTAATATTTTTAGAACAATATTTCTTTTTATGGCAGAATGAAAATTTTTACATTAAATCTACTCAAAGATGTACTTATAATTAAACACTTTAAACATAAATTCTAGAAAAATCTGGCGAATCAATAAGAAATTAACTTTTAAAAGGTGACTTAAATACTACAAAGAATTTGCTTAAAACATTACATTTATATATTCACATTGACTAATCAATGATCATACAGGAAGTTATTTTGGGGCAAAAACAATAGTGCGCCCCTCCCCTCTCCACCGCTATTAAAATACAAAATAAATATTTAAAAAAAAAAAAAAAAACGTCCCCGATAACATAAAATTTGATCCCTGTGTGAAAGAAATCCAGAATTCTAACTTTTTCATAGTTCGCCCCTCCTCGCTTAAATACAAAATGAATATTTTTTTCAAAAATACCGTCCATAACATAGTAATGGACACCTGTTTAAAAGAAATTCGAAAATGTTACCGTTTTCAATATTATAGCGCCCCTCCCCCACACGAACTTTAAAATAAATATTAATGTTCATGGATACCTGGTCATGATATAATATGCTTAGGTAAACATGAAGAAGTGGTTGAATTTGACTTGGAAATGCTATCAAAAGCTCAATTAATTATCAATCTATCTTACAATACAATAGGCCTTCATTTGAAAGATATCCATATATTGAAGTTTAAATTTTTGGAGAGGTAACCGCATCACATCCTATAAAATTTTTAAAAGAATTTTTTTTCAAAATCTACGACTGCATTAATATATGATCGAACCTCATAAAAAAAATAAAATTGAGAAGTTACAGATCTCTCAAAAGTAGCAAGTCCTGCTCCCCCCTACATCAACAAAAAATAAGCCGCCATTATCATACAACGAGACCAACATTTCGAAATAATCCTGAATTTAAAGTTGTGGAATGAGGAATACCCCCCCCCCCCTACCACCACCAAGATTGAATTTAAAATTAATACTTTTTCAAAATCTACGAATGCGTAAACATAGAGATAGACAGACACTCATAACAAATTAATCAGAAGTTATAAAAAAAAAACGTAGTAACTCCCTCCCCAACCAAATTTTAAAAATGTAACTATTTTCAAAATCTGCTCCCCCGTTACCATAAAGACTCTTCTCGAAGAAAACGGAAAGATAAAAAATGTCTTCCCCCCAGCATCGAATTTTAAAATCGGTAGTATTTTCCAATTCTAAGCCACTATTATCATCACAGTAGTTTATAATTTTAAAAATCCGAAAAGATAAAAAAAGTAAATGATTTTTACAATGGAATATTCCTATCGTTTTTTTTAAATTATTACTTTTTTTTTCAAAATTAACGCTTTGTAAGTTGGACCCTCATTTTGAAACGATACAATGTTGACGACTTAATACTAATAATTTTTTTATAATTTTAATAGAATATTTTAATAATAGAATTATAAACATTCCCAGCCCCAGAAGTAGAAGTATCCGAAATAGTATCCGTAAAAAAATTAACTAAATACCGAAGTATTCACGGATACTCGGGTATCTGGTCTGACGGATAGTAGTCAGAGTAGTCACTGTATCCGTAGCTGATGGATACGAGAAGTACTCGGATCCATTTGCAAATATTGGAGGGATTCGAGTACAGTATCCGAGTAAAAAAGTATCCGTAACTTGTATCTTGTATCCGTAACTAGTACTTTTTTACTCGGATAGTGCCCAACTCTGCCCTATATAAAATAGTGTTGAATTTTCTTTTGGGTGATTTAATTTGAATTCTTTGGAAGAATTTGCTAATATAGTTTCCCTAGTGCAATTTTTGAAATTTTCCATTGTTTCCATGATATCAGCCAAGTCTACTCTGAAGTCTGCAAACTACATCGTCCATCAAGAAATATAACACTCTTTTAAATAGTGCAATCATATTTGGTGTGGCCTAAGGATGTCAGTAGTTATTGTCGGTTTTACAGCCAAAGATTGTAGATAATTAGAAAAACAAAATGTGAAACATCTCTGCAACAAAAACCTTTTATATATTTTTTTTCTTAATAGAGTTTATTCCTTTTGAACAATCCTTAAATCCTTGAATTCTGACATTAAGAACTTGAGCCCACTTGATTAGCCATTACAGCATAAAGTAATGTTAATTAAATAATCAAACAAACAATAAAAAAAAATATGTAGTAAAAATCTGTATTGCGAATTAAACTTAATTTAGAAGTTTTCATGAAATTAGTGAACTTTTATTCAACCAGGAGGTTAAGAAAATAATTCGTATAAAACCTCTGATTTGTGAAGAAACACAACTTTGCACTGTTATATCTCTAGAAAGTACCAATTTAAGCGTGAAAATGCAAAAGGCTATAAGTGCCAAAAAAATAAATAATGTTTTTTTTTTTTTTTTACCAAATTGTTATTTGTGCCAAAGCCATTCTTCAGAAATGGGTATAAGTAATTTTTTGTTGCCAGGAAGTAGTTCATTGAATGTTTGAAAGATGGCATGGGTATAAGCACCCAACATAGTTCACCCTAGTGGTTATAAGTCATACCATTTCTGAAAAAAATTTCTAAGGCACTTATACCCTTTTGCTTTTCCATGCTTCTATTATCAATGAAGTTAGTTATGAGTTATTACGTTACGTAGTTATGCAGTTAAATAGTAAAATAAAGCAGGTAAAGTTTTCCTACAGAAACGTAAGTTTACTTTATTATGCTACCCTTATAATTGAATTATCTTAAAAGTTTTTGAATAATACTTATTAAAAAAAAAAACTACCACTTTAAGAAAACCCAACAAAATTGAACTTTTCTCGTATTCCATTCAAAATTGAAACATGCATGAAATAAACTATTTTGTTGGAAATTATGTCTAAGATCGCCTTTTAGAGTTTAGCCATTTAGAACTGAATCACCCTGTGTAGAGTAGCACTTGAATTGAATTAAAGTGATTAAAACCTTTTTCAAAATGATTTTTTTAAGATCTTATTGATTTATTAATGATTAATACCATTAATAAGTGAATGAATGAAAGTAATACTGTAGCACTTATGTGGGTTAAACAATTTTTATTGAACGGAAATAATAATTTACAATGCCACACAAATTATTGAAACACAAATAATTAAATAGGTTACAAAAATGGTCACTTTGTAACATAGAAATAACCGTATGACTTGAGCTTCAGAACAAGACTAACTCTCGAGACCATCGCTCCTTATATTTAGTCATAAGAAGAACAGCCTCGAAGGTTCTAGGCCAGCGTGGATGGTATTCGAACATGGTAGTCACAAACATGTACTATGACAGTTTGTTCCAACTGTTAGTATAGTCTAGAACATATGTTTTGAGTTTTTTCATGTTATAATACATTATTTTTATAATATTTATTTAATGTTAAAACAAACACTTAAATTAATAGTAAAAAAAATGTATTATGTCATTTATAAAAAAGAAGTATCACTACAATATATGTAATTAATATAATTATATTAATTTTAAAAAAGTGAATTTTTACTTTAACTTACCTATATATGAAATATATAGTAAGTGGAAGTATTGCGATCGTGAAAAATTTCAACGGTTTTCAACAGAAATATACGTTATTTCCCCTGAGTCCAAATAACCAAGTCCCGCGAAATGGTCTGTGTGTGTGTGAACAGACTAGCTCAAAAACCATAAACCGCGCGAACCTGAAATTAGATATTTAGTGTATGTATATGCCCACAATGTGACAACGAAAATTTCATCAAAATTGGTCAAAGGGAGGGGGTACTTTATTTAATAACTTTTTACGTTTTTTTCGATTTTCTCAAAAAAGGCTCCAACGATTTTGATTAAACTTAGTATTTGATCTATTAATATGCCCGAGATATGACTGTAAAAATTTCATCAAAATTGATCAACCACAGAGGGCACTTTACTTAATAAATTTTTGTATCCTTTTCACGTATTTTTTTTATTTACTCAAAAACGGCTTTAATGATTGTGATAAAACTGGGTATTTGATGTATGTATATGCCAAAGATGTGACAGCCAACATTTCATCAAAATCGGTCAAACGAAGGGGGCACTTTATTTCATAACTTTTTTTCCAATTTATAACATTCTTTCGATTATCTCGAAAACAGCTTTAATGATTTTGATCAAATTCGCCATGTTTAATGAAAATAAGGTGTTCTTTAATATCAGGTAAGCTTTATCATTATTAAAATGTTCTGAGGGGGCTTAAATGGGGAAGGGGCCTTTTTTGTTTTCCTGTAAAGTACCCTTGTTTTTGTTTATATCAAAAAATTAACTGTCACTCATTACGCCTAAAAATAAGAAATGGCTAAATATGAAATTTGAAAAAAATCAAGTAAACATATAGAGGAGAAAAAAAGAAACATATTCCGTCAACTCATAAAATACCTTGAGCACACGCATGCAGCGGAGTACGCCTTTAATGACAGACCATTGTTCATAATTAAAGCCGTTCTGTTCATTTAATGGAAATTATTTGTTTCATGGTAAATGAAGTTTTCAAGAACTACATAGAGAATTATAAAATCAGACGACTTGGAGTATTATGCTTGAATTGCGAATTACCACAAGTGAAAACTTTTATTTAATAATAAAAAAATAGTGTTTTTTATAGAGCAAATAAAAAAAAAAAAAAAAGAAATAAATGTGGAAAAATGTGTCTTTGAGAAGTGGCAATTAACAAAACACATCAATTTCTAATTTAAGTAAGTTGGTAAGTGAAAGTTGTGTGTTGCGTGCACGCACCAGATTTTTTTTATTGGTACTCATTTTCTTCTTCTGTTACTGTGAGATAAATGTTTATGAACTACTTTATAATCTTTATATATTTTTTTAGTGTGGCATTCTGTGACCCTCAATATCCAGAAGATTACAAATTTAAATCAACTAGGCTAGAAGGTGTTATGTAAGTAAATAATTTTCCTTAAATTGTATTCAAATGCTTATTTGTAAAACTTAAGTTTAGTAAGTTTCTATTGTTATTATTGTATTTACAAGCTTCCTCATATTTATTCAATTTTGTGTTCCGCATTTTGTACAAAGGGTGATGGTCTGAAAATTCATCTCTATAAATAATTTTGGATGAATATAATGCTATACCATGTCTAGAATTATTATGAAAAGTAGTAGACTTAAACTAAATCCTTGGCAAATACCTCAGTCTTCTCAAATTTTTGTGATATGTGGTTCCTGGTCCTAATCATAGTCCTCTTTTTGTTAAAGAGTCTCATTATGGCCGAAGATATTCCTAAGTCGATTTACATATATTATTATAATTGATTTACATGATATGATGTTATGATAATTGGAAAATTCCTTAATAAAAAGCCTAGAATGTTAGTATGCAGGTAACTTGTCTACTTTTCCCTAATTCGGACATCATCAGGTTGAAATTTCAGTATATGTTTAATTTCATGGAGTGGTGTATTGCTTTTTGTTTGCACCTACACTGCCGGTCAAAAGTTTAGGACCACCTGTATATTTAAATTAAAATTACTTAAAACAGTGCTTACGTCTAATTTTAAGTACATGGTCATGTAGAATGAATTCTACAGGGTTTTAGAAACGTGCATTTGCAGTCAATTCTGTTAAACTTTTAACCGCTAAGCACTCGGAACGGGAGTTGCACTGAGACGCTGAGCGGGTCTGCAGGCATTTCACTCCCCACGCTAAGGCCTGCAGGCCACTCTCTGCCGCTGACTGCTTCAACTTCTTCAACTCCTCATAACCTTCGCCGACTATTTATTAATGTTTTATTTATTTTTTATGATTCTATAATACCTTTATCATTATTTCAATAAATTAAAATAAGAGATTACGTGATATAAGAAGGTAATAATAAACAATAATATAATAATGTTAATACATTGTATACATTTTTTAAAATTTAATTAATTTTTAATAAGTAATATTTTTTAAGGAATAAATAATAAATAATAGCGAAATAAAACAGTGAATACCGCCAAAAAAACATAGAGGACTATCGCTCAGAGCGTCTAGAACTTGAATGAATAATGGAAAAATATGTCCTTCAGACCCTTGATGGTAGCCGAGGGAGAGATAAGAGACAGAAAAAAAAAATTAGCAGGTAAAAAGAGTGAGCCGGGCATCCCTGAACGGCCGACCCAGATGACAGGCAGCTACCGGGCCGACACAAATATTTCCGCAATAGTGATACCCCTGCAGCCTAGCGGCCGCTAGATCTATTTATTAAGTCTCCGTGGATCCGCTAGGGTGTGCCTCAGTCACGACAACTTATCTCTTGTGAAGCTAAGGACGGTAAATAAGTGAAAAACCAATTGCGAGATATCTCGTCATTAGCGTGTGGGGAACGGCAGCCTTTGACGAGTTATCTTGTCATTAGTGTGTGGGGACCTACTTTGTTTCGCGAGATATCTCATCTGGAGCCATGAAAGGGTTAATCAGACGTAAGAAAAACAGCGAGAAAAATAAAGATTGTAATTAAAAAGAATTGTACGACATTGTCAATGACAACGCCCTATTGATCATTAAGGATTAACAATGTGTTTATTGTGTCTGGATTTATGTTTACCTCTGGTCTATCTAACGATTTGTTTCTCTCGTTATTTGTCAGTGTTTCAGTGTGTTTAAGTGTGATTCATTGTGTTTCAGACCACAAAGTTTGAACATTTTAATTGTCTGTTTCGTTTTTTCCGTTTTCACTTATAAAAATGGGTAAAAGGAAGGAATATTCTGTTGAACTGCGTAGTACAATTTACACACTACACAAAGTAAACAAGTCTGAGCGCCAAATTGCCGCTCAACTAAAAATTTCAAAAACAAGAGTCCATAACACCATTGCTCGCTTCGAGGAGTCACACTCTCATCATGACAAAGCTCGATCAGGACATTCCAGAATAACATCTACTCAGGAAGATGAATTTATTTTTTGAAGAGCAAGAGGAACAGAAGAATCACTGAACCCCAGATTAGAACTGAGGTTAATACTACTACCAAAAATCTATTTCTGTTTCAACTGTAACAAGGAGACTCAGGGAAGCCAACTTGTTAGGGCGTGTCGGTACACTGAAACCACTTTTACATCCTGCTAATAAAAAGAAAAGGTGTCAGCTGGCACTTGCTCATAAGGATTTTACCGTGGAGGATTGGAGAAAAGTACTGTGGACCGACGAATCAAAGTTTCAGGTATTTGGATCAAGTCGCAGGATTATGGTTCGATGTACACCACCAGAAAAGTTTATTCCTCAGTGTATAATCCCGACTGTTAAGCATGGGGGAGGTTCAGTTTTTGTGTGAGGGTGTTTTTCGGGCTTTTGACAAGGAGATCTCATACAAATTCAAGGAATACTCAACAAAGAGAGATAAAAAGACATTTTGAAAGACCACACAATCCCTCCTGGTTTTATAATACAACAAGATAATGATCTAAAACATTCTTCCAAACTTTTTAGAGGCTATTTACAAGAAAAAGAAAATGAAGGCGTTTTGAATAACATGACCTGGCCAGCTCAATCTCCCGATTTCAATCCAATTGAATTGCTTTGACAAGAACTGGACAGGAACGTCCGAACTCATGCTCCAACTTCATAAAAACACCTTAGAGAGCTCCTCAAAAGTTGTTGGAATAACATGCCATTTGAAAAATTAGAAAAACCTGTTGAAAGAATGCCATGAGTAGTCCAAGCCGTCTTGAAAAGCAAAGGGGGATTTTTTGATGAAAAAAACGTATAGATCAATTTTTTTTTCACATTATTACTATTAACCTTATATAATTATAAGTTGGATATTATTTTATGTACATTTATTTCACAGATATTTAGACATTGTTTTAATAAAATTTTGATTGAAATCTTTATTTTCCTTCTTTCTTTGCAAAATATTGAGGTGGTCCTAAACTTTTGACCGCCAGTGTATATGATGATTTAGGTTGTTTTTGGTCCTGGTCTGTGATGGCCTTGGCCTGAATTTGTGAAATGTTGACAGCTTAGGTTGTTCACCTGCATTTTAGATTTGATATTTTCCTCTTTTATATATTTTGCCTATAGTTTTAAAAGCATTTTCATTTTCAGTGAACCTCCTCGAGTGCTGAAGTCTAAAGACCTGGGAGGTCAACAAACGAATAACTGGCGCTCCAGAAACAATTTTCAACCTGGCTGGTAAGTTAAAAGACTAAAAGGATTTTTTAACCCTTTCCCTGAGTGAAGCCACTGTATTGGCTTGAGGCCACTCTACTCCAGATGGCAAGCTGCTACAGTGGCTCAGGATGTGCTTTGCCCTTGCCCGGTGTGTGCCAAGAAGCCTCTATTATCACTCCGGCTGTTTTATAGCTATCTGTGTTGAACCTATTCAGTTGTTCGAAAGGAGAGGCTTCTTTGGTTTACCAAGAGTACTTGTAGCTTCTTTGGGAACCTCTAGATGGTATGAGCTTTACCTGGCCTATGCTCTCAACCTAGTGAATTTTTATCTATTCCCTTGCTCCATTTTTATTTTTTAAATTAACTTTCCATTGGGTGCAATGTATGAACTCCCGAGTTTGAGTGCAATATGCCTGCCTATCCAGCACAGGTCTAAAATTGATTTATAGCCATTAATTTAAATAGCAGATATATAGTAAGCAAAATTTTGAGAGTTATTCAGAGAAAAATAGATACCAAGAGTTGTTGAAAAAATGTATTTGGTATAAAATTGGTTAAAAAATATGTGAGGGGGGGAGAGACAAAATGACGGGGCTGTGCCTGACAGATTGGTTGTGCTCGACTGAGGGTTAAATATAATTATTTATATTAAGGTGGGGGGATAGGATAGGATCCGCGGAGAACCGGACAGATGATTGAGAACCAGAACACAGTAAGTTCAAAACCCGGAGCCAGTGGAAATTTAATAATACTCGGCATTAATCCCTGACCCTCTTCCCTGGCGCGGGAAACCCCGTATAGCCTAAATGGCGAGGAAAGGAAGACCCCCCAAAAAAAAAATATTTATATTATGTATTATTTTTTGGTTCAATATGATACTAGTGTTACACATAAATGGAAAGAACTAAAATCTATGGTTTAAATATCATGTTATAATTTCCTTACAACTACTTGATCGTTAAAAAAGTCTAGTTCTTGAACGCAATCTTTAATTCCAACACTCACAATTAATCTGTTGTTCCCACTATTTATGTCAATGTTTACTTTAACCAATCTTTTGATTCCTTGCGACTTAAGTTTGCTTTATGGGGTCATTTACATTTTTAAAATGCAGGAGCAATGTATGAAAAAAAAAATCATGATTTGTGATCTTTTGAGTTATTACTGGGAGTGATGTAAAACTATTGATAGTATACACTATCGATAGTTTCGATAGTATCGAACATAAAACTATTTATACTATCAATAGTATTAGGGTGTTGGTAGGGAGTGGGGGGGGGGGGGTAGAATAGGTGATTTTTTAGTTAGTAAGATGGGAGCTTTAATACACATTTGCATTGATACTTTTTTCTATTCTATTTTGTTAGGGAATTAAATAAACATTTCTTTAAATGAAGGATGGATTCCATTATAGCATGAGGTAATTTTCTTCAATTTCAAACTTGTTCACAACCGCAAAAAATTAAATAATTATCAAAGAAGTCAAGGATTTAGGGGAAAGTGATACCAACCCTCTTCAAGTTACCATGCGTCCAGGAATCCCAGTTTTTGATTAAGTTGCTTTGTACGATACAAGTCAACGCTTCAGAAACTGATTCTGGAATGTGTCAAAGGACTTTTGAGGATTTTGAATTTTGGCAGAATAATCTCCCTGAAGAGAAATTGACAATTTTTTGACATTTGCCTGGATACAGTTTACCTTGAAATGTGTATACTTATGAAAGAATCTTATAAAAACTGTGATTTGGTTTCAAAGTTGGAAGAAATATATGAGCAAGCAATCCAATGTTGCATTCAAATTCCTTATGTCTTTAACTTACCCATGGTTTTTTCATATTTTTTTATTATTTAATTATGAATCCCATAGCCCAACCTACATTTGAATTTCAATCAGCAACTAGATAAGAACTTTTGTAAGAAAAATAAATTAAACTACACTGTAAAATTTTGTTTATTTCTCATCTAAATGAATTATATAGCACGTGGGTGCTTAAAGGGTGATAGGCCTATTACTTTTCTCCTTTAAAAACAAAGCTTTCGATACTGTTTTTCGTACTCTCAATAGTTCAAAAAATTATCGATAGTCTCGATATTTTAAAGCCATCAATAGTTTTACTTCACTAATTACTAGATAAAAAAATTTAAGCACGTGGTTAAATTGGTTACCTTAAATGGCAATTTAAGGTGCCTAAGAAATTTGTGCTATAGAATGAGTGTCAATCATCCACCAAAAAATCTGCTATACTTGGGTCAACATTCAGGCAAAAAAGAGAATACGAGCCTTGCAGATGAACTCAGATCAGGTGGCCATTGGTCATTGACTATGATGTTGTTTTTTTTATAATGTTTTAACCCAATCCCTCATGCAACTACTCATGATTATTTATTGCCTTAGCTTCTAAAGCCACACTGGCTCGTCATTTTAAGGAATATGGAATTTAAGATCAAATTCCGATTTATACTTAAATGACTTTGAAGAATAGTATTCAACAATGTTTAAAATATTTTATCTGAAATAAAGCTATACATCAATTAAAGTTTTATAGATAATTAATGAGATGAAAGTAATAGTAAAAAAGTCAAAATTATATTAAAAAATGTTCATTAAAACACTTACAGAGATTCTCCGCAACCCCAAATTGTGCTCACAGGGTGGTAGGTGACCTTGGTGGAGCCAGCTTACCCAGCTTCACCACCGACTGCTTGTGATCGCTTCCCTTCGTGAAAAGGTTAATTGAAGAATATTATCAGTTATTATGGCATTTTCCTCCCACGGCAGGTCTCGATTGACTTCAACCGTGAAGTCTTTGCACCTTGCGGATTCTTTCGGGGAATCATTCTAGGACATTTTTAGATGAAAAAAATGCAAAAATTAAAATCCTAAAGGTGGCCGTTTTTTTTCATTTCGACACATTTCGCATTTTTTAAGTAAAATGTACAAAAATTTGATTTTTATAAATACGTATCGTAATCTTTATCATTTATTTTTCTATCTAATGTTTTTTTTTTTCAATATGTACCTATATTTTTCAAATTGCATATTAGCCCTTTTCAGGGCTTTTAAATACGTCCAATATATATACCTTTATTGTGCAAACAAAGTTTCAAAAATCTAATAACTTTTGAATATTATTATTTTATAAGATCATATAATCATCATCACAATATAATCATGATCATATTTATAAGCATTTCCGTCAACTATATGAAAAAAGATACACGAAGAATAAATATTAAAATTAAATTTTTACACATTTTGTTAAAAAATGCGAAAATCGTTCAATGAAAAAAACGGCCACCTTTAGGATTTTAATTTTTGCATTTTTTTCATCTGAAAATGTCCTAGAATGATCCCCCGAAAGAATCTGCAAGGTGCAAAGACTTCACGGTTGAAGTCAATCGAGACCTGCCGTGCTCCATGGGTGATAGTCGACTATTTTTCTCATGATTGTCCCTCAGTTTCCAGTAAACTTCTTTCTTTAGACTGATGCTCTGCAAAAAACAAGAACAACATAAAATTTATGAATAATAGGGGGGTGCATGAGTATGTAATTCAAAATTTGTTGCGAGTTGAAATTATGAGTTTGATCAATTCTCATCAACTTGTGTTATAATGGTAGGAGCTCTAAATTATCCTTATATTGAGCAATGAACAAAAGTTATGAAAGCATGAAACAATGTTCGTGATACCATTATGTAAAATAGTTTTTGAGCTTGTTGATTTCTAACGATTCAACAGTTAACGGTGGTTGAGATGAATTATAATGCTCTCTAATATTGCATTACTCTTCTGAAAAGGAACTTAACTTCAGTGGTGATTGCTTAGCAATATCGATGATCCTAATGGACATGGAAATGTAGATACTTGCTTGGGACAGTAATAAATAAAGCTATGAAAAATTTGATGTTGTGGCGATTATTCTTAAGATGGATAATTTATCAAACAGGGCTAAATTCCTATACCTTCAGACTGTAACATTACTACAACCTTATTTTGTATACACAATAACTGCTTCAAATATTGATTATGTATTTGATATATCATTTAAAGATAGTAAAGACATTTTTGAGTCCTCATCAAATGGCTTGAATAATGTGGCAATTGAGGATGTTGCATATATCATTCTGTATAGTAATTTAAACTGCTGTTCTAGATAGGATTTGGATAAAATCTTAAAGCCAAAAAAAAAAAAAAAAAAAAAAAAAAAAAGAAAAAAAAACTGCTGTCAGATATTGTTGAGGCTGATTGTAATCCAAGACTTCACAGTTGTTCCTTTTTATGTTTATTTTAAAAATGTCAACCGATTTCTTTGGATTCGTGTAATTCTGTGTTTGTGACTCCCTCTTATTATCCTTTTTATCAGTTCTCATTATCTTATTTTTTTCTCAGTTAAAAGTTTGATAATGATCAAGTTTCCTCTATTCAAGAAATTGATGTGTCTTCGTATATTTACATAGTCAAAGATTGAGGCAAGTGGTAAATCTGTGCAGAATATATGCACTCATTTTAGTTACCTGAAAATGTTATATATTTTGAAGGTTGGAAAAATTTGGGAATTTATGCATTTTGGTGCTAGAAGCATGCCTAAGGGGACCCTTCCCCCCACCCCTCAGAAATGAGTAATATAAAAAAAAATCAAATATCTTAATCTTAATTGTTTGTTTAGTTTGACATCTAACCTAACCTTACATTAATCTTACCCTCTCTTCTACCAAAATATGTTCTATATTTATCACTGGTTGCTGCTAACAATACACACGCACACACACAGAATTCTTCTCATGTTGTATCCAAGTAGAACTATCCTGATCTTTATTTAATTTCTATTTAATGTATTTATTGTTTTAAAGGAATCCAAATAGAGGCCAAGATAATAGATATAACTCACGTCCTATTATTGGAATGGCTCCTCAAACTACACAAGCTACTTTAGGTGATTCTTCATTTAGGATGATAAGGTGATTCTTGTTTTATAGAAATGGCTAATAAATTTTGATTGAACATAATATTTTTTATTGCTAAAATCAATTTTATTTGAGTTTGAATATTTATAAATAGACTTTACAAATCTGGAAAACTTATATTTTTTTAAAAATTAATTTTATCAAAAAGTACCAAAACGAATATGAATTGAGTTTTTATTCACTTATTACTTTTTCCTTAGAAATCACGTCTTTTTTATTACATCCATTTTCAGAATGCTATAAGAGTTTAACCCTTTAACTGCTGATGGCTCGTATATGAGCCACACTGTTTTTCCGGTTCACTGCTGTAGACTTATATAGGGGAGGGTAGGGTAAAGTGGGGACATTTTTTGTATTTCCTTGTGAATTCTACAGTTTTCACTAAAAATCTAAAATGATTCATAATTTTTAAACTTCTACTACTTATCTTTATGTTTGTTAAGTGTTTTGGATTAAATCGGAACGGTTCAGCTGTTATTAATAAAAATACAAAATAAAAAATATCCCCACTTTACCCGCACCTTCGGGTAATGTGGGGTACCCCCGGGGTATCCTTTTTGAATTGCATAAAAATGCTTTTATTATTGCTATGAATATTATATAAAGCATACATTTATGTGTTAAAATGTTGGAAAATTTGTATAGAACCTGCTATTATAAAAATACTTCAGCATAGGATTAATAAAAATTTGTTAAGTCGTTTATTACAAACGAAATGGAAAATGTCCTTATCTGAACTATAATTATTACCACAATGACCAAAATTATTCATTTTAATATAATTGATCACAAGATAATTAATTGCTAACAACTAAATATATTTTAAAACATAACTCAGGTAACTTTGTGATCCTTAAAAGTTCTGCAGAGCTGGCAAAGAACACTGTCAAGTTTGAATTGGCACAGCTCAGAACACTTTTCGTGAAATTCTCCATTTGCACCCAGTGCAAACAAGCACACTGTGCAAAAATCATTTTCTTAGCTCTTTTTCTTCAGTTTTCTCTTCTTTACTTTTTTTTTCATTGTACATTTGCTAACGAGTTTTTGTTGATTTTTAACGGTTTTTCTTGATTATTTTTTCAGTAGATATCTTTTTTCAGGTAATTTTCTTTCATTAACGTCCTTCTTTTTTTTTTTTGCTTCGTTTTTTTATTTCCAGTTTTTGTTTGCAAGCTGAACAAGTTAAAATGGCCACTGCCGCCAAGTTTTCCATCATTTAATTTTCTTCGATAATAAGTAACTTGCAATTTGATGGAATGATGGATGAATCGTGCGTTTTACTATTGGAACTGGAAGATAAGGCATGAACGGACTTGTAGGCGGTTATTGTATTTCTATTTCTATGCACTAATATTATTAAAATAAAATAGGGAAATATGTTAGGCAAACAGCGTAACAACAATGAGGAAATGATTTAGTAAATGTAAAAGTTAGGTTAAATAAGTCATCGTCGGCTAAAGTGGGGATGTCCCCACTATACCCAACCCTTAACGTCCCCACTTTAGCCGACAGGATGTTTAATGAAAATAAAAATTGTAAAATGGTAATAAATATTAATAGCAACTTTAAAACAAACGGAAACACACATGAATAGAATGACCAATCCAATGAAATAATAAACGTAGCAATAAAGGAATGGTTGAGTTATACCATTTTGAAGTTAGTACTAAAATGAGATAAAATGCACTCAAAATATATATTTAACTGTCAAATTCTAACAGAACAACTTTTCACTGTAGAACCCCTTGCTAAACTAACACCATAACCAAAGGAAACAAATATACCATTCAGTTGATAAGTAGCGCCAAAAGATACCGCGATCAGATCGGTACCCCACTTTACCCAACTCTCCCCTACTAGCGCTTTCTTTCGACGTTTTTTGGAATCTATAATATTTCCCCGCACTGCTAGAGGGCATTTTATTATTCTTTTCCTTATATTGCCTTGATACACGGTTGCTTTTTAGCTTTCTTTAAAAAACATAACCTTTTGCCTGATATCAAACCTTTCTATACCTGCCTATTTACCCTTTGTCTAATTTTACTTTATTTGCAACTATTGTGGCATAAACTTATGTTGTGAAATAGTTGTGATGGCGAAAAAATTATAAGTGAGGAAAACATTTTGGAGCTCTTAGTGGAGTGCTAGTTAGTGATGGGGAAGTTTTTTAATTTTTAAAAAGTTTTTAACTCCACCAGTGCCAGTCCAAAGTCCAGATCGAAAAGTGAGGATGAAGAACTTTGTCAAGGATTAATTAAGCTCGCAAAACATATAAGATGCGAGAGCTTGAATGCCGTAAAAGTACTCCGCACAGCGGGACCACTCGGTGTGCCTACTAACCCACAACGGCAGACCACCTCATCCCCGCTACCTCCGCAGTTAAAGGGTTAATATTCCTGCAAGATCTTATTCTAATTGTTTGATACCAGAAGTATAGTTTTGCCTTATTAATTATTTCTGATTGTTAAAAATGTAGTAATGAACGCTGATTTCAATGAAATATTTTTTGCTGATACTAGGTCGAAAAATATTCAACCCATCTCCAAGGGTTTTTGTTAATGCCTCTCAGGTGCTGAAAAAAAATGAATATTTTATATAAGTTCATCTATTTTTAATATTATTTTTTCTACCTTATCTCTTGGTGGATTGCAAGATTATTGGGTCAAAATGACAAATGTAAAACCTATAAAAGTCGAAGACGCTTCAAGTTGTTTTTTTTTTTTTGTTTTTTTTTTTTGGCATAGCATTTAAAACCCTTGAATAGGTTTTTTTTTTTACCATTTTTGTTGGAAATTTTTATTTTTCGGTTTCTTTGAAAATTTGTATTCACAGGTTGTGAGGTGCTAAAAACGAATATTAACTTTTTTCTTTATAAAAAAATATGTAGCCCCACTCCAGTTTTACGATCTGTGCAATCATTCCAACATCTACTGATACTATACCATATGCCAAGTAAGGGTTTTTCTTTAACACGACTGCCAACTACGAGATAACTTGTAGATTGCGTTCTTTGCTGGATACCGACTACGAGTTATCTCGTACTGTGTTTACTTGCCATATTCGTGCAGCTACGATTAAACCTGTAGTATATCTGTGCTAAAATGATGGCTTCTGGGAAGAGATTAAAAAATCAGCGCTGGCTTATATGAACATGAAATTTATTAATAAATGAACAGAGAATATAATTATAAAAAATTTATTCAAAATCAAGAAGTAAAAGAATATTTTTATTATTTGTGAAACTTTTTAAAACAATCTTCCACACAAAGGGCTTCTTTTCACAGGTCGGACAAAAATTACGTGTTTTTTTGCTTGGTAACATACACAACATGGCTTTGTCTGACGCTGTTTTTTTTTTCAGTAGGTGGCAGACACTCTAAATAATGGAATTCTTGCAATTTAATTTTTTTTCGAAACTGGTACGTAGTTGGCTCTGCAAAGAGATTTATGCACTACGAGATAATTCGTAAGACTTTTTTTAAAAAAATACATTTTCTATGCTTTTTGATGATAACTATGTTCCACCCCATTACTCTATTCTTCTATAATTAGAGTTTTTTTTATAATATATGCTTAAATGAAATTGGTTTTTTAGACCGAAATTCTGAAAATTACCGTGGCAGTCAACGTGTTAAATTAATAGGTTATTGAAATAAGATTAGAAGCAGAAAATAAGGTGTATAACTGGTATTGGGTCTAACAGCAAGAGAGGTGCATTTTTTGTATATATTACCCCATATAAATCATCGGCTGTATTTGTAATCATTCTACGCTAAAAAGACTGGTAATTGATATAAAATAGCCTTGTAATACGGAGCTAAGGTAGAAAATAATAATATAATTATATTAAAATAGAATTAAATTATCGTCCGGCTTCTATGGTGCATTGGCAAGAATCTTTGGAGATGAATCGAATATTTTTTGTCCTAGTATCACCAAAAAAAGTTTCTTTGTAATCGGCATTCCTACATCTGTAGCCTAGTAAGATAAAATATCATATAAGTAGTACGTCACATCATATGTGTCCACACAGATCTGCAGCATAGTACTTAAAAAGGTACTATCAGTAAAAAAAAAAAAAATAATAACATCTATTCTGCTCTTTAAAATTAATATTAATCTCTTGAAAAATCAGACTTTTGAGATACTGAAATCTCTGAAAAGAGGAAACAATAAGTTTAAAGAGATGGACATGCATATTTGATTTATGGCGTAATGTTTTTGTCATAACGTTAATTTCTTGCCAAGATAATACTGAATACTATAATCAAATAGAAAAGAAATTCACAATTTCTACATTTTTTAGTTGTAAATGTTTATTGTTATATTTTAATTTCTTTTTGTATACAAAAAATTTAATTGATAAAAATTTATAATTCTGATAATTAATACTATATGTCAGTATTTTGAAAATTTATGTTCTTCAATACAAATTTCAGGTATTTTACATTTTTTTTTTTCTTTTTCAGACACAGTCTTCCACCTTCAATGCTAATTCCATTAGGTGAGTATGTTATGTGTGTACATATATATGATTTATAATAATTTAATTTTTGTGGTGAAAATCCACACCAAAAATCTGTATTAGTAAATTTATCAACTTTGAAAAAAACAAGCTTCGTCAAAGAAATAATTAAATGCATATATATACATATATTTAATTATAGACTAAAGTTTTTTAGTCGTATATTAAACACCTGATATTATCCTCCACGAAGAGGGCTAAGATGGTTTAGACATGTACATAGAATGGAACTTAGTTGGCTGTGCAAGAGAAAAAAGATTCAAGCCTAGCCTTTTTTGGCTTTGGGTGTTGAAGGACTGAAAGCTTCCTAGTAATAAGAAAGTATTTTAAGCATTTCTGAAATTCGGTACACTGAAGTTTCACATTGACCAAGCAGAGCAAGTACCTCCTTAGGTAGCTGACACCAAAAATGATCTCCTTTTCTTCTATTTGCAGCCATGTTTCTTAGCATCCATCATCCTTAATCTGTTCATTATTGATCAGCTTCTGAAATCTAAAAACTCAATCTTTCTTTACTATTTTTTCATTGTGAAAATTCTATGCTGCTAAATCAGACACATTCAACCCATTTGGAAATTGTAAGTTTCCAACTCGGTATTAGAGGATTGCATTTGATTCAAAATATCTTGCCAGCCATTCCAAAATTAAGACTTTTTCTGCAAATAAGATCGATCAATGGTAAAAAACTTAACTCCATTTTTGTCGGAACTTTTATGCATTGATTGATTTTTTTTCCCAAAGAAAAACAGGGATCACTAAATTTATTGCTTGCATTAAAAGCTGTATTATTTACATACATTATTATTATATGGGGGCGAGCCAAGTATAAGCCGGACTTTTTCCAGAATTATTTATTTGTTTAAAATTAAATTTCAAAAATATTTTATAATTTTTCTATATAGCCACCTTCCATGTTAACACATTTTCCCCATCGGGTGGAGAGTTTCTGGATTCCCTCTCGATAAAAAGTTTGTGGATCTTTCTTGAACCAATTGCACTCAAACTCCTCTGCACTGTCTTTGCTTTCAAAATGATGTCTGCCAAGTCACAGGGGGACAAATCTGGGCTGTCAGGTTCAAGTGTTTCCCATTGAACCTGGTTCAATTTTTCTTCAGTCAATGCAGCAGTGTGAGCCCTGGCATTGTCGTGCAACAAAATGACGTCTCTGACAGGTTGGTTGCGTCTTTTGTTCCTATAGGCAGCTTTAGCACTATCTAGCAGCTGACAATAATAAGCAGCATTCACTGTTCGAAGCTCATGGAGAAAATTCATCAGCAATACTCTTTTCCAGTCAAAAAGACAGTGGCAAGGACTTTTCCAGCCGAAGGGCGAGTTTTCATTTTCACAGGGGTAGTCCCTCCTTCCTTCGCCATTCCATTGAGGCCATTTTTGATTCGGGCGTTTAATGATGGACCCATGTTTCATCACACGTCACTATTCTTTTCAAAAAATAGTCTTTTTCGTGATTGAATCGGTCTAGGAGTCTTTGGGAGGTTGCTTTTCGGATCTGTTTTTGATACTTTGTCAAAAGCCGAGGAACCCATCTTGCACAAACTTTTCGAAAGCCCACGTGCTTCGTGATGATGCATACTACCATGACTAATTTGCACCTCACTAGCAATGTCATCAACCTTCAGGTGCCGATCACCTTCAGTGAGATCACCAATGACGTGGATGTCCTTGTCTGTTACACTTGTCTGTAGACACCTATTGTGGCTCTCATTTTCTACAGCTTCTCGCCTTTCTTTAAATTTCTTGGCCCAGTCAAAAACTTGAGTGCCTGATAGTGTTGCATCCCCAAACTGAGCCTTAAGTCTTAAGAATTTCACTGGGCTTAATGCCTTCATTCGTCAAAAACGTAATGATGACGCATTGCACAACTGCAGGTATGACCTCTTCTTGCTCAGACATGGCTGCACTGACAGACCCAAGGCCACATCAGGAAGCGACCGGCCCCCCTCCCATCACCCTCTCCCTTCTCACCTACCCCACTTCTACCCATCTGCTCCTCTCAATATCTTAGCATTTAAAATGAAAGTCCGATTTATATTACATACTGAGTCTTATACTTATACTGAACCACTTTCTGTTTGACATTAGACATTCCTTACAGCATAAATTATTTGATATAACATTTAACATCTCTTTGTATTCCCATTTCCATTAAGAGATTGCAAATGTAGATCAATATTTTTATCGGAAATTGTGAATAATTAATCAATTTTTAAATAATTTAAAAATAATTATTCAAAATAATTTAGAGATTCAATCACTTCTTCCTTGGTCATAAAAAATATATATAGATTTAAAAAGATGTAGACCATATTTTAATGCTGTTTAAATTTGAAATTATAATTAAACTCAGAACAAAATACTTAAAAACATGGGAAAAAGAATTATCTATCTTCCTGGATGGGCTAAGAGCAATAATTTCAAATTTTCTCCGCATAAAACTAAATGTGTTCTCTTCTCCAGAAAACGAAACCCTACAGTATCTCCACAACTCACTCTTGGAAGCTATGTACTCAATTTCAATTACAAAATTAAATTTCTCGGACTAATGATTGATGAAAAGCTGAATTGGATCTCCCACATCAAAAACCTAAGGGAAGAATGCGGTAAAAGGCTGAATCTACTAAAGGTCCTTGCTGGAACATCATGGGGAGCAGATAGGAAAAGCTTACTAATGGTCTACAGATCACTAATCCTGTCGAAGTTGGATTACGGTTGTGCTGTCTACTAATCCGCCAAAACAGCACTGCTACTTCTTCCTTCTTGACTCCATCCATCATGCCGAAATCTGTGTCGCAACTGGTGTTTTTCGAACATCCCCAATAATGAGCATATGCGCTGAATCTAATGTTCCCCTATTGATTTTCAGGAGACAACAAATCATCAGTTCTTATTTAACCAAACAGATTCCTTGTTAACGTTAAAATCCCTCGGGAAACTTTATACTGACAATATAATCATAAAAATTATTAAAAACTATCTGGGCATATTAAAAACTATGGGGGAAAATGTCACTTTCTTATGGACCCCAGCTCATATTGATATTAATGGGAACTGACTAAAGTTTCGGTTTCGGCCGAAAAACCTGGTTTCGGCTAAAAATTAGCTGAACCTTTCAACCAAGTCGAAACTTGCATTCGTGTCTGATATCCCTGAGAAGGAAGCGGGACTACACGATTTCAGCTTGCTAGCTCGATCTCGTTCATGGCCTTTAGGATCCTTGAATTGAATAGTATGTAGTATCTTTTATTTTAGTGAACTACATTTGAATTATCATTTGATAACATGTGGATTTCTCTAATACCTTTGGTATCAGGTTTAATTGACCTAATACTTTAATTTAGGTGTGATGACAAAAATGTGATAGTGACAAGCAAGGATGTGCCACCTAAATTCCATCAAGTCTTAACACGTAAATAAAGCATTCTTTTCATGCAGAATTCGTTGCATTGACTGTAAAGAATAGTATTTTTTACCTTGAGCATTAAGAACCTTTTTTTACTTTCAGTTTTCTCCTTCTTAATAATTAAAATGATTTCTAAAAAGAAAAATAAGAGCTTCCCTAAATAACAATAAACCTCCCAAATACTTAAATTTAAGTGAGTTTTTGGAGAAACCCGACATGTTCACAGATTAAAATCGATGGAAAAGAGAAAAAAATATTTTAGTCAATAACCTTGCCATAAAAAGGGGGGCTAAAGTTGCATGCATCAAGTGAAGGTATTAGGTTATGTTTTCTGTTCCTCTATGTGATGCGACTTAGATGCAAAAGCCAATTTTTTGACAGGGCAGCCCTTCCCCCTTTGATCACTTTTGAGCATCCCAAAAAACTTCAAAATTTGGCCCTTATTTCCGTTTTGACTATGAAGAAACACCTAATTACAAATTAGATTTGCAGTTGACAACCTTTATATACAATCATTATTGATATATGGTAATACAGGGAACCTAGAACTAAGATTTTAGGAACCAGTTGGCTAACTGAGTAATTTTTTAATAATTACTTTTTCTAACCCTGCCAGATTTACAAAAATATTTTTTTTTTTTTTTTTTTGCTTACCTTACCTTAATAGTATACAGTATGAATGTGGATCCAGGTAGAAGTGATCCATGAATGTTTCATAAGATTTATTTTTGTTTTACTGTTTTGTTATTTTGGAGATGTTTTGTAAGATTGTAATCTTGTAGGTGTATGATTACCTTAAAGAAAAGAAATTCAATAGAGAAAATAACATATGTATCAAAATAACATAATTGTGTCTTCTTTAAAGAAACTAAAAAGTAAAATTCAAATTCATGGTTTTAAAAACAATTTCCATGAAATAATTGACATAAATATGGGTTGTTGAAGTTGAAGATATCAAATTATATTAAATGTATCCTAATAAGCTTCACGTCTTGGCATTTTTTAACAGGTTTTCTAGGTTTTTGGGATGATTAATCATGTGTTAATGGAGTATTAAACACTGTAGATTTGTTTGAAGAGAAGTAGTTTCTTGGCCAATTTGCTTTAGTGGCTCCGTGACCAAACATACTCTTTTTTACACTACTGCACTTTTGTATCCAGTGAAAAATGCATAGATCCCGCTGAAGGATTTACAGAGTTTTGGACCCTTCAAGTTCCTAAAGGAAACTATTTTATGTATTTAGGCTCGAGTGTCAGAAGTGAAAATAACATTTCCCTTTGAGATGAATAGAAGAATAATCAGTGCCAACAGATGCTATTTTGGGTGTCAGAAACAGCTTTAAAGCCAATTTATCACCAAGAGAACTAAGATATTGCTGTACATGCTGATACATCCAGCTCTCCGTTAACGGCCTAAGAGTTCTATGGCGAAAAAAAAAAAAAACGTCCAATTCTCATGTATGCTTCCGAAACATGGACCCAAACAAAAGCCAAAGAGAACTTGTTGCAACTGTAGAAGAAGGAATGTTGAACTTTATGTGCTATTTGAGGTAGTGAATATTATAATGCTCATGCCTTAACTGAGCCAGAGGAAGATTATCTTGACTCAGATGGAAGGATTGTGTGACCCAGGATGCTAAGACCCTATTGAAAATCAAAAACTGGAGGACAGAGGAACAAGATTGAACCATAAGCTTATTGAGGGAAGTCTTGTTCCCTCCAGTGTCTTTAAAGTCTTTCTTCTTTTTTGCCAGGGAAAAGGACACTTTTTTATACTCCTAAAAACATAAAAACTGTTTAAATCACTCTATAAAACTTTTTACATGTTTTTGTTCTTCACGGAAAGTAGAGAGAGCGCCACTTTCCCTGGGCTGCCAAATTTAACTGGTTGCTAATTTTGAAATTATATTTATTTTATTTGTAGGTTACCTTTAATAGGGAAACTTTACCCCTTGAGGGATAAGGGGAATTATAGCTCTTCAAAATTTAAATGAATGGCTTCCCTGAGACAGAATGTTGTGTCCGGGACATTAAAACAATTAAATTATTCTATAATTTTAAAATAATTATATAAATTATACATACTAACGACTTTATTACAGCCCAGGTCATATGTCGTTGCCTAATAAACCTTGCTGCGATTTCTTTCTATCGAACCAATCTTCCTCGCAGAGTCCTCTGGCTGCCATTGCCTCGTCTATCCCTTCTATCCACCTCTTCTCTGGCCGACCTCTCTTCCTTCTTCCTAATGGTACATGCTTCAGCATCCTTTTGGGCCATCGGTCATAATTATATAAATTAATAATTAAAAAATGAAAAATTACCAAATTTCAACATATGAAATCATTCTAGTTTTGGATCATTGTTATTCCTTTCTCTCCCACCTCATCAAGGGTCAAACTTCCCGGTAGTGCTTTATTAAAAATATTTCATTCTTCCCTTCGATTGTTTGTTTATATCATAATATGGTAAAAAAGTGGGACCGGGGGGGGGGGGGGGATGGGTCCCAAAGTGGCTACTTGAAATGTGGAAGTTGCCGTTGTGCCTAAAACCCCTGCTTTGATTTTCCCGCATCAACCCATTTATGAGAAATTTTGGAGGCATAGTAAGGCAACCTCATCCTCTGTCCTCTATATGGTTTTTAAAATTATGTTTGGACAAAAGGAACTTTAAGAGAAAAGAGATTTTTCTCTCATAGGTACCAATGGGTACTAGTCATTAATATCATTTGGAAGTTTCAAAACGATGAAAAAATCTTGCAATCATCTCAAAAACTTTTTTTATTGTGATCTGATTAACAGATGAATTAACTGAATTAGAATAAATTAGCACCCACATAGTCCAAGAGAGAGAGAGAAACACTTTATTTATCATAAAAGAGGTGCTGCCTCAATCCTGGCATATAAAGTTAGAAATAAAGATATATTAGAATTTAACAAACAATTAAATAACTAATTCATGCATAAAATAAATATATATAAATAGATAAATAAATAAATAAATAAATATATAAATAAATAAATAGATTAATAGATAACTTATATACATAGATGTCCTCTCACCAGTCTCTAATTCAGCTACTCCCATATATGTGGTGATGTATTATACCCAGGGAGTCCAGCACTATACTCTCCGCCAAGCTTGCTACGTCCTTTATCTCCACACCAAGATCCTCCATGAAGCTTCTGGTCGACCTAGGTATGGCTCCGCGGGCTCCGAACCAAAGGCCTCTCACGTGGAACTCTCTTTCGCCGAAGCTCTCGCGGAACCTCTCTTTGAGAAAATGAATACACTTTTCATATATTCCCCTCTTTTCCTCGTCAACTTTGCTCGCCTGATCGAGGTCATTAGTCTCGCACCTCACGGTAGGATCCAGAATGATAGCCGACTTTCCGGTCTTCGGGAATGCCACTATATCGGCATATCTCGTGGATCCATCCGTATCCACTCAATAAACTTCCTCGAAGCAGGCGAAGTCTCTCTCCCTCCGGTGCCCCTGGTCAACTCCCAATCTCTCGGCACACTCTGCAATCTCCGCCGAGTAATCAAATGTAGATTGAAACAGGGCATCCGGCACATTGGACAGTCGCTGAGCAATGGACCAGTGTTGAAGAGGAGCTTCCCATTGGCAGCGGATCAAACCCAATCCTCGGTACCTCCTGGGAGCGTACAAATCGCCGTGGAGGTGTTCGCAGGAAGACCAATTATGGCCTTTACGCTTCTACGAATCATCGTGTCGATTCCCTCCAATACTTCCGGACGTAGCTTTGTTAAAGGCGCAGTTTGGAGAGGGTAAGTGAGACCCGGGAACAGATATTGGTTGACAGTGTTGAGCTTCTGCTCGGGCTTCAGCAAGCAAGAGACGACAAGCTTATTCAGGTTTTCATTTAATTTTAATAATTAAATAGTAGCTCTCCCGAGAAGGTGCATCCTAGATATTTGATAGTTTCTCCTTCTTTTAATGTCTGGATACCGTCTCCATTCTCGAGGGAGAGCACCGTTGCCTCCAGCTCTCCCTTATTTAGGACTATGCCCACACTCTTTTGAGGATTTATCGCCAAACCAATCTCTGCGAGGCCCCTCTGTATACTGCCGATCACTCTCTCTGCCGCTCCCCTGTCACGCGCCGACACCGCCTGATCATCTGCGAAACCTGTGAGGACTACAAAATCCTGGTCTCTCTTTAGCTTATAACCAAACTTTTTGGCGAAATCTTCGTCGCACAGGTCGCGGTATAGATGATCGATCGCTAAGTTGATGAGCGAAGATGACAAGGGGCCGCCTTGGGGCACTCCTCGCAGCACTTTGATTTGGCTAGTCGTGTGGGTACCGATATTAATCCTAATTCTATTTGTGCTTAGGAGAGCTGAAATCACATTCCTGAGATCCGGTGACACACCCCTCGCCTCTAACGAGCCAATTATGTGTGAATGCCCAACATTGTCAAACGCACCAACTACGTCGAGAAAGGCGACAGCGCAATCCTTTTTATTAGTTTTTGCATCTTTTAAAATTGCGTTAATAATCCTCGCGTTGACGTGCGTTCCCGGAAGTCCCTTTATAAAACCCCTTTGATTCCTGTGGAAGGTGACCTGCTTCCTCAGTTCTTGGTCCAGAACTTTTTCTATAATTCGGCGCACAATTGAGTAAATCGTTATTGGCCTCCACGATGATATATTATTGGCCTCGCCTTTTCCTTCATATATTAGAATTGTGCGCCCTTGCCGAAGTTGTTCTGGTACATAGGCCACTTTCAACATTATCTCCGTAATTGTTTTCAAAATATGAGAAATATCAAAATGCTTTATCGTACGGATTAACACGTTTGACCTATTTCTATTTTTGGCATATGACAAAACCTAAATTTAACATCAATATATAAGAAAATAAAAGAAAGGACATGTATGCTTACAAATAAGTATAATATATTCAAAGATAAAATAGAAAATATCCCAATTAACAAATAAATACCTCACAATAAAATTTAAAAAAATTTAAAAATTAAATATCTAAAATCAACAAAAGAAAGACAGATATCACAATCAACTAATACTATAAATATATATGTTTACCTTTTAAGTATAATATATTCAAAAATAAAATAGAAAATATCCCAATTAACAAATAAATATCTCACAATAAAATTTAAAAAATTTTTAAAATTAAATATTTAAAATCAGCAAAAGAAAGACAGATATCACAATCAACTAATACTATAAATATATATGTTTACCTTTAAATCTCTAAAATTGATATTATAACGAAGATATAACAAGATGAAAAAAAAAAGAAAAAAAAAACTATATTAAAATTAGTAAAAATAAATAAAATTAATTGATAAAATTTGTTAAAAAATTATGAATAAATAAAAAAAGATTTTATAAAGGTCTACACAAAAACTAGGTTAAAATCAATAATAAAATTATGGAATCTTTCCTTTGATTAGGAAAAGTCGTTCGAGTTTAAAATAAGATACAAATTGATATAAAAAAATAAATTAGGTTCATTATAGATGAGATCATATTATTGGTTAATTTAGGAAATAGTTGAAAGCGAATAGCAAAGATAAAAAAAAAAAAAAAAAATTAAAATAAAAAAAGAATAGTGAATAGTGAAAATAGTGATTTATATGCCAGAATAAAATCCAACGATTATTTGTTGTTGCTACAACTATTATTTTCTCTCTTTCTCTATTATAATTTGTAACTTTTCTTTGCCTCAAATTAAATAAATAGAATAAATTACAAGTAAGTCCGGGTCCGATGACAGAAGACGTAGAGAAATGCCTGTGGATGTTTATGTTGACAGCTGGGCTTCCCAAACAGCTGGGGCCGGCGGAGTGGGGCGGTGCAGGTTCCTGCCGATCGCTCCTTATCAGCTAGCTCCTCGCCGAATAATTACTAAGTTAAACTAAATTATTGGCCAAAATACTTGAGCGATTTGCGCCAAATTTTAGAACACACATCGTAAAGTCACATTCCACAGACATGAAAACTTTGAATTCAATCAGATGAATAATAATCAGGTAATTCCTATGCCAGCGTGGACCCGATGTGCCTCTGTTCACGGCCCGAACCCGAACCCCGAAAAATTATTAATCCTTACAAACCAATTTGTAAAATTTAGGAACACTGTAATTTGTATGATTAGGTGATGCCTGGAATTCAACTGATTTATTCTATTACACCACGAATTTACACCTTTGGACCCTATTACTAACGAGGTGGAGTGTGTGAGACATAAAGGAATATTAGAATGCCAGGTTTTGATGTATTGTTTACATTATTATAGTACCAATTTTTAGAATTTCAATCATGACTTTTTTCCACCTAGCTTGGACTAATCGAAACACTGTGCGCCGCTTTCGGCTCGAGCATGCTAAAGCGGGTCGCGCTCGAACACGCTCAGCTATCCCGGCACCACATGTAATCCTTTAAAAAAAAATCTAGTATAGTAGTATATATGTATAATGATTTAATATTTTTTTACTATTTTATATCGACATATAACCTCTCACCCCCCTTCCCCCCCCCCCCCCGATGTTCTTTTTCTGGGACGCGCCTAGGTGTCTCTAAACATAAATCATCAGCGTAAGATATTCAGCAAATATAATAGATCACATATTTAATTGATCATAATAATTTAGAAGTTTAAAGGTAGACAGACTACGAAAAATATGATTATGCGAATCATTTTCCCTCAAACCTCAACATGTCAGTTTATGTGTCACCGATCTTTGCGAATATTTCCTTTGAAGTAGGATGTAATATCCCTTCTTCATTTGTGAAATTATTAAATATTTTAAAAATATTTGTCGTTTCTCATTATTGTTGATTTTCATGATCGGCTGGAACGAATAAATGTGGAGGTGAGGCAATTGAAACGGGATTTGTCGTAGAAGGGTGAGGGTGATTAGTAGAGAGGGGGCCACGTGACTTATGATTGTTTGATTGCTCCAGTGAGTCGTTAGTTCCTCCGCTGAGCAAACAGACACACGCCGGCCCGCTCTTATGAGCCACCCGCCCTGGTCGAAACTAAACTTCATTATATTGTCATTTCTTAAATGCCTAATAACTATATTGCTTGCTTCAGTGTGCCTCCTTCCGTCGCCCTGTTTGACCTTGTGATTTAAACATCCCATTGTTATACTAATATTAATGAACAATATGTATAAACCCACATTCTCACAGTTATGACATCTCATTGTTCGTTAGCCCTTTATTTAAATACAAAAATAATATCCATCCTTAATTTTATTCATATGAGAGCAGAGGAATCCCTTAGGTACTGAATAATTTCCGGTCATGCCTTCCATGTATTAGTTGTGAAACAATTTAATGCTTAAATGCGTGAGCCGCATTAGCTAGCAAATACCGCCACTGTACGAACTCATCTATTCATTTGAAAGAACGAAATAAAGGATGGCTACCAGTCGGCAAATATGTCAGAGATTTTTATTTTTTCGAATTCACTGTAAATAAATGTGCGAAAGTCAGTAAAGTCCGTCAAGAGTTCTCAACTAAAGTTGACGTACATTATTTTCAACCCTGAAATGGAAAAATATGACTTACGGGGGTAAAATAAGTAACTTGGGGGGCTGAGAAAAATTGGGTTAAATAAAGGACCTCGACAACCAGTAAAAAAAGGGGGCTATTTCAAACTGAATATCTACGAAGATGGCGTGGGTGCCATGTTACACGTGTGGGAAATAAGGAAAAAAGAGTCTAGAAACCAATTGAAAATGTTCCAAGAAAACTCTTCCTTATTTAAATTAAAACTGGATCATTTTAAAAAATCACAATGCTAGTTGATGGAATAGTAATTATAGACATATTTGTTTTTTGTCTCTCCTCAACATTTATCGAATTGTTTCCTTGTACATTTTTTTTTTCAATTCAAGGACGCTTTAATTTTAACTTTATTTTATCTAATATTTGAAACTAAAAGGATGAAGGAATGAAAAAAATTTTCTACTCTGGGACGGATGTCGTCCCTTCAAAATAATCACAGAGCTGCAATATTATTGGGTTGTAAAAAAAGTTCGTAGCGTTTTTTAAGAATATATTTAATTAAAAATTTCAGATACATGTAAATATTTTTAAGCAATGATATATGACCCATTTTGATCTATAACTTGTTTCCATCTTTCAGGTAATTTTGTAATTCCGTCCTCCCAGAACTGTTCAGTTTTCTGAGCGATAAACTCGTCTATGTGCTTTTTACAGTCCTCGAGAGAGTTATATTGTTTCCCGTTGAGGGAGTTTTGGAGAGACCGGAATAAGTGGTAATCTGCTGGGGCAAGATCTGGTGAATAGGGTGGGTGGGTTATCACATCCCAGCCAAACTCCAACAATAAATTATTTTCCGTCAATATGTGAGGAACCCATACATCGCTTCGAGAAACATATCCCGCAGCTCCCAAATGATTTGAAACACTTGTATGTGATGTGCCAAGTGTTTTTGCGTTATCCCGGGTCGTATAGTGAGGGTTATCGGTCACTAATTGTTGAATTTGTTCGTCATCAACAGTTGAAGGACGACCAGAGCGCTTGGCGTCTTCCAACTCAAAATTTCCGGTTCTGAACCGAGCAAACCACTTACGGACGGTGCTTTCCCTTACGGCGTCATCTCCATACACGCTGCAAATTTTGTTGACCGTCTGTGCAGCGGATTTTCCTTTTCGGAAATAAAATAGCATTATATGGCGAAAATGAATTTTTTCCTCCTGTATTTTGGACTAACACAATACACTTGAACAATAGAAGATCCCGGTTGAAACTGATGGATAAAAGAACGTTATCTAATCCCTTTTTAGGATATGTAAGCATTATTGACCATGTAAACAGGATTAACAAACACAGAAAGGATTAAATTAAAATAATGAAAAACGCTACGAACTTTTTTTACAACCCAATAGTAACATTTGTCTGACATGCTTTTGAGTGTTAAAAGAGTAAATAATAATATTGGGTTGTAAAAAAAGTTCGTAGCGTTTTTTAAGAATATATTTAATTAAAAATTTCAGATACATGTAAATATTTTTAATCAATGATATATGACCCATTTTGATCTATAACTTGTTTCCATCTTTCAGGTAATTTTGTAATTCCGTCCTCCCAGAACTGTTCAGTTTTCTGCGCGATGAACTCGTCTATGTGCTTTTTACAGTCCTCGAGCGAGTTATATAGTTTCCCGTTGAGGGAGTTTTGGAGAGACCGGAATAAGTGGTAATCTGTTGGGGCAAGATCTGGTGAATAGGGGGGGGGGGGTTATCACATCCCAGCCAAACTCCAACAATTTTTGCCGAGTCTGTAAAGACACGAGAGGACGGGCGTTGTCGTTGTAAAAAACAATGCCTTTGCGATTAGCCAATGCTGGACGCTTTTGCTCAACCGCTGCCTTTAATCTTTCCAACTGGGAACAGTATACTGCCGAATCAATGGTCTGGTTGGGTGGGAGGAGCTCATAATAAAGCACGCCTTTCCAATCCCACCAAATGCACAGCATAACTTTTTTTGGATGCAATCCGGCTTTTGGAGTCGTTAACGGCGGGTCACTTTTTCGTCGTTTTCCCCAGGATTTTTTTCTCACAGCATTATTGTACAGGACCCATTTTTCATCCCCAGTAATCAACCTCTTTAAAAATGGATCATTAACATTGCGTTTAAGGAGGGAATCGCTGATGGAAATGCGGTCCAATAAATTCTTTTCCGTCAAAATGTGAGGAACCCATATGGTACATCGCTTCGAGAAACATATCCCGCAGCTCCCAAATGATTTGAAACACTTGTATGTGATATGCCAAGTGTTTTTGCGATATCCCGGGTCGTATAGTGAGGGTTATCGGTCACTAATTGTTGAATTTTTTCGTCATCAACAGTTGAAGGACGACCAGAGCGCTTGGCGTCTTCCAACTCAAAATTTCCGGTTCTGAACCGAGCAAACCACTTACGTTGCTTTCCCCTACGGCGTCATCTCCATACACGCTGAAAATTTTGTTGACCGTCTGTGCAGCGGATTTTCCTTTTCGAAAATACAATAGCATTATATGGCGAAAATGAATTTTTTCCTCCTGCATTTTGGACTAACACAATACACTTGAACAATACCCGGTTGAAACTGATGCATAAAAGAACGTTATCTAATCCCTTTTTAGGATATGTAAACATTATTGACCATGTAAACAGGATTAACAAACACAGAAAGGATTAAATTAAAATAATGAAAAACGCTACGAATTTTTTTTTCAACCCAATATATAAAGTTTTAAAAATAATATTAAAGATGCTAGTTTAGCCGAAGGGAGTTGGATATACGTATGTAAAGAATACTTAGCCATTTCATTGAGGCAACGTAAGGAGTCCGGTTTTATTCGGTTTAACTTTATTTAATCCAACATTTATTTTGCTTTATTATTACGTAACTTTACATCCCGTAACAACATATACTTTTCTGCTGGAAGAGTTATTTTTCGCTGTCGATATACTATGGTGTCAGTGTGAAGTTGAATTAAATGTGCAAGATGCACTAATATCGATTTCATTTTTATTAATTTATTTATAGTTGCTGTTCCTTAAATAATGACCCGACTTCAGCTTTTTATGTACGTTATAGTATGTATATATTTTATTTTCTCCCCTTTTTTTATTCTGAATTTCACCTTCACTCTTTTTTATTTGTTTTGATAAAAGAAAGAGAAATATACATTTGATGCTATATTTTTAAAATTATTTTTTGGAGATTACGTATTTTAATCAGTATTTAGAATATGATTGCAAATAGGTTATAATTTTGGGTGGAAAATGTTAAGCTGAAGGAAAGCACTAGAGCACGTAGCTCGTTATATCTCTTCTAATTAGACACCTTGCGACCTTACTCCGCTGTCACAGATTCATTCGCCCTCTTTTATCTGTGTACGTTTTTCAGAAAGTTACCAGTATTAATTTATGTGTTAAGAAAATTTTTCGACAAAAAAAAATTATTTATCGATTGTCACGAGAGAGACACCGCCTCGCGGTTCTCTTGTCTACTATAAATGTTTAGTAAATATAACAGGATTACATGAGTTTCACCCTATTACATCTTGCTTCGATTATTTTGAGTGTTTGGACAAAAATCCTTTGACTGCGGAATTTTATAGGAAATGCTGTCTTAAATACGAATATACCGTATATAAGGGATTGTTAATAAAATTAAACAGTTTAAGCAGAAAAGTTTTAATATCACGGTTTTGGCAGAATATGTCAGATTTTAGGGGAAACAGAGCAAAATCATCGTTTAGTTGATAAAAAGCTTATCTTCCTAACACTAATTAAATCTAAACAAAATATATAAGAACTGTAGCAAAATTGAATTTTAATTTATTTATTTTTTATATACATATATTTTTTATTAGAGCTTTATTTCAGACAGCTTATGTATGATATTTTCAATTAATTGAAGTTATAACTAATATTTTCTATCGACTTGAGTGTAAAACTTAATTATACTGTAACGGCTAATCGAGTTGTTTTTCAAGTACCTAAGATTTGAAATGTCTCATTTAACTTGAAAAAAAAATTTGAAAAAATTAAAGGCGTTTACCTTAATTAAAGGCACAGTCATCCTCAAATGATCTTTACAATTTTTTATTTAAATTTAGTTAGGTTGTAAATCTTCAAAGAAATGGATTTTTTAGTTTGGAGTTTATTTGTGATATTTGATATTCAAAATAATCAAATTTTTTACTTGAACACATTTCACCAGATAAAAATAAAATCCCTGCTCAACTAACACGAGTAAACAAAAGGTCTCAATCAATGATTTTTCTTCGTTTTATTTGGATGGCGTAAGCAAAAATATGTAAAAACTATAATTAATGATCCTGGGCATGATTAAAATGAACATTTTAAATGCTACCTCAAGAAAAGAAAAAGAAACATAATTTCTCGATTTTTTTCCACACGTCGAAGCCCTATGCAAATAAAGCGTAGGCAAAATTTCCAGAAGATGTTGAGAATTGAACATTCTGAGTGGTCCTCCAATTCTCTTAAGTGCCTAAGGGTCTTTTAAAAAAAATCTCTGCCACCCTTAGATATATATGTAGAATGTATGTTCGCTCTTAACTCTGCGTTTCTTATTTTGTAGTTTTTTTCAATGCTGTTCTCAGTATATGTTGCTGGTGTAGTTCGCTAAATTCTAAAACAATTATAGGCAAACATGCTATTTCTTATGAACAATTAATGCTCCTGTCTTGACACGTGTTCCTGCATTGGATTGAGACGAACTTCAAATTACCTTTTGTATGGTTTCAAATCGACACTTATTATTTAAATCATTTCTTGCCTTCTTATGATTTACACTTCATGAATTTTTTTCGCTAAGAAATATTTTAAATACTTCTTAATTATATCCAATATATAATTGGTTTCTTAATTTCCTGGGATATTTATATTATGGGCAGTGGCGGTCCAAGGGGGGGATATTGGGGATCAATCCCCCCCCCGAAATTTCGACGAAAAAAAATTAGTGGGATGAATTAAAAAAATTAATTACGCATCTAACTTTTACGAGTTTTCTAGGAATGTTTAGTTTAATTTTGACTTGAATTTTTTATACAGAATTTTGTATATGAACTTCATGTATAAGCATAAGCAAATAAAGTGTGCTATTTTTACGTTTTTTTTTTTTTTCATTCCGACCAATCCCCCCCCCCCCCCCGATTGTTTTACCAGTTTTAAATATTTAAAATATTATGGGTATAGTTGCTGTTAACCGTATTGGAGCAATCACCAGGACAGTCTCATCTTTACCATTTATTGCTTATTTACAACGTTTCGGCTATGTCGCCATTTTCAAGTCTAAAAATTAGTTTAGTCCATTAAACATTATTAAATAACAAAACTTCAAATATAATGAATAACAATATTAAAATTGTAAAAATCTTTTTCCTTAAAGTTTCCTTACTGGTGTTTCTATTTTTCAAAATATTCTGATAGAATTATTGAAAAAATAAAATAAAATAAATAAACATAAAACTTGTATTTTGCAATTTTTACTTTCACTTACCTATATATGAAATATATAGTAAGTGGAAGTATTGCGATCGTGAAAATTTTCGACTTCCGGTTTTCAACGGAAATACACGTTTTGGGGTCCCCTGAGTCAAAATAACCAAGTCCCGCGAAATGGTCTGTGTGTGTGTGTGTGTGAACAGACTAGCTCAAAAACTATAAACCGTGCGAACCTGAAATTGGGTATTTAGTGTATGTATATGCCCGCGATGTGACAGCAAACATTTTATCAAAATTGCTCAAAGGGAGGGGGTACTTTATTTAATAACTTTTTAAGTTTTTTTTTTCGATTTTCTCAAAAACGGCTCTAACGATTTTGATTAAACTGAGTATTTGATCTATTTATATGCCCGAAATATGACTGTAAAAATTTCATCAAAATTGATCAACCGGAGGGGGGACTTTACTTAATAAATTTTGTATCATTTTCACGTGTTTTTTTTTATTTACTCAAAAACGGTTTTAACGATTTTGATCAAACTTGGTATTTAATGTATTTATATGCCCGAGATACGACTGTAAAAATTTCATCAAAATTGATCTACGGGAGGGGGGACTTTACTTAATAAATTTTGTATCATTTTCACGGGGTTTTTTTTATTTACTCAAAAACGGCTTTAACGATTAACAAAAATAAGATATGAATGTAGAAAAATGTGTGACTTTGGGAAATGATATTTAGCAAAACACGTCAAATTATAATCTAAGTAAGTTGGTAAGTGAAAGTTGTGTGTTGCGCGCACGCACCAGATTTTTTTTATATACTATTGTATTTTGTTTAATATTTCTGTTTATCATTTTCCTAGATTTTTGGTATCTGTTTTAAAATTTACCCCTTTGTTAATATTTTGGGTAATATGTATCGCCTCTATCAATTTTCTTTTTTGGTTATTACTTTCTTTATGCACAACAGAGACCTCGGCAAAATCAAATTTATGTTTAATTGTAAAGCTGTGCTTGGCTAGGGCAGTTTTTTCACTATTATTTTGTAAATTATTAGTGTTGCTTATATGCTGTGACAACCTGTCTTTTAAGTATTGCCTAGTTTCCCCATAGTACGAACCTGGGCAATGCAGGCAATCGATCTTATATACTACCCCAGTAATCAAATCTTTGGGTATTTTATCTTTCATGTTGTTGTGCATTTTTTTAATTTTATTTGATGACTTAAACGCCAATTTAAAGTTATCTACATCATAATTAATAAATGATCTATTAATATTTTCTGACAGGCATTTTATATAGGTGCATTTAAAAAAATGTTTTGGGTGTCAATGTCTTAATGTTATTGATTGTTTTATCCATCTGTGAAATTCCATTATTTTCTTTTATTTTTATATTTATTTCCCAGTATTTTTTTATTAAGTTCCTAGGGTAGAAATTTTCAATAAAAAGGTTAAAAACTTTTGGCTTAACTACATTAAGTCTTACTTTGTCTGTTATTTTTATTGCTCTGTATATAAAATTATTGAGAATATTGATTTTGATATGATGGGGGTGATTTGATAAATAATTCAAAATTATATCTTTGCTGGTGAATTTTTTGATCCATTATGTAATTATTTTGCATCCGTTTCTAATTATATTCATGTCTAGAAATCTAATCTTTCCATTCTCTTCCTCTTCTTTTGTGAACTTAATTCTATCATTATATTTATTTAATTCTTCAAACAATGGCTTTATTTGTTTTTTATTTATTACACATAATATATCGTCCACATATTTTATAATTAATTTTGGTTTAACGATTTCTTTATTATTATTAATTACTTCATCTAATAACATATTCATAACTATACCAGACAATGAAACTGACAAAAAAAACAAATGTAAAAAAAAAGTTTCATGTTTTTTTTTTGTTTTTCAATAATTCTGTCAGAACATACATTTATATACAGAGCAATAAAAATAACAGACAAAGTAAGACTTAATGTAGTTAAGCCAAAAGTTTTTAACCTTGTTATTGAAAATTTCTACCCTAGGAACTTAATAAAAAAATACTGGGAAATAAATATAAAAATAAAAGAAAATAATGGAATTTCACAGATGGATAAAACAATCAATAGCACTAAGACATTGACACCCAAAATTTTTTTTTAAATGCACCTATATAAAAGGCCTGTCAGAAAATATTAATAGATCCTTTATTAATTATAATGTAGATAAATTTAAATTGGCGTTTAAGTCATCAAATAAAATTTAAAAAATGCAAAACAACATGAAAGATAAAATACCCAAAGATTTGATTACTGGGGTAGTATATAAGATCGATTGCCTGCATTGCCCAGGTTCGTACTATGGGGAAACTAGGCAATACTTAAAAGACAGGATGTCACAACATATAAACAACACTAATAATTTACAAAATAATAGTGAAAAAACTGCCCTAGCCAAGCACTGCTTTACAACTAAACATAAATTTGATTTTGCCGAGGTCTCTATTGTGCATAAAGAAAGTAATAACCAAAAAAGAAAATTTATGGAGGCGATACATATTACCCAAAATATTAACAAAGCGGTAAATTTTAAAACAGATACCAAAAATCTAGGAAAATGTTACACAGAAATATTAAACAAAATACAATAGTATATAAAAAAAAATGTAAAAAACAAGTTTTATATGTTTATTTTTTTTTTCAATAATTCTGTCAGAATATTTTGAAAAATAGAAACACCAGTAAGGAAACTTTATTAAATTGATAGTTACATATTCCTAGTTTATTTACAATAAGGGAGGTATTAAGAAATAAGGGTTAACAAGGGATTTGGGTGGCCAACATTGACACAATTTAAGTCTTTCAACTTTTTAAATGACGACACCAGTTAATGGTTTATATATATTTAATTTATAAAAAAAGAAGTTTTATGTTGAGTTGATGAAGGCATTGTTTAAAGCTGGATTAATTACATCTTTGTTCAGATTGAGGTATTTTAATTTTTAATTTATTGTATTTTAATGTAATTATTTATTATGTGAACCTAATAATTTTTTTAAATTATATTTTTGAATTATATTTTATAAAAAAAATTTTAATTGAAAATACATTCTTAAGCAATTTTGCTAGTAAATGGTTAAATTATTGAATAGTGATTCCTTCTTTAAGGAAAAAGATTTTTACAATTTTAATATTGTTATTCATTATATTTGAAGTTTTGTTATTTAATAATGTTTAATGGATTAAACTAATTTTTAGACTTGAAAATGGCGACATAGCCGAAACGTTGTAAATAAGCAATAAACGGTAAAGATGAGATTGTCCTGGTGATTGCTCCAATACGGTTAACAGCAACTATACCCATAATATTTTAAATATTTAAAACTGGTTTCAGCACATGTCTTATGTATCATTTGAATGAACAAGGCTAATCCGTCATATACACTTTTCTACTAAGCATTATAATAATTCCTCTATCTAAAAAATATCCTTTTCTTAGTGTATCGTATGGTTTATAATCAATAAGCTTTCGAAGAGGTCCAAGTTGAGTATGGATAATATACGTATGTATAATATACATACGTAGTCATCACCTCTTGAATTTGTAGAGGAGTTCACCAGAACAGTTCATTTCCAGCTATATTTATTCTATTTCGATCAATAAAAAAAAATCTTCGTAAACAAGTAGTTAAGAAATCATTCAAAAATCATTTCTGTTTGTCATCCTCATCTAAGCTGAAATTAAATCAGGATTGTAAGTGATGTAGAAATTTGCTGATAGAAGTTAAAAAAATAAATATAAAGAGAAAAAATAAAATTAAAGTAATAATTAAATGGATTTACAATACGTAAAAATTATAAATATAATTAATTGTGAAGGAATCCTAGAAATTATATAAAGTAAAATATAATATAATATAGTAACAGTACATAATTTGAATTGTTATTTTTAAAAATATATTAATAAGTATTTGGAGAACTAACGCAGTGAAACTATCAACATGAAGCTAGAGTGTAGGTACTAGTATTGTTCAAATAACAAACGAAAGACGAAAAATTGACTATGTAAATTTTGCGAGATTTATTTTATACTATATTCTAGATTTTCTATAAATTATATTTTGGTACTGATCAAATAAAAAAAAAAAGAAATACGGTACGTATTTTTAAAACTTTATATATGTATATATAAACTTATTTAGGTTAAACAATGCTAGAATTTCTTTTCTTTTTTTTTTTTTTTTTTTTTACTTCAAATTCGCAATAAAGATATTGAAACTAAAATGTCATAAATTCGGCCGCTGTAAGGTATTATATTATGTATTTAGAACATAATTATTGGCTTACAGTATAGATTAATTTATTATATCGTATCACTATTTTATTTTTGTAAAAATATTGAGTGTCGAAAAAAGTTGGGAACTTCAATAACTGAAATTGAAATGTATGAGGTATTAGATAGTAATAATTTAGTATCTCATAAATGCCTAAGAAATTTGAGGCACTTTGAGTTCCCATTTTTGTGATATCAAAAAGTTCTGAGTTGACTTTTGTATTTGATATGAATTGGAGTTCACCTATGTTAGCGTAACCAGCTACTACTTAGAAGGTCGCGGATCCGTAGCCCGGCAGGTGACCATAGGATTTTTTTCATGGGATTAAAAAATCCTTGGCTATACCGTCCTTTGGATAGGTCGTAAAATGTCAGGTACTCGTTAAAGTTCCTTATCCTGATTATACCGGGATTGGAAAAATTTACTACTCCCTTTGTAGCATCGTCTGATCAGCCGTAGCAGCTTAATGTGACGTCAAATAACCAAACAAGGACTCAAATTAAGTGGTAGCATTAGTTGAAAGAGTAATCCTCGAATTGAGCTGGCTTCAACGCAGGTTAGAACATTCTGTTATTAGCAATAAAACTTAGCAACCGACTGCTTTTAATAAAACTTGTTTTTAGCTGTTATTTACGAAATAAAGAAAAAAATATATATTTTTTAACTGTTTCTATTTTTCCTTTAAAAATAAAGCCTTTTACTTTTTTCCTTCGAAAAAAATATATATGTATGTGTGTATTAATCATTAACCTTCGTTATTATTTAGGTGGACGTTGGCAACGTGCTGCTAGGCCCAGCGGTTACAGTCAAGGTGGCAGCAGCAGACCTTACAACAGAGGAAGAGGGACTGACAATCGCTACCGACCCTACAGAACAAATCATCTCGAATTAGGAAGGTAAATGTTGGAAAACATTAAACGTTTTTTGTTAGTTATGATCAAATTATTATGCTAACCCCCCCCCCCCCTTATTTTTTTTTACCTAAGTGAGTAAGACAGTATGGGGATCAAATCTGGAGAACCATCCTCATTAATTAACAATAAGCTAATCATTAATTAGCATTTCATTATTTAACAATATATTAATAAGCAACACTAATTTGATTTATAATTAATTAACTATTTTATCAATAATTAATTAAAGCACAAATCATGTCCTTGCTCATCCATAGGCCAAGAATCCCATGTCCCGTAATTAAAAGGATTTCTGAAAGTTCTTCCACTGGCTATATTAGTACATGTTTTTAAATTAAATTTTAATATTATTACATTTTTTTAATCTTAGTTATATTGTTTAAAATATGTGTATATAATATTACGAACTACAGAGTTATTAAATCCATCATCGGGATCACCTGTAGTGTTGCGGTTAGTATAGCCTGCTGCTAATACACAGACGATCGCGGGTTCATTGCTCGATTGATGACCCTAGGACTTTTCAAAAGGAGTAAAAAATCCATCTATGCCGTCCGATGGGACATCCATAAGATGGGGCCGTCCATACATTCTGATGGGACGAAAAATGTAGATCTCGAGCCTGTACGATGTCAGGTACTCGTTAAAGACCCCTATCCTAATTATACCTGGATTGGCAAAATTTAGGATTCCCACTTTAGCATCTTCCGATTAAGGTCTGGTCATACATAACCGTACCTCAGCACGGGCGTTAATCGGATCTGATTTAAATACGAAGGATAGATAGTGACGGGTCAGTTGACCCGGTGTCGACCATGTGTGACCGGTTACCATCTATCTTTCTTAAATAAATCAGATCCGATACACGCCCGTTCTGCGGTGCGGTTATGTGAGACCAGACCTTTAGCATGATAGATTATGAAGTGACGTTGAATCAGTTAACTGACCTGCCCACATTTTATATCATTGAGAGTTAATCAAAAATAAAATAGCTTCAAATGTTATAAAATTAAATTTAGGTTTTGGGTAAATCCTATGTTTGCTACATTACTTCTGAATTAAAAAGCAATTTTTTCTTTCTTTTTTAAATAAGTGTAAATCAAATCAAATGATGCACTATAAATGAATATATAAAATGAGCATGTCCATTATTTCACATATACGAGATACTCGTAATATCATTTCACTTAGAAACAAACAAAAACATAGAGATTTAAATGCGTTTTTTTCTTCTTTTTTTGTACAAGAAGTGATGTACTTTTTGACATCAATTTAAAAAGAAAAAACAAAACATTTAAATTGAATTCCCGCATAAATAATTTCACTTCACACTGTTTTTTGTTTTTTCAAGAAACCATAAAAGCTTTAGCTGTTAATATTTTAATAGTATAATTTGTATATAAACAAGGTAGAATTTTGAGTTATGGCGTTTTGACATGTTACGGTAAAATATCGGAGTTATATTCTACGTTTCTTGCAGACGCATTTCTACTAAACAGTTGTCGATACAATATCTGCTTTATCGGACCGTCTTATAAACGCCCTTAATATTGGAGTACATGTGTGCAAGCGGGGTGGATCATTTGACTAGATTTAAAAAAAAATAATTTAACCCTTTTTTTACTTTTTTTTTTTTGCTTAGCAGAATGCAAGCGCCGAATAATGGCAATTTCCAACACAATGAACCAAGAGGGAGAAGTAATGGGATGCCGAGGCTCTTCAGACCCCCTTACCCCAGGAGGTAAATCTTGTTGGTATCAAGCTCATACGTGACTTAATTTAAAGAAATTACGCGAAATGTCTCTTGTATTATTTATTACCTTTTGTAACTAGTACAAAATAAAAGTATATTTTATCATTCAACCTTTTTTTTTTGTATTATAATAATGTTTAAATAAATTTTGATTATATAAATGTATGCTAGAGTCTTATGAATCCAAACTTTGATTCCCCCAGGCATCCTGTCAATAAAAAAAAAAATCCATTTACAAACGAATCTGTCAATCTACTTTTTTCCTTTAGCAGTACGAGTATTTGTTCTTTTACCCCTGGAGGTAAATCTTACTGGGACCAGCCCATAGTTGTCTTTATTCTTACACTTATTTTAAGAAATTACGAGACATGTGTTTTGTATAATTTATTACCTTTTGTAACTAGTACAAAATAAAACTGTATTTTATCCTTCATTTTTTTTTTGTATTGTAATAATTTTTAAATAATTTGTGTTTATCCAAATGTACACTAGAGTCCCGTTAATCCGACTTTGATACTCAGTCTATTACTCTGCTCTTCTTCTTGATATAACATTACTTTGTACAATATGTACAATATAACAGTACAGTATTTGTTTATTAAAATTACCTAATGTAAATTAGTGACGATGTCAATGGAGCAGAAACTCCAAGCTTTTATTAATCCAGGAAAATCACCTACTAAAATTGTTAATTATTTAGAAGATGAAAAATAAGCTGTATCTAACTGTTCAAAACAAAGGGTATATTAAATATTTTTGGACAGATGCATTTAGTTAAAAAAGTTTACTTACACTTAGACGGGAATCGGTCCTATCTTCTTCGGATTAGCGAGACTCAACCTCATTAAGAAATTACGTATTTAACTATTTCATTTTGTTTCTAGTATATTTAAGTGGACAGTCATTTAGTTTAATGTAGTATTGTTTCTATTTATGCTAAATAAATACGTTTATATTTATAATTCACTTATTCATTTTAAAATCCCTATACAACCTACATCCCCTTTTTATTTATTTTTTTCTCTCATTCATTTATAAATTTTATCTTTAACATATAAAACTCCAATAGATAGTAGATAAAGTAATCAAAGCGTGAGTATTTTATTCTAGTATATTTAAATTTACAAAGAAGCTTTATTTACTGAAAAAGTTGAGTATAAATCATCGTAAACCGTATTATGGCGGGGTTTCGATTGTCTGTTATGGTTTGTATAATCGGAGGTTACATAAAGAAAGCGGTCTATGATCACATGTATTGAATGATAAGAGATTCGAAAAAAAACAATAAACATATATGTATTCAATGCCTAAATTCAAAGGAATACATACACTCTCATCGATATACCAGATAGATACAGATGGTTTTCTTCATAAATGTAGCTAATGAAAAAAAAAAACAATTTATTTTTTGTTTGGTTATATTAAACGTATAATTAAAAAATAAAATTTTATTTTGCTATCTTACAGTACACTGGAGTATAGGGTCGTACATAAGTATCCTAAATGATCTCTCACATAATAAAACAATAATATTTAAAAAAAAAAAAAAATACCCTATTGGATAAAATATAAAATTATAGATAGCTTATTTTGGAAAGGTTAAGACTCGAAAATGGAAGATATAGTCCGAAAGGTCTTCGGATAAACAAAAAAAAAAATTTAAGATTTTTTTTTTAATTATTCATGAAGCCACGCAATTCTATATTAACTGTCCTTTCGGGGTTAAAAGAATGCATTTAAGGCCTATATTCTATGTAAGAAGACTTAGATATATTAGGGGCGCTATGTCAACTACATGTGATTCCGTTTATTCTTCTTATCTAGTAAGAATAAATCGTCTTCCACTGTAACCAATGAATTTATTAGAATATTATAATACAAAGAAATAAGTAATCAATTTTCCCGATTAGCTCACCTGTAAACAATGAAAACGATTTTGGTTTGCCAGGTTTGCCCCCTCAGAAAATTTCTGAATCTGCCACTGACATGATGATGATATGTAAAGATGTATTGAACTAGCGGATCTATGATGAATGATGAAACAAAACAACATCAAAGGATACCCTAAGTATCGGGGGAATTTAGGCATTGATCCCCCCCCCCCCTCTGTATTTCCAGGAAAAAACACAATGGGGATCCATAATATAATATTATAAGTTTTATAGCATATTATTTATATTTATGAATTAAATAAAGTCCCTTTTCTTTTCGTAGATAAATAAGTGAATTGTTTTTATGCTTTATAAATGTTTTTTTCTTTTCTACCAAACATATCCCCCTCAATTTCTTTTTAAGGACCGCCCTTGCGGTGGAGGAAAAGAAGGAAGGAGGTGGACAGAGGAGAATTGAAATGGGAGAGATGATGAAGTATACTTATGTTCCTGTAAATGAATACATAATAGAAAGATCTTAAAAAGTATTAAATTGATTGATTTTTTTAGGTGGTGGGAGGCTTATGACTTGGCCGAGGGGCGCCAAACGTCCTTAATATTTAATGGCAAAGACTGAAGGTGGACTATCAGCATTCAATAATCGTTTCTCACTTCTCAGAATAACGCTAAAATCCTCTTTACAACTGAAATGTTATTTTTTTAAGTTTTGAGGTAAGTTGCGCACGGATCTTACGGCAGAAATCAGGCAACATTTTATGTTGTTATATAAATTTATGAGGTGTTTTTCGAAATTTTCAGCATTTTTTTATAATTGAAAATTTAACAAAAAATTAAAAAATATATTTGATTTTGAACATTTTCCTACGTATTTCAACATGAAAAAATTGAGAGAGCTCAACGCTTAGGCTTCAAGACTTTTTATGGGCGCAAATCCGCACTCTATTTAAGGACCCTATATTACGGGTCCTTTAGTGTTATTTGGACAAGTGATAAACATTGATTGAACCCTTCCTTTCTTTCCACATTTAGTATTTGCCATTAAATATTAAGGACGTTTGACGCCCATCGGGCAAGGGTCCGCCATCCAAAATTAATCAATATTTTAATACTTTTTTAAAGATTCTTTTATTATATTATATTGTTATGAATATTTATTTATAGCGACGTAAGCATGCTTCTTCATTTCCCTTCTTTGCTCCTCTGACCATCTCCTCCTTTGTTTTTCATCCAACGCAAGGGACTTTCCATCAAAGATTCTTCTGAATTTCCTCCGGTTTTGGTCCTACTCACTGATAATTAATAGGATAGATAGGATAATTAAATGAAACTCAAAAAGGAGCTTCGACTGCGTTTGACAATGTGTTTAGCAATACTTTGGTATCTAAAGAGCTACAAATTACAAAGATATTGTTAAAGAATCTTTTATCATATAAGGCTATGGCTTGCAGAATGTAAAACTCCTATTTAGATTTCTTCTCTCCCATCTTGGAAGCAGTTTCAACTGAACACGGATTATGGTTCCAACAAGATACAGTAAACCCTCGATATAGCGAACTGGTAGGGGGTTTGATATTTATGGTTCGCTATAACGAGATTCGTTATAACCGAGGATTATTTTTTTTAGCCAATGGCCGCACTAATTTGATCATATTTAGAAGGAAATTCATGAATTAGAACTAGTTAAATTTAAACGCATGTATGTAATTTATTTTTAGGTAAACTACATATTAATTAAACAATGAGATTCATTAATTTACCTGCCAAGTTCACTTGATAGTTATTTAGCCTTAGCTTTAATAAGAGGGTCTGAGATTGGTATTTGAGATCTCATTTGTTTAAAGTAATTTGTCAATTTTTTTCCAAATATTCATGAGCTGCAGAGCGCAGTCGTTTATTTGATGCTGAAGTTAATCCTTGGGTTGCGGTTGAATCTATTTTATCTTTGTTTTTTATAATGGTTGACAATGTTGATTTTGGAATTCCATATTTTTCTGCGATGGTTTTCTTACCTAGAATTCCCGATTCAATATCCAGGAGAATTTTCAATTTTTCCTCAATTGATAAAGATTTACGTTTGTGACACACGATTACCAACGAACTCATTGTGTATTAAAAAAAACAGCATTGACGACTACAGAACACTGATTCGAAAAATACAGAGGTCGAAACAGGACTGAGCTAGTTTTGAGAAAAAAGTCAATGGAATCAGAGAGAGAGAGAGAGAGAGAGAGAGAGAGAGAGAGAGAGAGAGAGAGTGAGTGAGAGAGAGAGAGAGAGAGAGAGAGAGAGAGAGAGAGAGAGTAGTAATTTCTAATATTAATAAAGTAAATTCTAATAATATATTCTAATATATCTAATGTTATGACATTATTTATAAAAAATCTTAATTTTGTTTCTTGAAATCAAAGATATTTCGGTAATTATACGATTTTCAATTAACCAGTTCCGAGTAAAAAAAATATGAATTTTTGTCATTTCTTTCTATTTCTATGTTAATATATGTAAAAAAAATATATATATCCCACATATATTATTTCACAAAGCCTAAAAATCGGTTTTTCATGAATTATAAGGTCCTGTCGTGCTCAAATGCCATGAATGTGGTATCGTTGGATTCAGAATTTCACGGAGCTTTTGCCAATCGCATTCTCATTGTTCATTTTTCGGTCTAAAATAAAATATCGACCTAAATGTAGTGACTCAACGGATCGAAACGGATCAAATTGAGTTTTATAAATTTGCGGTACGAAAATTAAGACGGGGTTTGTGTTTTGAAGCCCTAAAACCTACCAGTTTTGAGATAACGCCTGGGTTAGGCCCCTCCGCAGCACGTGGTCTACTACTTACTGTGTTTCGTTACAGCAAATGTAAGTCCTGTCGTGCTTAGGTTCTATAAATGTGGTTTTGTCTGATTTAGAATTAACTGTAGCGTTAGAAAATAGCACTCTCACATTTAGCAATTACAGTATACTCCCGCTTAACCGGCTCCCGTTTAACCGACTCTCCGGATAAACAGAAGGACGCCGTGAAAGATAAAATATTATTCTTTAGATCCTTTAAAGCTTTGTCATATTATCAATCGCTGGTCAAAAATTTTGTTAAAATTTGTATTATCTTGCGGTTTGATAGACCTAGAAATTAGGTATTTAGTGTAGGTATATGCCCGCGATGTGACAGCAAAAATTTCATCAACATTGCTCAAAGGGAGGGGGTACTTTATTCAATAACTTTTTAATTTTTTTTCGATTTTCTCAAAAACGGCTCTAACGATTTTGATTAAACTGAGTATTTGATCTATTTATATGCCCGAGATATGACTGTAAAAATTTCATCAAAATTGATAAACCGGAGGGGGGACTTTACATAATAAATTTTGTATCATTTTCACGTGTTTTTTTTTATTTACTCAAAAACGGCTTTAACGATTTTGATCAAACTGGGTATTTCATGTACGTATAGGCCCGAGATACGACTGTAAAAATTTCATCAAAATTGATCAACCGGAGGGGTGACTTTACTTAATAAATTTTGTATCATTTTCACGTGTTTTTTATATTTACTCAAAAACGGTTTTAACGATTTTGATCAAACTGGGTATTTGATGTATATATATGCCAAAGATGTGATTGCCAACATTTCATCAAAATTGATCAACCGGAGGGGGGACTATATTTCATGACTTTTTTTCCAATTTTTACCTTTTTTTCGATTATCTCAAAAATGGCTTTAACGATTTTTATCAAATTCGTCATGTTTAATGAAAATTAGGTTTTCTTTAATATCAGGTAAGCTTTATCATTATTAAAATGTTCTGAGGGGGCTTTTTTGTTTGTTTCTTTCTTTCTTATAAAGTACTATTGGTTTTGTTTACATGGAGAAATTAACTGTCTCTCACTACGCCTAAAAATAAGAAATGGCTAAAAATGAGATATGATAAAAATAAAGAAAACATAAAGAGGAGAAAAAAAGAAAAATATTCAGTCAACTTATACCACCTATAGATATAATAATAATAGATAGATACACCTATAATAGATAGATTACGTATTAATTATAGACCATTGTTCATAATTAAAGCCGTTCTGTTCATTTGAGAAGTGGCAATTAACAAAACGCATTAATTTTTAATCTAAGTAAGTTGGTAAGTGAAAGTTGTGTGTTGCGAGCACGCACCAGATTTTTTTGTTTTTGGGCTTTATCGCAATATAGAAGTTATAATAATAAATTTTTTTAGCTTTTTTATACATTTTTCCGGATTGACCGGCTCTCTCGCTTAAACGGCAATGAATCGGTTCCGACGAGGACGGATAAGCTGGAGTCTACTGTAGTCAGAAATGTGTATGAAATAAATAAAATCTATTTATAGTGATTCATAGTGGCATAGTGATGCGTTAGGTGGATTTTATCAATTACGATCAGCACATTAAGTACCTTCTTATATATCTGTACATATATTATATATTAATCTAATCTTAATCTGTGGGTGACTACCTTTTTAAATTATTTAAAAATAATTTAAAAAGGTAGTCACCCACAGATTAAGATTAGATTAATATAAAATAATTTAAAATTGAAAAATAAATTAATACCATAAATTGGACAAACTTTGTCCACCTCCCGTTACTCGCAAAATTTGCGTGATCGGGTAGTAGGTATCAGTGAAGAGGAAGGATTGGCTCTACTTGGAGCCGAGCTCTCTGGTGTAATGGTTAGCATCCGCGCATGTCACGCGGGAGACCCGGGTTCGACTCCCGGCGGAGCCAAATCTTTTCTCTTCAAAAATTATAACAGAATATAATAATTCTCAGGCATCAAATTTAGTTCGTAGTTCGCACTAACCGAGGGATTTCGCTATAACGAGGGGTTCAGCAGAAATATAATGGTAATTCTGGGGGGATCGTATTTTGGTTCGCTATATCGAGGTGTTCGTTATATCCGAGTTCGTAATAAAGAGGGTTTACTGTATAACCCAAATGGGGAAGAGGTACAGCGTTAAACGCAATAAGATGCTTGCTGACTGCTGTTAGACCATGCAACGGGAGACAGGTGATAAAGACTACAAAAGGGGAAAAATATACACATTGACTAGGCTTTAAAGTTATTTTCTGTTCAGGATTAAATATTTATTATAATTACTATCAAAACTACTACTTGAAAATCAATCCAGGAGGATCAAGGAAGAGAGGGTATCCTCGCAAAAGATGGCTGGATGAAATGAAAAGTAATTTTATTATCCTGGAACTGTTGTCCCTTTAAAATAAATTAATTATACATAATAAAGGAATCTAGTCAATGTGGTCGTATGTAATATTAAATATTTACAGATACAATGTCAAATTGGTAATTTAGGTATATACATGTGAATAATATAAAAATAGTGAATAAAAACCGAAACAGAGACAGTGCCTTCCTTCATGCCAAAGTAATAATATGTAGGTACAATAAGCGAGAAAAAAATAATAAATAAATAAATAAGAGAAGGAAAGAAGACAAAAATATTTGGAGACTGTAGAGTAAAATAAAAACATGGATGACGTGGAAGGTGATCTCCAACAGCTCAGGATCTCGTATTTCTTCCTCAGGAGGTCATCCTCGTGATGGCACACAGTGGTTGAAGAGCGGAAAAAACCTATTTTTTGAAGGTATTGGAATTTTGTTTTCTTTTCATTATTAATAAATAGAATAGTCACCTGACACATTCCATGAATTTTTTCGGAGATATTCCGAATTTTACACTTGTTAGGACCCTTTGAAAATCGATCACTGAAAAAGTTTATTTTTCAACGAAAAATTTATAATAATATAAGTATTTATTTTTACAACTCGAATTTTTGTTTATTGGGGCGATTTTCCTTCATAATCATGGAAAGCGATCCCACATTGAACACTACCAAAAAAAATGACGCTATTTTTCCTGTGTTTTAACCCAGAAATAAATAAACTCCCGAATAAATGCAATAAAAATAAGACGCAATTTTTTTTTTGGCAATCCATATTTTTTAAGCCCAGCCGAGCGCAGTTTTAAAATCCATTTTTTAAAGAAGAATAGACCTCTAAGTAAATATTAAGACAGATTCTGCGTCCACCTGCGTCTTTACATGTGGAATTATTTTTTATTGAGTTACCTTTGCTATTTCATGCAGTTTATTCGCTCGTGCTTCGAATTAGTTTATTACTGAGCGTTAAGTAAAACATCGTGCCTTTCTTACTAAGTCTGTAGCATCATTTATACAGGCAGTCTGAATCGTTATTAGGCCGATGATAGATCAACTTTTTCACCTATCGTGATTTTAGTATATTTTTGGAAAATATTCGATAACTTGGTAGAAATAGGCGGGCGCAAGCGACGGTGCTGCTTCTGCGACGGCGCTGCAGGAACTAGAGAAACGGGGATAAAAGCGGAACCATTACCTGGGATTCATAGGGTTTTTTGGCGTTTTTAATTTATTTTTCCATAATTAAAACCCGATTGAGCAAAAATTCATTTGAAAAATATCTAATAGGTATTGCTCGGTCCCTCAGTGTTCAATAAGAAAATCAAAAGACGTGTCATTCCCTTTTATTTCAAAAAAATAAAAAGCTTCTTAAAGAGTGGATTGTAAAATTAAGAATAGATAAGCCTGTTTCGAAACATATGACGATATGTAGTCTTTATTTTAAAGAAAGAGACTATATTTATCCAGGTAAATATTAGTATTTGACATTTTATTATTCCAAAATGCTAGTTTTATGCAAATAACATTGAGACCATAGTGTCATAGATTTGTTTTTCTTTTTTAATTTTCCCCATTTTTCTATTACATCCGTTGAGCTTAATTGTTCCATGTTTTCAATGCGAAGCCTGAAAGTTTTGACAAATAAATGAATAATATGACAAAGAATCTAAGCTGTCATAACAATGATTGTGTGAATAGGTAATTAATGTTATTACTAACCGAAAAACGTTGAGTAAAGTTACAATGATGTGTTTGCATTTACCAGAACTACCAGCTTTACATGTACAATGACAAGAAAATTGCTTATTATTATTAATAAATTTGATTTCCACTTTTATTTGATGGGGCAGTCCTTTAAGATTGCTAGTTTAAAGGCACGAGGCTTGTAAAATAACTGTTTTTTTATTTTTAGATGTTATTCCACATGTAAATATGTCGTTTGCATCAAGAATAGGCTGCCCTTCAATTAATGGTCTTTTAAAATTACCAATTATCTCTATCACATCAACTATGTCTAACACCGTTCTTTCCGACATTTTGCAAAACTACTAGCGCACCCTATATTCGATTGCGCCCGCCTATAAACCGATTTCTCATGAAAACTGTCTTGTCTCGTTTTAACAGGAAGGGGCAGGAAGCTAAGATAAATCAAAACAGATTTATTTGACGAAATGAAGAATGACTTCCACAGTGGAGTGATATGAACGAAAACCAAACTGTTGATTCGGTGCCACTTCACTACGTTCAAGTAAAGACTTGATTTGGTTAAAAAAAATTGTTCAAATAGATTCCCCATTATAGTTAGAAGTTCGATGTGACGTTAAGATGATGAATTAGTTGTGGGTTTAGATTAATTTTGATCGTGATGGGTTTTCAAAGAAGGGGATAATGGGTTGTGCGTAAGATAGATTTATAGATGTGTGTGCCTGTGCTTTTCTGTTAGGAAGTCTCTTGATTGCTTTGTGGATATTTTTTGGGGTGAAACACCGGAGGTGGATCATAAGATAGAGATGGTGGAGTTGTCAAGTCGTCGTCTATTTCGGTGAGTGTGTCGTATAGTACTGATTTCGTTCCAAAAACCAGGTCAAGATATTTAGTTAATCCATTTGCTTACGAAAAGTTGGCATATAAAAAAAAACTCCACCTGTTATTTAGAATGAATTGCCAGTTACTATTAAGGTATTAGTTGTAGTTGTTAGTTATTGTTGTAGTTATTATAGAGTTGTAATCATTAAACCTATATTGAATAGTCTATCCACCATCATTCACCAAAGTTATATTAAATCCTTATAACCCCAATCGCTCTTAAAAACTTATATTGTAATGTGATAATACATATAATACTTAAACATTAAAATAATTTGATTTATCTTATCTTTATTAAATATTTTTTTAGCTTACCTAACTTGGGTGTTTTCATGAATTAAAATGACATTGCAAGTACTGTCAAGGATATTTAATAGAACATCAAAAGTAACTAGCAGATCTCGAGTCGAAAATCGATGTATCAATTTTTTTCTATTTTCCTTATACTGCCGGTTAATCCGAAGAGCCGGTTAAGCTTGGTTCAAACCTATACATTTTATAGGAAATTTAATCGTGGTTATTTTAATATCAACATTATTTTTTTGCGGCTTGCAGATCATGTTTGACAAGTTTTTTTTTTCCGAAAATAGTCGATTTTCAACCTGTGTGGCGTACTAAAGCCATGGACAGAGTGGAATGGAGCAAGATAATGGAGGAGGCTCTGTTCCTAAACGGACTGTAACGCGGAGAAGAAGAATAAAAATTAATAAACATACTATTTGTATTGTTTTTTCAAAGGCAACCTTCATTATCTCAAAAATGGTGCTTGAAAGAATTTTGTATACTTCAGATTCGAACTCAGCTTACCTGAAAATATAACAGACACTTACAGAATAAAATTGTCAAGTAAGTGGACATTTTTTTTTTTTTTTCCATCCACTGCCACTTCCATTGAAACAATCTTGGTCACCTTACTGGAATGGTAGCTCTAGCGTGAAATCAGAGGCTTCCTAGGTGACCTTACAACTTGGATAACCCCCTCTATAACGAAATTTTCTAATGAAGGGGGAGAGGGAGTTGAATGTTTTACATAGGATCCCCAGTAGGATCAGCAACACCGTTACGTCGTTGGTCGTAGGAGTCTTGACAATGTCAATTGGGCGATGCACCAGAGCAGAAACGAACCTTTGGGCCTGGAGCTAGGTTGGAGTGTGTGGGAACTGCGGCGGGGGTCCGGCACCCACTACCACCTCTTAACGCGTCACTTGCCTCACAGTCTTCCGTCGCAGCGGTGGTTCCTCCATCCCGCACAGTGGGCAATTTTTACTTATCACCCGTAAAAATTTTCTTTTATCACTCCCCTACCTGCCGATTGTCATTCTTAGCCGAATACGTTGATTCATCGAGGGCCTTATGTTTGAATGCCCGCTAATAATAATAACCAAAATCAAACCTAGCCGCTTACACTTTTTTTATTAGATCAGTCGATTTAAGACATGAAATTGTACTATTTTTTTTTTTTTGTTTTGAAATTTCAATGATAAAAAAAATGTATGGGTATATAGTTGGACCTTAGTCTAATGTACGTGACATTTTTCCCATTTTGAGTAATTAAATTTAAGGTTTTTGCAAATACGAATACAAATTCGTGTTAGTTACAACACTTATAAATGAACGGCTAGACCGATTTTTATGATCTTTGTTTTTTTGCGCCCCGCTTTGTAAAATAAGTATTGAAACATCGTTCTCTCTAAGGTGTTATAAGAGTATAAAAAGGTTATTTCCATATTAATGTTATTGGGCATAATTTTTAATGTCGGTGTGGAAGGGAGAATAAATCAATTTTTACCGTTTTATCCGATTTCCACGAATGTTGAAAAACCATTTAACACACCTATTCATTTAAAAAACTTGTCACTGCCATTAAATAGAGATGAATTGCATAATTTCGCTACTCAACATAAAAAGTATTTAAACTATTTAAAAAATATCATTCAATTTAAGGAGTAAGAAACCAAAACGCGTAATGTTTCGAAGATCGTGTAAGCTATGGGATTTTTGACAAAAAATAAATACATTTTTCTTAATTTCGAAGTAATACCGGTTTTTCCGGTAAAAAAAAAAGATTTGCTGTCGAAAAAAGTATCGTTTCATTGACGTATACTCATTGACATAAAGTGTCTACTAAATTTATGGAAACTAAATTAGATAATGTAATATGAAACCTAACAAATGGTTCTCTTACACCAAATTTAACTCCAAATTCAAATGGCCAAAGTAACTTGGTAATTCATTTTATTGTACTATTTAAATAATTTAACGAGTTAAAATTTGTTTGTTTAACGTCGCTTAGTGCTACTATGGCTAATCGGACGATAGTTAAGCGAAAATCTAATTTATCTAATATCCCTACAGAAATCTAATATTCTCACAGCGGAAATCCTAAATTATGCCTATCCAGATATACCTTGGATGGGGATCTTTATCGAGTAACTGACATTGAACAGGCTCGGGACCGCCATTTTTACGTTCCCTTCGGAGGACGGCATAACCAAGGATTTTTTTTCTCTCCTTGAAAAATCCAAGGAATATCTGCCGGGCCAGGAACCCGCGACCTAGTCTGCTAGGCTAACCACTAACTCACTATAAAATTTGGTTTCGATTTTAAAATGTATATTAATTAAAAAAACATGCATACCGGTATCTAATGTAAATAGATACATTGGATAATAGATGAAATGTTCGCCGAAAGACGTTTTGCTATTTGTTTGTGATTATTATTATTTATATATCATATTATGTTACTATCATGTTAAATTATTTGCTTAATATCCGTGTTCATACGTATATTTTTTCCTAATACAAACAAATTCAACATTATTTTTCTGTATAATTTTCAGCTTACTTTCACGGGCTAAAAATGGTTTCAATCTATTTAGTCCTTATTTTCTAATCCTATTTTTAAATGAATAAGTGAATCTTATTCAAACTTTTCAAAAATAGCTGTTTTCTCCGACTGTAATTATTGATTTTTAGCATCCTGGATGGAAATATTACATCTGTAATCTGTGGTAACATGGTAACTGTGAAATACAAACTCTACTAGCTCTGCGATCACTATTCATGGTCTTCTGTGTCGATTGTGCTGTTGAGAGTCAACTAACCGACCTTCCCTTAAAAAGATCCTGAGGAGGATGGTTATCCGAAGAGAATAGCCGTGTATCGGAAGTGCTAATGGAGAATTAAGACGCGAGTATTGATCGAGTGGCTAAGGTAGAGAGTGAGGCTGGTGTTCTTTTGTCAGCAGGCCATGCTCTTGAGACCCCGAGCCAGTTCAAGCCCTCCCCTCTCACGTTTCAATATAAAATAGAATATTATTATCACATATTCCACATCGGAGGAACAACAGATAAGGCCAAATTTATCGGCCATCCTGGTTATAAATTAAAATAAATATAAGTAGAATATATCATAAAAAAAAAATGTTTCATACGTTTTATTTTAATTATAAGAAATCAATTAAAAATAATTTGTTTCATTAATGCTCAACTATGGAAAACGAATTAATTTTTGGAATATACCATACAACTATCCCCCCTCCACCTCATGTTTCTCTATTTTATATTTATTTTCTTAATAATCGTTTAAAGAAAAAGATTTCTCTACCACCTACTCAGTTTGTAAACCAATATACGTTACAGCATTCATTAAAAATATATTAACAGTGGCCGCTGAGGAAAATATTTTTAAAACTTTTAAATTTTCATTTCTTGAAACGGTGGAGGGGAAAATTGGGGGGAAATCTTGGTTTTTTTAACTTTTTCAGTTTTCACGGTTATTTACAACTAGCTGGGGTACCCGGCTTCGTTCATGGATTTGATATGAGGTTTGATATGATTGTTGGAATAAGAGGATAAACTTTAAAATATAAGAGGTAAAGCAATATATTGAAAACATATTCTACCCTATTTGTAATGCTTGTTTATAAACAACATTTTTGATTTTGTTATTTTGAGTATACAAATATTTCGAATTTTGTTTGAGCATTGTAAGAAATATTAATCAAACTAACTATTCATTAACAAATACACTAAGTGCACTTTATTTTCGATTTATATCCAGTCCCTATATCAATTTGACTAATCACACTTCACCGATATTTTTGTTAATTTGTTTAATAATCCCAGGAATTATATCATGTGGATACTTCGTTTATCCATACTTATATTATTATCATATGTTAATAATATAGGGGGTTATGAGCCCCCCAAATATTTTGGATTTTCTATTTTTTGGCATTTTTCAGCGAATAATGCAATTAGATAGTTACCATATCCTAAACATAATACTTTAGCATCCTAAGCATAATACGCAATCCTTCTTAAAACAAGGTTATAATAATCTCATTAAAAAACGGTGCTGTCAGCTACGTAATTATGAAATAGTGGGGTCATGAATCCCCCCCCCCCTCCCCAAATTTCTTCCTGAATCCGTCCCTTACCAGAACGCCACAAACGTACCACGATCGTCAGTAAGTATGGTAAGTTTCGCAAAACCCGACTGATTCATAGAAACTTGAGGGAGTCTAGTAGAATTAAAAATACCAGATAAAAAATTAATCGACCCGAACAGCTAAATCTATAATTAAAGACGAGAATGTACGGTTCCAAGAAAAATCTACAATACAGGCAAACCCAGTATTTTGGAAGAAGAGAGAAAAAGAGCATTAAGTGCGCACTAAGGAAAGAACTACAAACAGAGAAGTGATTAGCTCAATTTTAAATGAGAAGGGGGTAAAATAAAAATCCCACTTGTAATGCTGGGGCATTGTGAAGAAATTTGCTGGAAAAGCTTCCTCCAAGAAAAAAATTCTATACATGGAATTTAAGATTATTTATATATATATATACCACTGCTCAGTCACGGATCAATTTCCCCTCTTATTTTTTTCTAACTCTTAATCGCTTGATTTCGGAAATCACACTAATTTCAAACATTTCAACTTATATAGTATAGTTCCACCCAAAAAAAGTTTCTCCTATAACGTGACCGAACTGATTTGATCCAAATGGAGTTGCTAAAAAATGGGGAGGAAATATCAATTATTCTTCCAAGGCTCTTAGCCCACTTTTATTTTATTGTACTTATAATAATAATAATAATAATAATAATGCTTTTATTTGTCTTTAGGGATTAACCCTATACAAATAGAGTTAGCCGTACAAGATATAACAATATTATAAGCCATAAATTATATAACAATAAAAATAGAAATAATAACATAAAAGTAACATTAAGAGCGTTAACAAGTACATATATAATTTAAACTGGCATATGATTAAATACATAGTAATTTTACGTAAATCAACAAAACTTTGAGAATTTTAAATCTTAAATAAACAATATATACGCATGCATAATATATACATATTAATAAATATGAACACATAAATAAATAAATGCTCGTATTTACAAAATTATAAAACACATATCCCTAATAAATAAATAAATTCATTTATCATAATATTCTTATTGTTTTAACAAAATATTTGTATATTATCTTAAATTATTCATTAATCACAAAAGACCTCAATAGTAGGCATTTAGAAAAATAATAATTAATTTTAGTTAGTGATTCCTTGGTTTTTACATTTAAAAATTCGGTAAATTGTGGAATGTTCATGTTTTCGGCGTCTGGAATATAATGCTTTCTAAGCTCAGAGTATATCGGGCAATAAACAAACAAGTGGTAGAGGGTCTCTTTTGCTTGGAAATTACAAATGGAACACTTTAATTGAGGATTAATAATGTAAACTGAGTTTTTATACGTAATGTTTACAATATGATTACCGGATAGTCTAAGCTGTGCCAACATTCGAAGCATGGGAAAGTGGCTTTCTAGTGATAAATAGGCTTGGGGTATTATTTGTGGATCCCATAAATTAACATAAAATGGGCTGTATGCCGAACTCGTTAATTTAGCCTTATCTTCTTCAATTAAATATGATGTTAAACTATTTAAAATAACAGGTATTTTTCCTTTTAACTCTTTTGGGTCATCTATTAAAGTTATATCAGCGTATCCGATTTTTTATAAAATTTGGTGAATTTGTGCTAGCCAATTATATTTTATATTTTTTTCCGGTTATATACTGCTGTTTTAATTTTATGAGGCATTGTTTCGGATATCTTTCGTCCTTCATTTCTAATAATTTTAACATTAGTTTTAAAGTGTGTTTCATTATATCATGTTTCATTCAGTATAAGTGGAGTGAATCACATTAAATTCCAGCCTGACGATCCATCCCGGAGTATTTCGGTTTAAAGAAAATAAATTTTTGAAAAAAGTTATATGTGCTCTTTCTATAATGTTAAGGTACCTGAGTCCCCAAATCGGTGCGGCGTAAAATAATACACTCATGGCTATGGCTTCATTTACTTTCAACCTGCCCTCCATGCTAGGAATTTTGGCTTTTCGACAAGTTTTAACGATGCTTCCAACTGCAATTCTAGTTTTTGACTCATTGAGTTTCGCCGCTTTAATGACTAGCCCCGAGCTGGAAAACATTATTCCCATATAAGTGTATTCCGGCACCCTTTCTACCCATTTTCCCTCAAAGTAAAATTCTTTCATATTTTTATTCCTGCCCTTATGAAAATGAATTATCTTCGTTTTTTTAATGTTTACTTCTAAACCATTTTCTTTGCAGAAATCGCTCAATATCTGTAACTTTGTTTGGACATCCGTCACACTATCACCGAAAATCACTAAGTCGTCAGCATATAACTCCATAATAACATCGCAGGTAGGCGTGATCGGAATGCCGTGTGCCCCATTAGCTCTAAAATATCGTCAATGTCGCTCAAAAACAAACTGAAAAGGTACGGGCTAAGAATCTCCCCCTGCAGTACCCCCAGAGTAACTTCGACACTATTCGATAATTTTCCATTTTCTCTTACTTTCATAGTGAATTTTTTATAAATATTCATAAGAAGTCTCTCTATTTTTGGACTTACACCTAGCTGAAAGAGTTTGTTCCATAACAGGCGGTGGTTTATGGCATCGAACGCTCGTTTAAAATCAACGAAAATCGCAAACACATTTCCCTTTTTCTTTTTCAGTTTTAAGTGCACAATGGGGTTCAATGTGAAAATATTATCGATGCATTCACGCTCCTTCCGGAAGCCCGATTGTGCTTCAGGTAATACCCTCACCTCGTCATCCCAAATCATTAACCTGTTTAATATCATTTGCGAAAATATTTTCATTATTACGTTAACGAGTGATATCGGCCGATAATTATCAGGTTGGTTCGTGTTTCCTTTTTTTGTACTTATATAATTAATATTTTAGTTAAATATTGAAGAAAAAAAAATCATATTCACAATACAAAAATCGCTTAATTCTAAAATTATAATTTCAGATATTAATAAAATAGAAAATAATTACCGGATTGAGACATAATTATTGACGGATTGATAAACATTATTTTAAACAAATTTGATTTTAAATAAGTAAAAGTATTTAATAAAGCAAATAATAATAAAATATGAGTCTAGAACATATATATTCATTAAAAGTAAAATATAAAACAGATTTGTAAAATACATAGAGAACATTATTTTTATATAATATAACAAATCATAAACAAATAGAAATGATAGATATACTGAAAGGATTTAATAATAATACCTTTCCAATGTACATTAAAAGAAGCACTATCTGGGATGAGAAAATAGTTTTTATTTAAAGAAAAAAGACGAAGATTATTAAAAATATAAAAACGAAATACGGCGTCGATTAACTCATTATTAATTGGCTAATTAAGCGTATAAATTAGGTAAGATTTTCAGCATTTTTAATAATAGATGAAATTGTAATTATATATACTTAAGACTGATAACAGTTATCAAAATATATTTTTATTGATAAAGATAGCGAGGACAACCAAAAAGTCTCATCAAATGGTAAATATGTTCAAATTTACGGTAAATTTAGAAATCAAAAATGTATTAAAGAACTGTATAATTATACTATGCTTCAAGCTACGTGATTTCAAGATCAATTTAATATCATTTCATTCAATTATAATTTCGAAGAATACAACCGACGAATATATTAAGTGGAGTATTACAAAAGCATTGGAACTTATACATTGTTAATACAATTAATTATTTAATTCACGGACCCTTCTCTCTTATTATACTCTTTATCTAACCTTCCTGTTGAAGTATATATTTAAATATTTACTCATAAATCTGAACCCAGTTTTCGAAACGGCACGGGATGAGGTAAAAAATATCAAATATAGAAGAAATTTTTTATCTGTCTCCGCAATCCATTAGACGAGCATTTCTCTAAGTGGGGGGCGCTACCCTCAGGAAGGTCTTCCCCAAAACTCCCCCCCTCCCAAAGGTTGGTTATTAAAAGAAAAAATAAAACATCCTTTTGTGAGGAAAAATAAATTTAGTGAATTATTTCAACTTCAAACCCACTGCTCCAGTAGGAATAAGCTTTGGAAGTGTAAATTAAATGATAATCACCAGTAAAAGTGGAAGTTTTATGAAAAAAAAAAGATTCAAAATTGTACGTTTAACATAACACACTGGAGGGGTGTGTATTACAGTTGAACCTTATAGGGGGGGGCTGGAAATCAAAAGTTTGAGAATCACTTCTTTAAACAAAATAACTTCAATTCTTGAAAGTCCCAGAATGGCAGTCTAGAGAGTAATAGTGTAACAAAGTGTTTTGAAAAAAAAAAAGAAGATGAAGTTTGAATTATAAATAATTTGATAGTTGATAAAAAACGGTTTTCTAATCCTTAAAACTGCTAATTGTATCATAAATAATACAAAACATATATATGTATGTTATGAATGAAACGTTCTTAGAGACCCTATTTTTCATTATTGTGTTCCAAGAAATGAAATTATGTGTCCAAATATAATTAAATAGCTATATGGTTTGATAAGCGAACGAGTTAAAAATAACCTATACATTTATTATATGAAGGCATTTAAATCGAGCACATTTCAAAGCGGTCTGCCATTATTAGAAGGAAAAACTTCTTTGGTCCGATTGCCTGTTAATACATTTAATGCAAATTATCAATGAAATCAACGATAATTTCAAGATTTTTTTTAATAACTGTATTTCGAGTTTAATGTTTTATTTATAATTTATTAATTATAACCATTTTTGTTTTAAAATAAGGCGGCCTACAAGGTGTACGAAATTATTTGATTTTCTTTAATAAACTCTTGTTGGTTTATTATTGATATTACAGATCTGATTTCGGTTCAATCTGAACCCACTTCTATTTCATTTAAATAATTCGAATACTATCGATACTACATAAGTGTAGTTTTATCAAAATGAAAAATGCGAATCATCGAAACTTTCAGGAAATAACCAGGAAAAATCTAGTCAAGAAATATTTCTGTATTTGTACGACGCAAAGCAAGCTGGAAAAGTCGCAGTATTTGTCTGGAAGGATTATAATTGCAGGAAGGAACAACTCCACTAGGACAAATAATTAGTGCTGACTGCTGAGGGGTGGAGATATGGAAGTAAGAGGGTGGAGAAGAAGCTGACTTCTCCTTTCCAGAGGGGTGATCCTCCCACAAAAAATGGTGGAGGAAGACACACGTCTGCGATTCTATGGAATATCAAAGAAATCCCATGAATGGGAATGAGATGGATCACTGCATACAGGATCAAACGTACCAATAAAAAATGATTTGAATATATATGTATATCCCTTATTCAAGATAGTAACGTCACATCTAAAAAATTCTGATTCGTGGGGATAAGGAAGTAAAATGATTTAAATGGATTTCATCACATTCTAATCGATGTTTTGCTAACTTTTTGGATAATATTAGTTGTGTAACTATAACTACAATAATGAAACTTTTGTAGGAGCATTAATTTGTAAAAAGTTAGTAGCTTAACCCGGCCATGTTTTGCTGCGGCTTACTCTAACGTTAACTATTAGGGAAATAAATTAATATATTCCGAAAAAAATTGTGTTACCAAAACATAGATACACATAACAGCGTATTTTGAATTACTGTGAAATAGGACAGAATTATAAATGACCAATGACATTTTTTAATTTTATATACAGTCCTTTTTTACTTTCACTTACCTATATATGAAATACACTACGCGACAAAATGATAGGCCACCCCACAATTTTTCAGTTACAAGAACTAGTAAATAATTAAAAAGAATGTAATTATACTTATTTTACGTCTTTGGCAAGTAGATTATTATATCAATGTATAAATTCACCCTAAGTTATCATTTTAATCCTTTATCTTCTTATAAGTCTTTTTCATGTGCGACAAAAACATAGGCCACTCAGTGTTTTATTAAATCCCCAGTCAAACTATTCGTGCTATTGAATTAATTTTTTTGTTTTTTAATTACTGAAGTGTTTAGAAATAAATTTAAAACAATTGAAATTCCTAGAGATAATGTGCTGTGAAATAAATGAAATCAAATCCTTACGCGGAAAAATTGAACAATTTCAATAATTATTAGAGCTCAATACCGGTGCAGGCACGTGATTACAATTTATTTAAATATGGGAGGTAAAGATGACACAAAGAAATGCCCTGACAGTCTAAGGGGTTACCCTATGCTAGAAAAAAGGAGAATATTTTGCGAAGCATCCAACTCTGCAGGAGCTTCAAGACACATCGCTTTGTAAGCTGCAGTGATCACTAACATCCGAAACGTGCAAAAAATCCTTCTGAGTGCAGAACACTTGAAACGGCAGAGGATTCAGAAAAAAAACATCAGTTTCACAACAACGCTAAGTCGAGTATAAAAAAGTTTGTGCAGGATCATATTGGTTGTTAGAAAAGTTTGAGAAAAGTTATATTCACTACCAAAAACCGGTAAATTTAGATTGTTTATAGATGACCTCAAATACTATTTTCATGACCACCAAGAAACCAAAGCATTTTAAGTCGCTGGCAAATGGGTGATGGTGGCGTCATGATTTGGGTCAGTAATAATTACCGTGGCGAAGTTAGATAAAATTTTTACTTTAGAAACTAATGCTAAAAAGTATTGGGAAACATAAGAAAGCCAGTAATGGAGCATATAAACGAGTTCATCAAAGAAAGGTCCGTTTCCCGACAAGACAACGCTCCAGTCCACACGGCTTGGTTGGTAAAAAAATATTTTGAATAGAATAATATTTCATTTTTGCCTCGGAAAGCTTGTTCTTTTGATCTCAACTGCATCGAAAACTGTTTGGTACAATTGAGTAGGGCAGTATTCGCTGCAGGAAGCCAATTCACTTCTCTGGACGAACTCAGAGCTCAGCATTCAAACTTAGTAGTTTAATTTAGGCACAGATATATACAAACCTCTTTAAATCCCTTCAAAATAGAATGTTTAACGTTTTAGAAAAATAAGGGGCTCAATAAATATTAATAATGATAAAAATAAACATAATTTTAAAATTGGCCTATAATTTTGTCGCAATCAATTTTCGTTTATTTTCTTGTTTTCATGTAAATATTTTTAATTATTGGATTATTAGCCTATATTTATTTGTCAAACTTCTATTATGATTCTTACATACAATGAAAAAGATAAAAAGTTGAAGATTTCTTATGAAATTTTAAAATGAATGGGGTGGCCTATGATTTTGTCGAGGAGTGTATATAGTAGAATAGTAAGTATTATTGTATATAGTACTATTGTATATAGTAAGTGGAAGTATTGCGATCGTGAAAAATTTTGACTTCCGGTTTTCAACGGAAATACACGTTTTGGGGTCACCTGAGTCCAATTAACCAAGTCCCGCGAAATGGTCTGTGTGTGTGTGAACAGACTAGCTCAAAAACTATAAACCGTGCGAACCTGAAATTGGGTATTTAGTGTATGTATATGCCCGCGATGTGACAGCAAACATTTTATCAAAATTGCTCAAAGGGAGGGGGTACTTTATTTAATAACTTTTTAAGTTTTTTTCAATTTTCTCAAAAACGGCTCTAACGATTTTGATTAAACTAAGTATTTGATCTATTTATATGCCCGAGATATGACTGTAAAAATTTCATCAAAATTGATCAACCGGAGGGGGGCTTTACTTAATAAATTTTGTATCATATTCACGTGTTTTTTTTTTTATTTACTCAAAAACGGTTTTAACGATTTTGATCAAACTGGGTATTTGATGTATGTATATGCCAAAGATGCGATAGCCAACATTACATCAAAATTGATCAACCGGAGGGGGGACTTTACTTAATAAATTTTGTATCATTTTCACGTGTTTTTTTTATTTACTCAAAAAAGGCTTTAACGATTTTGATCAAACTGGGTATTTGATGGATGTATATGCCAAAGATGTGATAGCCAATATTTCACCAAAATTGGTCAAACGGAGCGGGCACTTTATTTCATAATTTTTTTTCCAATGTTTACCTTGTTTTCGATGATCTCAAAAACGGCTTTAACGATTTCTATCAAATTCGTCATGTTTAATGAAAATTAGGTGTTCTTTAATATCAATGATGACAAACCATTGTTCATAATTTAATTCATTCATAAATTCATTCATAATTAAAGCCGTTCTGTTCATTTGAGAAATGACAATTAACAAAACGCATTAATTTCTAATCTAAGTAAGTTGGTAAGTGAAAGTTGTGTTTTGCGCGCACGCACCAGATTTTTTCAATTGGAGATATTACGGTAGAAAAAGTTGTGATCAAAAATAAAATAGACTGCAAATCTGTTAATAATTGTCCTATCATTGGATATATTAAGATGAAATGTAGATCTAGCCGCTATTTGGCTAAACAACAACGTTCTGTAAAAGTTTTAGACTTATCCATCCGCTTCTATTCGAGTCTCGAGGTAACAGGCATACTTTCCATTCCATTTTATTATGCGTGTGTTTAAGCAAACTAGCCTATATATTAGGGTGTCCCTTATATAGTACACAAGCCCGTAGGGAGAGACCACCGAATTACAGATATAGAATGCAAGGCCTCGAAGTCTCGTATTATTTCAATAATTCACTTAATCATGCAGATTACATGCCAAATTTTCGCCTATTCAGGCATCTTAGCCCTAAAGATGCCTGAATTCAAAATGGTGAAAAAATTTTTTTTTTAGATATCGAAATGCATACCGCCTATTTCTTTTTAAACTACCTAGACTTACTTAAATACAAAATTTCATCTTCCTACTTCAACGTTAACCCGTGCCGACAGAACTCTGAAGATTTTGAAAATTGCTGTTTTTAACCCTTTCTGTTATATAGCTAAATCAATTGAAATATTAAAATTTTTATGAAATACGAGTATTTATTAAAAGAAGATAAAATTACTGATCAGGCAGGATATTTTCTTTTCTTTTTTTTTTTTTTTTTTACAGTCTGGATACAGATTTCTATGCTCCTGAACACAGCGTAGCAAAAATTGCTTTTGGTATTCCTTTGGATTGATAAAACCATGCAAATCTTGCATACATTTTTCCAGCTCTTTCAGACGTATCATTAACTGCCATTAAAGAAAACACTTTCCTTTTCGCCTCTAAATTGGCAGCATCTTTATCCCATGTAGAAGCTGGTCTATGGAAAAAATTCTTATCAATGTTTAATCGAGAAAATAAATTTGTGCTCTTGACAGACACAAAATCACTTAATGATTTTGCTGCAACAATAAATAAGGCAGTATTAACAATTTATTAAAAACAGCATAACGTATTATTTATTGTATTAAGCCCCTTTAAAAAGCACAAATCTTGATTTGGTGCCTTCACCGCCAGACTACATCCAACCCATGGTTTTTCATATAAAACCGCAATAAATAAATGGACGTCGTTTTCCAGTTGTCTCTAAACTTTTTGAATAGTGGGATATCAGGGCTACTTGTGACTTGGTGGTTTTTTGTTTCGAACACACATTTTAAAACCAGTTCGTAAACGTGATGGCGGCAAGCAAAGAGTAGTAATTCCCTGTCTAGTTTTTGTTCAAAAAGTACACAAGCTCCTTTCAATCGCCCTTTATTAGACGCAGCTGTGTCACAGCACATTATTTGTACTTTGTCATCGAGGTTCCAATCATAAAGTGAGTTCAACACAGCTTTAGCAAGATCCTGGCCGGAAGAGCTCTCCAGTATGGGTACAGCCAGAAGTTGTTCCTTTTCTCCAAATGAAATCAGAATTGGCAGGCGTTCTTCTTTAGAACTTCTGAAGTCAAGTCCAGGTAATAAATAATTTTCCATCCTTGTGAACGGTCACCATTTCAGGCATATTATTCTGAAAATCTGATTTTATAGATTCCGCTCTATCTTTTCGACTCTGTGTGCGAATACGTTGAATAGACGATTTATTTATTGGAAAATCATCACAGCTAAGATCTAGTGCTTCTACTACAGCCTGAAATATAAAGACAGAATCCCTTATGCTTCATTGGCATCTATCTAAAGCTGCAACTAACTTAGGTGTGATAAAGTCTTTCCTTCCTCTTTTTTTAGTAGTTTGAGACCTTACCGTTTGAGAAGTGGATGCTAAGGGTTTCTCAAGGCTTTCATCAGATCTGGTAAGTCGATCGTGATGTCCTTATCCGCTAAACACCCTGGACGCCCTATGTAAAAATATTATATCTTCTTCAATTTTCATCCCTTTCAAAGCATCAGCGTGTGCTATATCAAGTAAATTATCTAAATTGTTCTTAAAGTCCTCCTAACGGCGCTTGTAAATATCTTGTCTTTTTTTAGAATTTGTTTGCAACTCCCTCCTAGCATGATGAAGATCCACAAGTTTTTTTACACAGTTAGGTATAAGCTATGGTAGGGATTCTAGCTTTTTCCCAAAATATAATACACTCCTGAATGACGAGATTAGCACTTTCACTAACAGTCAATTCAACTTCGCGAATGTTAAAAAAAATTACTGCTAGAACTTGACGATTAGACAGTAACTTTGCGCCTGTTATTTGATAATTTACGTCACCAACTAAGAAAACACATTTTTTATTGCTTCTTAATTCCACTGCCATCTTTTAAATGTAAAACAATACGTGTTAATCGCGAGAATAATTGAGAAAAAAGGACAAATGTCGTGAAAACGCACCGCTACTGCCGCGCAACATGTGTGAACATGCAAGTCGGCACGGGTTATCGTACTCCAAATAAGGTAAACATTTATTTCCGAGTGTTTTAAAGGCAAATGAACAAAACTAACACCTATGCGTTAGAAATTTAAACCTTTGAAAAATAAGGGACAACCTACTATATATGCCTGCGATGTGACAGCAAACATTAAACGGAGGGGGCACTTAATTTAATAAATTATGTCTCATTCTTACGTTGTTGTTTTTTTGTTTTTGTTTTCTCAAAAACGGCTCTAACGATTTTGTTCAAACGAGTTCATGTTAAAAAGAATCAAGTATTCTTGATGTCAGGTAAGTTTTATCATCATACAAATGTTCTAAGAAAGCCTTATAATGTGAAACGGGACTTTTTTGTTTTCCTATACAGTACTTTTTCTTTTTGTTTATATCGAGAAATTAACTGTCTCTGGTTACGCCTAAAAATAAGAATTGGCTATATATCGAGTAAACATATGTATACTAGAAAACACATGCTCAGTACGCTTTTAATGACATGCCTTTGTTTATAATTAAAGATGTTCTGTTCATTTAATGGAAATTATGTGTTTCAATGGTAACTAAATGAAGTTTTCAACAATTAAATAGGGAATTATAAAATCAGACGCGATGGAGTATTATGCTTGCATTGCCGAATTACCACAATTAAAAACTTTTATTTAACAATAAAATAATTTAGTGTACTTTAGAGAGCAAACACAAACAAAAATACTTAATTGAATGTGGAAAAATGTGTGAATTTGAGGAATGGGGTTTACATATTTATTAAAACAACAATTTCTAATCTAAGTAAGGTGGTAAGTGAAAGTTGTGTGTTGCACGCATCGCATCAGATTTTTTTTTTTAATTCAATTATACACTTTAACCACCAGGCAGGAGATTCTTGTCCAAATTTACCCAGCTCTTGCTGCGAACGAAACAACAATATGAGAAGTGGAAAAGTTGAACAAAATATATGGAATACAATTTTTTGATACATTATACATTGGTCATAACTTCGTATTATTAGAAGGTAAAGAATGAGTTCGCCCGAATTAAAGGGTGATAAGTGCACTTTAAGGAGGGAGGTAAAAAAAAGGGGTTGCTAATAAATTAATTTACCTTTATTTAAACGTATTACGTCCTATAATAGTATTCATGTAATGGTTAATGTTTTTAGGGGAAGGCGGACAAATATTCATTTATTCTTTTAATAAATTCATTATTCTTTTATTATTCCTATATTTCTTGAAATGAATAATATAATACATTTTAATATCATTTATTTTAAATAAAATATATTTTAGATAATGATATTTTATTTTATATGTATACAGACGACTTTATTACAACCAAGGTCGTATCGTTACCTAATAAACCTTCCTGCGATTTCTTTCTGTCGAACCGATCTTCCTCGCGGAGTCTGGCTGCCATCGCCTCGTCTATCCCTTCTATCCACATCTTCTCCGGTCGACCTCTCTTCCTTCTTCCCAATGGTACATGCTTCAGCATCCTTTTGGGCCATCGTTCATCTGCCATTCTCATGACGTGGCCAAACCAGCTCAGTTTTCTTGTCTCGTTGGAATGTAGGATATTGAGGGGTTCTTCAACTTTTTCCCTAATGAAGTTGTTTGTGATTCTGGACATTCTGCAGCTACGCCTCCAAAAATCCATTTCCATGGCGAGAAGTTTTCTTGCTGAGTCGGTTAAGGATAGTCCAGGTTTCCGAGGCATACAGCAATGAACTCTCAACAAATGAATGGAAGATTCTCGTTTTTGTTTGGAGATTAACGTTTTTGCTCCAAAAAAACTTTACCATCTCAAATTATGTTATTCCTTATATTACTTGTTTCTAAAAGTGTTTTATTTTAAACTTAGTCAACTTGTTAGTCTTTCACTTCAAATCCTTTGAGTTTTCTCATAATGAACCTTAAGAAGTCGACAAACAAACTCCTACTAATAGTTTATAATTTTACCTCAGTCCCTGAGAAACCTCTCACGACTCACTTTGGTAAATATCAGATTTAGGACTACTTTTATTTTATGACCAGATGTTACTAAGCGGTGATTTTCCTGGGAGCAATTTAACTAATTTAACCTAAAAAACAGATTCAGCTGTTTTCAAAATAACACTATATTTTCTACCCATTAAAAGTATTAATTTAACATTTACCTTAGGTACAAAGCCCTAAAACCATCTTCCTAGTCTTATATCTACGTTTTTCCTAAAGTCAGCCTCAGAAAACTCCATCGAATACAGGGTTTGAATTGGATACACTTGATGTCCATTTGAACATTGTTTTACGTTCGACAGAATTCCATTTTCCTGAAAGAAACGGACGCATTTTTCACAGATCGCATATATTCATTGGATATACCTGTATATCCAACACCGTCGTTAACCTAGAAAAATATCACAATAAACAATATAATTCTTTGAGTAGATATTATACGATACTTTTGTATCGTATGATTTAATAAAACAGAATTTTTAAAAGTTAAATTAGATCAAACTGTTCCTGAAAAAATCACGGATATATAACATCCAGTTGTAAAACTAGTAATTCATGCAATTGATATATTTTTAACTGTATTTTATTATATTTATTAAAATTCATGATATTCATGTCTTGTAAACATATTAGTTGGATGTTATTCCTATTTTTTCTTGCAATCTTACTATATGTGATTAATCTTATTACCAATTATTTGTATTCCATTTATTATGTATATTCATTTCTAATTTTCTCATTTCTCATAGATACGTTATCTCACATATTTGAAGCATCATAACCCTGATGATGATGTGGTTCTTTAAACGTTCGGGTCGAAACGTAGGCTGTTAAAATGGAGAAAAAAGCTTTTTTAATTATCCAATTCTTAAAAGAAAATAAACCCAAACGTAGATATGTTAAGCATTTTTAGATATATTTAATACTAAAAGCGTTGTTTTGTTGTAATAAAATCATTAAAGCAAAAATTAATGTGAAAATGAATCAATTATGTATAACTGCTTTTTAATTGAAATTAGTTATGATGCAGGAATATGACGTAATTAGACTTATGATGGGCTAGGGTACCGCGAAACGTAAATTTTAATGTAAGGACACAAATAAAGAAAAAATAAGTTAATTCTTGAATTACTATCACTCGAATAAATGCAAATAATACAAGAAAAAAGTTTTTGGCATAAATTCCTGACTATCGATCATACAAGTAAATTACGCTTTTATTATGTTTTCTTTCTTTCTTGTAAAGGTTCCTTACCACTGTACGAACCTTCAAATAACCTATCCCGAACAATGTTCGGAAAATCTAAATAATACACGAACTCGAAAAGGTACTTTATCCGTTCGCCTGTGATGTCAGGGATAGCGCTAGTGTCGCTTTTATGTTAGTTAAGATAAGCTTCTAGACCTTCTTTTATCATTTTTCTGACGTTGCTTTTATTCATTATAAGTTAGAGCAAAAGTCGGAACAACCGCTAGTCCAAGTCAGCCGTCTTTGTAATGAAAATTATTGTATTAAGGTGCATAGGTGCGATCGGACATCATTGTTCGCTCTACTTCACGTTTCAATGTAAATAGCTGCTCGTGGTTAGCCGGTACGACAAGGTTTGGGGGATTACCTGTTCGAGGGTGTAGTTCGCACAGTGTAAAGGCACCATAAGAAGACGAGAGCAAAAACCTTTCTTGCACCATTTTGGGGTGATGGGCACCCCTGATGCATATCCGTACTAGATTGACTTTTTTTTCTGTTTTTTTTTTTTTTAGATTCCCTACCCAATAACAATAATATACAACTTCTGATGGTTCAATAAACGGAAGGAAAAAGGAAATAATAGGAGGACATGCTTGATTATATGTTTGGTGTTATAGAATTGGTAAAGGGGGGAGATAGAGGACAAGCGTTGGCTTCCTCTCCTGTTTTTTTCCTAATTAGAGCCGAGAGGCCGTGGTAATTAAATCTCGCTGGGGGCCTACGTGACTTGACAAAGGATGGCGACCCTTTGTCGTGGGTCGATAGTCTCCTCCCGCCACAACCGGCTCACTGAATCAGCCCCATCCCGGTTTTCTCTCGGCACGAGCAACTTATTTGTTTTCCTATCAACAAGGCAGTTATTACTAACAATGGGAACAATATGTAGCGGAACGCCCCTCCCCATATTGGGGAAACAAGACGATTTAACTAGAATTCGTTCCGTTTGTCTAAATGTTATTGATGCTAGGCAAACATGTTAATTGAATAAAGAAGCGGTCTAGCAGATCTATACATATAATAAGTAAGTATGCAGCGAAACAGGGAAAAAAATTCACCATTATAATAGTAATTTAATCATTATTGTGGGTAACCACCTTGTTTTTAAATTACTTAAATAATTTTATTTTTTGAAGAGGAAGGATTTGGCACCGCTCGGAAGCGAGATCCGTGGTGCAGTGGTTAGCATACCGCGCATGTCACGCGGAAGACCCGGGTTCGACTCCCGGCGGAGCCATATCTTTTCTCTTCAAAAAATAAAATTATTTACATTATAATAGTAAATTAAACCACTACACCATCTTCTCTCAGCATCAAGGTAAGGTACATTTAAAATTCTAGGCTGGACGACTGTGGAACTTTAATGGAAGTATATAAGTATATAATTCGTTGTTTGCGTTTTTGTTTAAGGTCACTTTATGCCACTAAAGCCAATCGTACGAAGCTACAGTCCTTAATTTTGCCTCGAGCATGCAGGCATAATTAGGATAGGGATCTTTTACGAGTACCTGACATCGTACCTCCATACTATACCTATCCGAGGGCCACTGATTTTTTAATCCCTTTAAAAAATCCTAGGGCCACTGCGGAACGCGAAGCTGCGACCTTTAGTATTGTAGGTACCATGCCAACCACTATACGACAGATGACCCCAGTATATAATTCGTTAATAGATATTAATGTAAATATATACATTTATTGCATACATATAGTTACAAAAGGTATAGAACATATTGATATAATTATAGATGGTACCTCCTATTGCAGCCAAAGCAACTCTTCATAGCTCGTAATGATATTCATAATCATCATTAGAAATATGATGATATTAATAAAGGCCCTAGCCCCCCGGAATATTAATGCCGATACAACCAATCGCTTGCTAGATACATCAGTCCACCGACAGCGGTCCACAGATTTGCGTTAACGCAATTTTCCCTTATACGTTTTGGGCCTACACCTCGGAGGTTTCCCAAACACTGCCGCGCTCATTAATCTTTTAGGAATTCGTTCACTACTAATTATTTTAAACATTCAATTTATGCGCCTCGCCGCTAGGCCCTCAATTATATTTACCGGATGCAGTTCACTCTGTTCGGCGTTCTGAACTACGTAAACTTCTGAATTATCCGGTCGATACGTTCTTCTTGGAACCAAATATTCTATTGAATGAATGAATGAATGAAAATATAACTTCATTATATTTTATGATGAAAATATTCAGTATTTCAGTATTCAGTTATGGATATGAATATATTCAGTATTTTTTTTCTTCTTAGAAACTTTAAGCCGCTGAGGGATGCTCAATATAAGAGGGATATGTAAAACCTAATTTTAATTTTCAGTGACAGAAGACTTGAACTAAATAATTTCAAAATTTAAAAGTAGCAAGCATTTTCTGCCTTTAATCTAGCCTTGATTTACTCTCAATTTTTTTTTTTTTCATTTTTTCTATTTATCAATGTCCTTAAATGTCTGAATTTTAATAACCGTTTAAACATATTCCCCTCCCCATTAATATCACCAGTTCGTCCCCATTTTCACAACTAACTACATTCCTAATAACGGAACTAACCTCATATAGTATTGATAGTTTCCGAATTAAATAAACGAAATGACAGAGGGTTTGAACTATTTGAATTGAACCTAAATAAGATTTGTAATATCAATAAACAAATATTGATTAACTGTTTAAAAAAATTATATATAATTAAATTTATTAACCTTTGTTAAACGTAAAATTAAAGATGAAAGAAGAAAATCAGCATTGAATAAATTTTTAAAAGTATTAATACTTAAATTGAAAAACCTATTACTACTATAGAAAAGTTAATTTAATTGATGATCGTGAAGGAAATCAAATGGATCGAATAAAAAAAATAAAATAAAATTAATAATATTTTGCTTTAAAAAAAAATACCATGTGATTCGCAAAACAAATACGCTACCAAAGCGTTATCAGCGTTATCCCAGCTATGACATGACATCTATTATCTTCACTGATAGTTTTTGCACCAACCGAATTTTTTTTCTCGAATACATATTTCGGTAGGTGCGACAACGGCCTTGGTAGCGTAGTTGGTTAGCGCACGTCAACGGAGATGCCCCGGTTCTTATCCCTGTCATGGCCAATCTTTTCCCTTCTAAACTAAATATTTTATATTATTATATAACTTTATCAACTTTAATAATAAAATTAGTAATGATTCAAACCAATAAGACCTATGAGCATATTCTTTATATGCTATGACCTAAAAATTAAAAAAAAAAAAGTATAACTAAGAAATAACTACTGAGAGACAAGAAAACTTATCCCTAATAAAAAAATACATTTCATTCAAATTTTCTCTTACGTACAATGTTACCTAAAATGTTTTATATTCACAAGCTTATGTACCTACCAGAGTTGGGCAGCAGTTAACTAATTCCAGTAGTTAACTACATTTTTAACTACTAACTACAAGTTAAGTAGTTGCACGGAGCAACTATTAACTAGTAGTTGGTAGTTAGAAATGTACAACTACTTTTTTCAACTACAATAAAAGTAGTTAGAATTTTTAACTACCAACTATTAGCTAGAAAAAGTAGTTGAAATGTTTAACTACCAACTACTAGTTGGTAGTTAAAAAGTTGTTAACTACAATGGTAGACAACTACTTTTGGAAGGTTTGTTCTAAAAACCAGTCCTGAACTAATTTTCATGCTCTCCATTCTGTTTATTTACAATTTAATTGTTTGGTTTTCTCCTTCGATGGGCTCTTGTTCCGTAACCAACCAAACATAGAATCGAAGGAGTGAGGGGGGGGGGGGCATGACAGCCAATCCAGGACTGCTTGTTGGAACAAGCACACTAGAAAGTAGTTAGAATTTAGTTTTTCTTTCACACGGGGATCCAATTTTATGTTATTGGGGACGGTGTTTTTGATAAAAATATTCATTTTGTATTTTAGTGGCGAGGGGGGGGGGGCGCACTAGAAAATAGTTAGAAGTTCGTTTTTCGTTCAAATGGGGGTCCAATATTATGTTATCGGGGCAGGTGATTTTGAAAAAAATATTCATTTTGTTTTTTAATAGCGGAGGAGGGAGGGGGCGCACTTTAAAAAAGTTAGATTTTTGGAGTTCTTTCACACAGGTATCCAATACTATGTTATCGGTATCCTTGTTTTTGAAAAAAAATATTCATATTGTATTTTAATAGTGGGGGGGCACATAAAAAAGTTAGATTTTCGGAGTTTTTTCACATAGGAGTCCAATAATATCGAGGACTGTGTTCTTCGAAACAAATTTTCATTTCGTATTTTAGTGGTGGGGGAGGGGGGCGCACTAATATTGAAAATGATTACCTTTTAGGATTTTTTCACATCAGGGTCTAATATAATGTTATCTAGGACAGTTTATACGAAAATCATATTTATTTTGAATGTGACCTAATCATACTTTTTATATTTCTTTTTTATATTTTGTATGAGTGTTTATCTTTAATTATGGGTTCATATCATTTTTTTTTTTGTTTTGTTTTTGTTCCTCCCCTTCCTCGCCTTTTTTTTAGGCTATGCGGTGTTTCCCGGGCCAGGGGAGTTGTTGAGGAATTTATGCCGAGTATCATTAAATGTTTCCTGGCTCCGATTGCTATCTTCGGGTAATCAATCATACGTTACAATGGGAAACGCGTATTTTCTAACGCGTTTGCCCACTCGGCTATTCTATATCTGTTTGTTAAAATAATATGATTCAAATATTACCAGGGATTATTTGGGAATTATTTTTCATTTAAAATGTTAAAACATTAAATTATAACGTAAGATCACATTCAAAATAAATATTATTTTCGTATAGACTGTCCTAGATAACATAATATTAGACCCTGATGTGAAAAAAAATCCGAAAAGGTATTCATTATCGATATTAGGCCCCCCCCCCCCGCCACTAATATACAATATGAAAATTTGCTTTGAAGAACACCGTCCTCGATAACATAATATTGGACCCCTGTGTGAAAAAACTCGGAAAATATAACTTTTTTAAGTGCGCTCCCCCCCCCCCCACCACTAAAGTACAAAATGAATATTTTTTTCAAAAACACCGTCCCCAATAACATAAAATTGGACCCCCGTGTGAAAGAAAACCGAAATTCAAACTATTTTCTAGTGCACCCCCCCTAAAATACAAAATGAATATTTATTTCAAAAACCCCATCCCTGATAACATAAAAATAGATCCCCATGTGAACGAAATCCGAAATTGAAACTATTTTCTAGTGCACCCACCCTCCGCCACAAAAATACTATAAATGAATATTCTTTTAAATAACACCTTCCTTGATAAAATAATACTGGATCTCCATGTGAAAGAAAAACGAAATTCAAACTATTTTCTAGTGTGCCCCCCCTAAAATTCAAAATTAATATTTTTTTCAAATACATCGTCCCCGATAACATAAAATTTGACCCCTGTGTGAAAGAAAAACGAAATTCAAACTATTTTCTAGTGCGCCCCCCCCCCCCCCTCGCCACGAAAATACAAAATGAATATTTTTTTCAAAAACATCGTCCCCCAAAACATAAAATTTGACCCCCGTGTGAAAGAAAAACGAAGTTCTAACTATTTTCTAGTGCGCCCCCCACCCTCTCAATAAAATACAAAATGAATATTTTTTTCAAAAACAACATCCCCGATAACTTAGTAATGGACCCCCGTTAGATAAAAAACCGAAAATATCACTACTTTCAATATTACAGAGCCCCCCCCCCCCCCCTCACTAAAACTTTAAAATAAATATTAATGCTAATGGGTACCTGGTCATGTATAATATGTATAATACGCTCAGGTAATGGGGTAGACCGGACGAACATGAAGTAGTGGTTGAATTTGACTTGGACAAGGTCGAATTGGAAATAGAAAAGGTTGCATTCGGCTTGGAAATGCTGTGCTTTTTTTATGAAGTTCTCTCACCGCTCTCCCTTTTCCAAATAGATTGCAGTGCTTCAACAAAGCTGGCTCACTAATATTCCGAAGTTAATAATAATTTGGATAGTCATCACATTTGGATAGTAGTTAGTAGTTGAATAATTGTAATTACCAACTACAGTTTGTAGTTAGTAGTTAACATATTCTAACTACTTTTTCTAACTTGTTGTTAGTAGTTGGAAAAATTTAACTACTAACTACTAGTTAAAAAATGTAGTTGCCAGCTGTTATCTACTAACTACTAACTGTAGTTAGTAATTGTAACTACAATCAAACCAAAGTAGTTGTAGTTAGAAGTTAGTAGTTGTAACTACATTGTAGATTTTGTAACTACAACTCTGGAACCTACATATAGAATTTATTTATGTCTATATATAACTTATAACATCTGATATCATTAGATTGTAAAGATGATGCAATGGCCATTGAATCCTTCGGTATTCAATCCTTGTTTGCTCAGTCATCCCGTTTACTTATGACTATGCAGCCTTGGTCTGATTTTCTCTTTTGATAAATACGAGGGGGTCTTGTATTTGATGTTGAATTTATTCAGTAAATTTCTCCGTTGGCGGAATTGTTGCGGAATAATGAGAGTTGCGGAATAATTTAAGCATGGAAATGTAAAAGGGTGTCAGTGCCTCAGAAATTTTTTCCCGAAATCGTATGAACTATAGCCATTAGGGTGAACTATGTTCGGCGCTTGCATCCATGCTATCTTTTATACGTTTAATTAACTACTTTCTAACAACAAAACATTACATATACCCTTTTCTGAAGAATGGATTTTGCACATATAACAATTTAATAAAAAAAATCATTTTTCTATTTTATTGGAACTTATATCCTTTTGCATTTCCATGCTTCATTTGATATATCCGCTCTAATAAAACGCTATTCCTTGATATAAATTCCTTAGTCGAGAGGATTCTCTCCCCTCCCACTTTCGTACACCGATCATCAGACCTGGAATCTTTTGTTTAAGACCATATCACATTTAATCCGTTCTCAATTGGTATAGGCCTAATCCCTTGTAAAAGAAAAGGCAATAAAATACCCAATTGCCCTAAATGGATGATCCGATAGGCCGGTTAAGTTACCTGCCAACTGGTATGTAATAATTACATTCTTTTGAGAGATTAGAGGGGGATGGGGTAAGCTTTGATGGGAGCTGTTCCGTCGGGCAGGTAGGGGCAGAACCCCCGCCTCGTGCCGCTAGATTATCTTATTGCCCTTGATTCACTTTGGCGTATTGTTCGCTGAAATCGTTAAAGCCATTGTAACCTCCTGGATTATTCAATGAATGTCAATCGTCAGTATTGAACTACTGGTTTGCTACTGGAAGGATCTTAATAGAAGTTTCATCTCCTGATTCGACTTTTTTAAAGAGAATCGGCATTAACTCATTGTTCCATTCTCGTATACTATTATCTCTTTGGCTACAGCACTTGAATACTTTCCCTCCTTGGGACCAGGACTGGAGCCATTGTAAAAAGGGCATGCCCATATATAGGCACATGTCCATTGGCACAGTGAATAAAACGCACATTATGGAGTAATTCCATCTACAGGCGGCCAGCAGGAGGGCTGAGAAGAGCAAGCAACTGGTGAAGCAATGAAGAAAATCAAGCCAAAGATTTATTTCACCACAACAAATATTGTAATTATATCTATATAATATGTTCAATCATTATAATCTTCTCCATCCAATTTCTTTTATTTTCTTTTTACCAAATCAGATAATACAGTCCACTGTTCCAGAGAAATTCAATTAGTTTATTCTTATATTCTCAAAATACTAAGGTCCACATTTTATTCCTGGTCCTCCGGGCCGGATAAATTTAAATTACAAACATCTTCAGATTGTAAAATAATTAATAGTAAAATTTCCCGCATTCATTAAATTTAAAGATTTTTATTTTGTATAACTTATTACACTCATAGAGATATGCATGCAGTCAATAATTATTTTAGATTTATATGTCCCACTGGATAATATATATGGAGAAATCATAAGCTTATAAATGTTAAGTTTCCAAATTTAAGTAATATCTTATTAATTTCATGTTTTAAATCTAATCTAGTATATTATTTGATATTATGTATTTATTTTACTACTATAAATTAAAGACAGTTAACAGAAATAATTGTAATCATTATTAACTTTTCTTAACCTCATCTCATAGGTTATACTTTAATCAAATTAACCATTTAATTTAAATATCTCTTTAAATTATCAATAACTTTAATTTAACATTATTTCTGTTAATTAAGTAGCATTTTTCACCTGTTTAATTGTTAAATTAAAAGGAAGTCATGGTATGGTAGTAATAATTTGTTCAAATTAAATTAACCATGTATTTTATGCTATAGATAAAACAATGCACAATCATTTCAATAAGTTTGTTTCACAATCATATTCACAATAATTATTAACTATTACAACTGCATTTCTTCACAGTTTATAGATATTTAGGAATAATAATTTAAAACATTACACTTGGGCTACGAGGTAACTGCCATGGACTGGTTACCTGCCTCATCACCTCTCCAAAGCGCTTGCTGTCTACTCTTAACTACTACATTAACATAGATCAGTGCGCATGACGTCACGCCTATTCGTACGTCATTTTCGGCCCACACCACCTTATTACTGCTATCTTCGATTCTAATTTCTTTAATTAGTGTTGTTTTACCTTTCATATTTATATTTATTCCTATTCTTTCTAATATTAATGATTGTGAAATTATTTTATTTCTAATTGTCCCTGGCATATTGTATGAATGTGCTCAATTAGCACTATTACCAATGTCTCGTATGAGACAGAATGTAATAATATCAATAAAGATTTTTCTAAAAAAAAAAATTGTCCCTGGTAATTTTGGATTTTCATTCTTATTGTTTTCTCACCTTTCATATTTATATTTGTCCCTATTCATTCTAGTTTTAATCATTGTGAAATTATTTTATTTCTAATTGTCCCTAGTGAATTAGATTTTCATTCTTATTGTTTGCTTTATTTTTCTCTTGTCTTCTTCTTACATTCTTTATTAATCTTCATTGTTTTTGCTGGCTTGTTCTCCTCCACCGCCTGTTGCCTGGTTTTCTGTGTCTTGAGTATCTGATTTCTTTTTTATCTTATTTATATTTATATTTGTTCCTATTCATTCTAGTTTTAATGATAGTGAAATTATTTTATTAATGATTGCAATCATGCCTAATTCTATAGTTGATTTCAACGTCAATTGTCAGATTTATGAGAGGAAACTTCGAGCTTTAAAACGTTCAATAGTAGGCATTCTTGCAGAAGGTGAAGCGGCTCTCGAAGATGAAACGAAGATTCGGCGATTTAAAGTAAAATTAGCTTCTTGTCAGTCTGATTGGGAGCAATACCAGAAAGTATGGGATGATCGCGAATCACTACAAGTCCATTATGGCGAACCCGACTCTAGGCCTGATGAAGCTTGGATTGCTGAGTATAACAAGGTTAAGTGCGAGATCATCGACGCTTCTGCAATCATGATGGAAATTGATGACAATCAGGCTGCAAAGTTCCGGTCTGTAAAATATGAATCCGAAGATGTCTGGAACAGCTCCAACAAGCTGTCTCCCTTGATGACTCACCATCTTCCTACGATCAGCATTCCTTCTTTCTCCGGCGACTTGCTGCAGTGGAGCAGCTTTAAGGAAACCTTTCTTTCAATGGTCCGTAATGAGAAATCGATCTTCAACGTGCAGAAGTTCCATTACCTCCGAAGCGCTTTGATGGGAGAAGCAGCAATCATCACCAGCCGAATACCAATTGGTGATGACTCTTACGTGCAGGCGTGGTCGAAGTTGACTCGAAATTATGATAGTCCTCGAGTTTTGGCCAGTTTATATATCCAGAGAATCCTTGAGTGTGAGGCGAAATCACAGAAAACAGAGCTCCAGCGCTACGAACATTTTATGAATACCGTCGCTGATAGCATTGAAGGATTCCGAAGTCTGGATATCCCCGAGAAAACTGACTTCTTGCTATCAGTTCTCGCCTTAAGGGCGCTGGATTCTCAGACCCGAAAACAGTTGGAATTATCACAAAGCTCTTTGGATACCGCACCCACGGCAGATGAAGTTATTGACTTTGATCACGTTATTTTGTTTTTTCAAATGATATTTCCTTCGATCATATAAAAAAAATTTATTCGTGAACTGTACACAATCACGTGGTCTTCATATTTAATATCATGAATTATATAATTTGATTATATAAATGCTTATGTAAAAGCTAGGCAACGTTGTTTCAAATTCTTAAAGAAGCTCAATTTGATCATGTAACTCAATCATATTAACGGATTTTGATAAGTCAGGGGATCTTCTCTTCTTCTTCTTTCTCTATCTCCTTAGTGCTGTTAAGCGTGGAGTAGCCTCGGCCCACTTCCTGTAAGTGTCCCTGTCCTGGGCCTTCCTTTTCATCTCTTCTAGGGTCGAACCCCGCTCTCGACCGAGTCTGTCCATATAACTATTATATGAAATTCTTGGGCGTCCAACCGGTCGCTGCCCCCTTGGTCTGGCCTCCATTAGCCACCTTGCTCTACGCTCGTCCCCCATCCTGCAGACATGCCCAAACCACTTGAGCTGGCGTTCCTCTATGACATCTCTTACATGTCGAACTCCAAGAGTATCTCTGATTGTCCTGTTCCTCACGCAGTCTCGTCTTGTCTTCCCAGCAACTCTTCTGAGATACTTCATTTCTGCTGACGTCACTCGGGAGGCATTCTTGTCCAAGAGTACCCAGGTCTCAGCACCATATAGCAGGACCGGGAGGAATTAAATACAGATTTAAAGATGCGGAGCTTCGCCTCTTTGCTCACCTCTTGCTTGCCAACCAGTGTTCTGGAGATTTAGAAGAAGGCCTGGTTATTTTACGCACTCGATGCATAACTTCCTGGTCTAACTTCCCATCTCGACTGAAGAGAGTTCCCAGATATTCATAAATATAAACTTGCTCCAGTTGGTGTCCTTCACACACAATCCTGAGCACCACCTCCTCTCGTCCTACCTGCATAACTTTGCTTTTATCAGGATTTATGGAGAGTCCTCTTCTCTTAAGCTCCTCAGACCACTCCTCCACTCCAACTTGGAGAGAATTCACATTGTCTGCTATTACCACAATGTCGTCTGCATAAACGAAGCGTTGGGCCTGGACAGGAAGCATATTCCAATACCCAACGATTGCTCTGGGTGTTCTTCGCTTTCATACCTTCAACACCTCGTCCATGACAATGTTAAACAGAAGTGGACTGAGGCTATCTCCTTGCTTAACCCCTTTGCAAAATCTGAACGGAGCAGACTTCTTCCATTCAATCTAACCACGCCTTTCGGGTCCTGATAAGCCGATTTTATAGCTCTAATGAGGTTCGGTGGTATCCGCTTCTGTAAGGCAGTCCAGATATCCTGTCTGGGAACCGAATCGAAGGCTTCAAGGTCCAAAAAGGCCAGGTAGACATTTCGTCCTTGGTCCAGCGCTTTCTCCGTAACCATCCTGAGAGAGAAGACATGGTCCTGGGTCTGTCTTAAAGGCCGGAAAGCAGCTTGTTCTTCTTCCATGTCGAGTTCGACATATGCTCTCAGCCGCTTTTCCAGGATCCTTGTGTACACCTTATACACCACCAGAGACAGGCAGATGGGCCTGTAGCTCCCACATAAGGTCTGGTCTCCCTTCTTGTATATGGGCACAATTACATTTGCTTCCCACTCCTTAGGTATGGTCCCAGAGTCCCATATCCTCTGAAACAGGTTCTGCAGTGCTTTAATCAGCGCTGGTCCCCCTAACTTTACCAGTTCTGGTGCTATGCCGTCTTTTCCTGCGTCTTTTCCGAGCTTGACATTGTGCCATTGCATCCTCCACCTCTTCCTCTTGGATTGTGTCGTCCATATCCACAGGCTGCACGTATCCTGTCCTCGGGCGATGCCTTCCCTCTGCTCTCTGGTCTCCTCCGTGCTCCTCCAATGAAAATTTTCTTTCGTAATATTTCCGCCATGCCACCAGAATCTCCTTCTCCGCCGTTACAAGCTGACCTTGGTTGTCCCTGATGCTCCGAACCTGCTTTCCTTTCTTCCTTTTCATGCATTTCACAGTAGCCCAGAACCTACAGATGTTCTCCTGGTAATTTTCTTCTATCTCCTTTCCAAAATTTTCCCAGGCTTGCTTCACGGTTGTTTTAGCAATGTTCCGTCTTCTCATGTATGCTTCTCAATCCTCAGGTGATTTAGACCTCTTATAAGCCGCCCAAGCTATGTTCTTATCTTTCACCGCTCTGGCAACTTCATCATTCCACCATTTTGTCATCTTGGTGCTTGGCCTGATCTTCTTCATTCCGCAGACCTCCAGACCAGCTTTACGGATGCAGTCTCTAATTGAGCTCCATAAGGTATCCAGTGTGATGTCATAATTGACATTCTCTAACTTCCTTTCCAGAGCTTCCATGTATTCCTGCCTTTTATTTTTCTGTTGTAGAGTTTCAACTGACATCCTGTCATATGCCTTCCTCCATACTTTTCTGGGCTTTATAATCCTTGTGTCGGCAACTAGGAGATTTTGGTCTGTCTCCAACTCTGCCCCTCTAATGACTTTTATGTCCGTAAAGTGCTGCCTTAGGTCTCTACTGTAGATAATGTAGTCGATGATGCTTGTACCTTCTTGTCCTTGAGCTTCAAAAGTTACCTTATGGTTAAAGAAGGTATTTCCCAGGAGAAGATCGTTTCCAATGCAGAAGTCCAGAAGTCTCTGACCATTGCTATTCTTTGTATCTTCCCCTCCAAATTTACCTACCACTCCCTGTGACCGATTGTGATCTTGCCCAGTTCTTGCATTTAGGTCTCCCATGAGGATGATACTCCTATTCTTAGTGGTTGCCGTCAGGAGTCAGGGGATCGCAGAGAAATATTCTTTTAATTTATTTATTATTATATTTTACTCTACCCCTGAGGGTCGGTCATTGGCAATTTTTTTAAACGATATGCTAAAAAAATCTATGATCAATAATTCATACATATTGTTTCAAATTATACATAAATTTAATATAGTCGAACTTCCATTTTTAGTGGGTAGCGAGTCGGTACTTCTTCATATACCCAGTGACGAGTTTATCTACCTCAGGTACTAAGCGATCCTGTCCACGTGATCTCTTGTTATCCCCATATTGCTATATCTCATGAGAAACATGACCCAATCCCATATCCCATGCATCCCATTTCATTTCATTTATCCCCTTCTTATCCTTACTCCTACCTTTTCTTCTGGGGGACAGAAAACTAGTTACCGCGAAATAGCGGGATCTCCTTTACTGGGCTAAAGGAGATCCTTAAAAGGAGATCCCGCTATTTCGCGGTAACTAGTCTTCTGTCCCCCAGAAGAAAAGGTAGGAGTAAGGATAAGAAGGGGATAAATGAAATGAAATGGGATGCATGGGATATGGGATTGGGTCATGTTTCCCATGAGATATAGCAATATGGGGATAACAAGAGATAACGTGGACAGGATCGCTTAGTACCTGAGGTAGATAAACTCGTCACTGGGTATATGAAGAAGTACCGACTCGCAACCCACTAAAAATGGAAGTTCGACTATATTAAATTTATGTATAATTAGAAAAAAAGTCTCCCAAGATTTCTAGTCAGCTTGAGGTGAGCCTGGACTATACAGTCATCTCTACCATTATTTTTCCAGAGAGGATGGTTATGTCCTTCTTCATAATGGTGACAGTTTTTTTTTAACCAGCTACAAGCATTACTGGGTGGTGGGATGCCGAGTGGGCAAACGCTTTACCCCTGACATATGTCGAAAACCCGAATATAGCAAGTACAAAACCCGGAGCCCCAAGTTAGAAAGTACAAAACCCCGGGGAAATTACCAGTACTCGGCATTAATCCCTCACCCACTCCCCTGACCCGGGAAACCCCGTATAGTCTAGGAGAGGAAAAAAAAAACTACAAGCTTTAATTCTCATTTTACATTTTGGTTAAAAATTAGGTTATAAAAATAAAAATGCGAAAATTCTACATTTTATTCCGATGCATATTTGCAAAGATAGAGAGCTACGGCTACGTCACATTATGCCACCAGCGCATTGCTCATACTGCTAAATACACCACGCATTTTAAACTTATTAAAAACAAATATTTAAAATTAATAAATAGACCTAATAATAATAAATAGACCTAAGTGTTTTTATTTATGTTTTCATTTTCAAAACTTACTTCTGATAAAGATCCTTCTGTTATTTTTCTTTAATTCCTATTTTCTCTGAATAAAAATATTTAGTTAAATTATCCATAAATAATTCAATATTTATGAATATTAAAAATAAATATTGCAAGTGCGCCAACTATCGAGGAATTTCACTTCTGAGTGTGACTTATAAGATCCTCAGTACGGCTATCGACAGGAGGCAGACAGGAAAGAGAGGTCGGCGAGTAGCAATGTGGCTTCGGGAGAGGACGATCCACCATAGATCACATATTCTCTATGCGCCAGGTTTTGGAAAAGACCCGAGTTCAACATAAACCTCCACCACCTATTCTTACATTTTCGACAAGCATGTGACTCCATTGACAGGGATAGGCTAATGGTTGACCTATTAAATATGGGAGTACCAAAGACTTGTAAGGTTGGTGCGAATGACAATGGCAGGATCGAGATCCGTGTCAATTTTCAGGGTGAGCTCTCCAAGGAATTTACGTTGCGGTCGGGCTTAAGACAGGGAGACCCTCAGGCGACAGCCCTGTTCAACCTCTCAATAGAATTTTTTATAGTCTTGCCTATCTATAGTTATCGTCTCATTGGACTGGTCCATTCTCAGAGTATATATTTTGTTAGTGTCTTCTCCATCTATCTAGGAAATCGTCATGCTTGGTTAAAATTTCATCACCCTCATTCATGATATTTCTTATTCCCTTGACAATTTTGTTTCTTAAGGCTTTTTCTGTCTTCCAAAATATTTGTATACTGCTATAATAGTCTTTGCTATAATAGTCCTTCTTTCTAATCACAGCTGCTTTGACTTCTGGTTCTACCATTTAGAGCGTTCCCTATGTTACTAACATTCTTTAATCCGCATACACTAATGGCCGTTGTAAGAACTATTTCATTTAACTTGTTTCAGGTTTCATTGATCCCCATTTCTGTATCAAAGCTTCTTAATCTCTCTTCCAGGAACTTGAAGTAGTGAAGATTACGTCGCTTCTCGCTTGTATCTAGAGCATGGATATTGACACTATCATAGGACTTGACATATCACAATACATGCTCACAGCTACCAAAAACAGATGATCTGTGCTGATTTCGGCGGCTCTGATCACTTTGATATGAGTAAAATATCGTCTTAGGTCACTATCATACAGGATACACTTGTTACGGTTAAATTTTCGTTAAGCATTTAAATTTAATTTAAAGATTTCGTCATGGCAACAAAACCAAAACAAAAATTATTTCTTTATTTTTATAAGTCAGAGCAGCTGGTGTCTAAATAAAATAATGATGTAGATTTAATATAAATTATAGAAATACTTATTTTCCTGTATTAGAGATGAATAATTAATAACTGATAATATTTATTATTTATTTTAAATAAAAATAATTGATTTGGAAAATCGACAATCGAAACGAGAGTTATAGTATGCGACCGAGTGGTGGCCGGCAGGGAGAAAAGACAAGTGAGCTTAGCGAGTGTCGTGAGCACATGGTGTGTTTTGGTTAAAAGAAATTTCCACGGTTTTACCGGATAATTTGAATGGACCTTCACTTCTGATTCACCCAAAACGCGAGTGCAGACGGTGGATTACCGGAAGGAGCTAGCTAGGAATGCCAGTCCATCGGGAGATTTGAGGAAAAGAAGGCAACAGTGGCGGAGGAGAGGAGAGGCTTGGAAGTCCTGCTAGAATTGGGAAGTACAGACTCTTTTTTTTTTGTTTCTACTTGAATAATCAGTAAAAGGAGGAGATGACATTTCTTTTGGTTTTCTGTTTTTTATTTTGTATGCATGTATTACATCCTTTAATTTCTTTATGTATGTTAATTTTAGAAAATTAAGGGGTTAATTTTATTTGATTTAGTTTGTAGTTTGGTTAAGTTTGATTTCGCTTGTATCTCTTTATTTTTTAATTATTAATGAATAAAAAAACATTTTAAAAGGATTTAAATAAATAATGTAAAATAATTTCAGCTGTAAACCTAGTTACTCTGATAATAGAATTATACTGACAATAGGTAACTTGAACTGTTACCACGGTTTCAAGTAATGAATCATGTTAGCCTAGTACATAGCGCGCTAGATTTACGTTGTTAAGTTTAATGGTTCAAATCCAGGTGATTGATGGTACTTTTTTTTTTCTATTGAGAAATTATTATTTTTTTTTAGTTTGTGTTGTTGCCTGACATTCATATTAATTAAATTAATTTTAATATTCATATTAATAATAATTATTACTTAATAATAAATATATCAATAAACCTTAACAAGATTAATTTAATTTTCTCATTAATTTCCTTTCTAATTATGTATTAATTTCCTTTTTAATTATGAATTAATTTTCGTTTCACTCAATTATTAGTTCACTCAATAGTACACTTGGATTTCTTTGATTCATTGGTTTAATTGCACTAAATTATTTTTTTTTAATTTAATTTTATCCACATTTTCATTCTTTTCCTCCTCGGTGTATGTTTAATTGTTTATATAGTTTTATTCCATTTTTTGTTGTTGTGGATTTCACTATTTTCCATAAACAAATAGTGTGGCGCCCGTTTTGTTTTTATTTTGGATTCATTTTCATATTTACATATTTTTTTTTATTTATTCAGTAGAACCCTGGCGTCGCGATTGGGCTATTATCTGGGTAATAGATTGCTCACCCCGTTCGGAGGAAAAACGTGGTAGCACACTGTTCAATAACACTGTTCCTATCTATCACCTGCAGAAAAAGCATACTTATACACAATTTTATATGAATTAAATGAATTACCAATTAGTAGGTCATTATCTATGCATAAATCAATCAACGCTGGCCATTACTATTACTATGGTGCATAGGCTAGTATAAGGACGGATTTTCCATCTGAAACATACATTTCTGGTATGATTATCCTGGAGGAGATATGTATCCAATCTTCTACTCGGCAATACATTTCGCACTTCGATACGATACATTCTTTGCGAAGTAATCTTTTGGTACACGTGAGTAAATGATCCAATTTCATCTCTCCACAACCCTTCTTCTTCACCTCGCTGATTCCCTGGATATCTATCTTTTTATCAAAGTATTTCCTCAACAAGCTCTACTTCATTTCCATTTAACGTCTTTATATACCAAGTCATACGTAAGTCCTTTATCGCGCCAAGTCGTTTCCGTTCAATTAGACATTCCGCTCATTCCGAGTTCTCAATTTTTTGAGATTTCATTGAGTACAATGATTGACATTCAATCATTCTACTCACTTTTAAGTGACCTACTAATTGGTAATTCATTTAATCCATATAAAATTGTGTATAAGTATGCTTTTTTTGCAGGTGATAGATAGGAACAGTGTTATTGAACAGTGTATCCTGTATGATAGTGACCTAAGACGATATTTTACTCATATCAAAGTGATCAGAGCCGCCGAAATCAGCACAGATCATCTGTTTTTGGTAGCTGTGAGCATGTATTGTGATATGTCAAGTCCTATGATAGTGTCAATATCCATGCTCTAGATACAAGCGAGAAGCGACGTAATCTTCACTACTTCAAGTTCCTGGAAGAGAGATTAAGAAGCTTTGATACAGAAATGGGGATCAATGAAACCTGAAACAAGTTAAATGAAATAGTTCTTACAACGGCCATTAGTGTATGCGGATTAAAGAATGTTAGTAACATAGGGAACGCTCTAAATGGTAGAACCAGAAGTCAAAGCAGCTGTGATTAGAAAGAAGGACTATTATAGCAAAGACTATTATAGCAGTATACAAATATTTTGGAAGACAGAAAAAGCCTTAAGAAACAAAATTGTCAAGGGAATAAGAAATATCATGAATGAGGGTGATGAAATTTTAACCAAGCATGACGATTTCCTAGATAGATGGAGAAGACACTAACAAAATATATACTCTGAGAATGGACCAGTCCAATGAGACGATAACTATAGATAGGCAAGACTATAAAAAATTCTATTGAGAGGTTGAACAGGGCTGTCGCCTGAGGGTCTCCCTGTCTTAAGCCCGACCGCAACGTAAATTCCTTGGAGAGCTCACCCTGAAAATTGACACGGATCTCGATCCTGCCATTGTCATTCGCACCAACCTTACAAGTCTTTGGTACTCCCATATTTAATAGGTCAACCATTAGCCTATCCCTGTCAATGGAGTCACATGCTTGTCGAAAATGTAAGAATAGGTGGTGGAGGTTTATGTTGAACTCGGGTCTTTTCCAAAACCTGGCGCATAGAGAATATGTGATCTATGGTGGATCGTCCTCTCCCGAAGCCACATTGCTACTCGCCGACCTCTCTTTCCTGTCTGCCTCCTGTCGATAGCCGTACTGAGGATCTTATAAGTCACACTCAGAAGTGAAATTCCTCGATAGTTGGCGCACTTGCAATATTTATTTTTAATATTCATAAATATTGAATTATTTATGGATAATTTAACTAAATATTTTTATTCAGAGAAAATAGGAATTAAAGAAAAATAACAGAAGGATCTTTATCAGAAGTAAGTTTTGAAAATGAAAACATAAATAAAAACACTTAGGTCTATTTATTATTATTAGGTCTATTTATTAATTTTAAATATTTGTTTTTAATAAGTTTAAAATGCGTGGTGTATTTAGCAGTATGAGCAATGCGCTGGTGGCATAATGTGACGTAGCCGTAGCTCTCTATCTTTGCAAATATGCATCGGAATAAAATGTAGAATTTTCGCATTTTTATTTTTATAACCTAATTTTTAACCAAAATGTAAAATGAGAATTAAAGCTTGTAGTTTTTTTTTTCCTCTCCTAGACTATACGGGGTTTCCCGGGTCAGGGGAGTGGGTGAGGGATTAATGCCGAGTACTGGTAATTTCCCCGGGGTTTTGTACTTTCTAACTTGGGGCTCCGGGTTTTGTACTTGCTATATTCGGGTTTTCGACATATGTCAGGGGTAAAGCGTTTGCCCACTCGGCATCCCACCACCCAGTAATGCTTGTAGCTGGTTAAAAAAAAACTGTCACCATTATGAAGAAGGACATAACCATCCTCTCAGGAAAAATAATGGTAGAGATGACTGTATAGTCCAGGCTCACCTCAAGCTGACTAGAGACAATATAAGGGATATCACAGAGAAATCGGGATAAATAAGAACCATAAGCTGATAGTATATCGGTTAGATAATTAAGACGGTTTTTAAAATAAAAATTTTGGTAGGAATTCTTTTGCATATGCATATTCCTTCTGGAACTGTGAGCATTCATATAACTTGGCAGAACTGTATGCTTGTCAATATAGAATATTTAAGGGAGAGGAAGAATGAGAACAAAAGCATTGATTAACTCAATAGAAACGGGACGTGGAAGCCGACCTTTGGGAGGTTGATATTAAAATGAGTACATAGGGTAGAAGCATCGGGGATAAATAGAAAATGAAAGTATTTCTTTTACTTCACGAGTTTTATTTAATCCATTCATGTTGAATATACAATAAATATAGAGGTATAAGATTAGGTATAATGTGTTTTATGCAAAAAAATCCTTGTATTGTTACCTAGAGGCCAAGGGCCATTCAGGCTAAGTTGACTAATGGATGTTTAAATTGCCTTATAATGTCCCTAAGAGCAGCCGAATCTTGAATGAAAGGACCCATTGTATAGCAACGAAAAGGGGAGCATTGTAAAGAGAACATTAGGTGTTTTCTAGTGTATGATATTTAGGTGGATCCCAGGTAGCTGCCGGTTCCAATAGGTGTCGCTAAACTATTGAGGGGAATAGAGACGAGGCTTTCAAATAAGTTCAGGACTGTATTTTATTCTTAAATTATTGTTGTTATTTGTCGGAAAGGTCTTTTTTATTGAAACTAACAAGTATAGATGAGTAATATACCAAAATATGTCATGAACGGACTTAGAATAACTGCCCATTCTTAAATATTTTTCTGAAATTCATGGAGTCAACATCTTTCGAAACGGCTTGGAGAATAACAAGAAATAGATGAACTGCCCTTTCTGTAGCTTCAATGTTCCTGAAAGTGGTAGTCATCTTCAAGGGTAGTGTCACCCCTGTTAAAACTACTTTCATTCAAATCCTGCCCCTCTCCTTCAGATATTTTCGAGTAGCAGCCGCTCTAGTAAATCATTGTTCCCAATAGTGCTGCAAAAGTACTCGTTTTGCCGAATTCGTATTAAAATTGTAATCCAGATTTTGGTTAGAAATTAAAACCATAACTGAGTAAATGATTGTATATCGAAAGTTTCTTTTCCCGATAAACATAGCTAGTTAAGTATTAAAGACTGATGAAGACAGGACAGATAAACAAATAATTTCATCCAAGGACCGACGAAACTTTTGTGACATTCTCATATCGAATCGAATCGGTGAGGTAAATTAAGGTATTTATGAACGATTTTATTTGTGGCAAAGTAAGGAGCATTATGGAAGTATTTTACGAAGGGAAGATAAGAGAGATATTTGATTTTTAAAAGTTTGAGAGGGAAAAGTTCTTAGTCGATTTTATTTAGTTATATTTTTATTTTACTGTTTATATACATACATATATATATATATATATATATATATATATATATATATATATATATATATATACTACAAGCATTCCCCGTCGCGGCTCTGCCCGCGAGCCTTTAAAATCAATTCTGTGATGATTATCTTGTTATTGATTTAATATAATATGTTATATATTAACAACATAACAGGGATCCGAGCTTCCGGTAGGTGGAATGTTGGAGGGGGAAGCTGCCGGCTCGGTAGAAGAGAGGGAGTCACGCAATGGAGAGTGAAACCGCCGAAACAAAAAATTGCTTACTCCTCCTGAACGCTTCTATTTTCGGCTTTAAAACATGGTTTTCGAAGTCCCGTAGGTGCTTTCGAGTTAAACTCGTCGTATCAAGATCTTTAACATGAGTCCAAATTAGATATTTTTTCACGAAGTACAAAAATAGGTGTCCGTTAGATTACTGCAATGCCGATTTTATAGCATCGCGACAATTCCGCCATTTAAACCCCTTAGGGGTTACATTTTTGAAATTCCTTTCTTACTGCTTACCTACATCGCGTTTAAAATCTAAGTTCCGAACTTCAAGTTTCTATCATTAGTAGTTTTTGCTCTGCGTTGATTCTGTCAGTCAGGACAAAGCCTCTTATATATATAGAGATATTAAATTATATATTTTCAATGATTCATATAGTTATGTTGTTCCTTAACTATCAAGGCTTTTACTGCATAATCATCCCGTCTACGATGATCATCAAGGAAGGCACAGCTGCCGGAGCGCCCTCCTTTCAAGTAGATACGTCGGCTCCTCAACTACTTAAAGCAGCAACTCTCTCCTAATGTCCCATCCCTATCAGGAGTTGCATTTTTTTTAGTCTGGTTGTCCGCAACTGCAATATTATTACCCCGGATTCAGAAATTATACTATTATACTTCCATGTTTATTAAAGGAATAACAGATTAAGCCTTGTAAACAAGGCATAAAAAAAATATATATATATATATATATATATATATAGGGTAAACCAGACAGTTATTGGCACCACAAACTTTAACTTTATAGAAATAAGTAAACGAACCCTAGTTTTATTTTAAGATATACATGAATCTAATGTTTGAAGGGTCCTCTAAGTCATCTATAGGGTAAGTGTTAAGCAAACTAACCGCAGGGAAGATTTTACAATTAATACCTTCATGAAGTCAGTTGGTAGCCTCTCAATGGCTATAACCTTCTGATTTCCATAAGGATTCTCATCCAATAGTTTTGTTCCTATTCTCTTCCTACATTTTTTCCAATAAAGGTAAGTAGTTTATTGTATTTGCTAATCTATAATTGAAGTGTCTGGAGTGATTTTAAATTAAAATAATCAATTTAAATATTATTATTCAGGGGTGACAATAACTGGTCATTTTTTTTTCAATGTATTCTATTACTGAAACCCCATGTCAATATCTAAATTTCGATTTTTTTTTAAATATTGATGGCTCTGCTTTAATTTTGATAGTTTAATCTTCCTGATAAATCTGTAATGTTTTTGTGTCAATTACTAGTTGTTGTCATGGGGTGTCAATTACTAGTTTTTGGGTTCAATGACTAGTTATTGACACTGTCAGTTCTTACTAGTAAATTTATTTTCTTTGTGTGTGTGTGTACATCTAGTATGCCTAAGAACATTTATAACCAGTTATTAGAGGATGCCTTGAAGGCCATAAAGGATGGCATTTCTATTAAATCAGCATACAAAAGATTTAGGGTTCCTCGGGCAACTTCAGATTAAGTGATAAAATTTGTAAAATCATCGTTGGACCACGGCCTATGCTTTCAGATAAAGACGAGCTTACTCTGCATGGATTTAGCTGCATGGATAGAACAATGAGCGAAAGAGGGATTTCAACATCTTACAATCAGTAAAAGAAATTATTGAATTAAAAAATATGAGCATACCCTTTAAAGGTAATTGTCCTGGTGATGTCTGGTATAAGGCTCTCTTACGAAGGCACCCCTCTATAGCAGAGAGGACTTCCTAGGGTGTACCAGTCTGGTACCAGCGCTTGTGTTTCTGAAGCCAATGTTAGGAAGTGGTTCAAGAACGTCCAACACATATTAGAAGATGAGGATTAATTTATAAATGCTTCATCCTGAAAGTATTTTCGTCCTACAATAAGGATTATGCAATAAGGTCTACCACGAAAGTGTTTAAAAGGATATGACCATTTCCCTGAAAGTGACGAGTCTGATGAATTTGTTTGTCCTGCCTGTTACATCGTGGAGTCTGATCCATATATAAATGAAGATGAAGATATGAATGAGGATGATGCCATGTAAATTAATTATTTTATTTTACGTTATATATACCTACCGAGATTTATAACATATTTGTTTGCTTTAAAGTAGCTTCATTTATAATGTTAAATAAAGAGGTTGAATATTTTAATTGCTTTTTATATTATATTAACGTTTAATATGTGTAAGTGGTGTTATTTCTTTATAATGTTATTTAATAAAACTTAAAAAAAAAAGTAAAAGTTATGGGACAGGGGGTGTCAATAACTGTGGTGCCAACAACCCATCCACAGGGTGTCAATAACTGGTTTTTGACCTTTTTTTCATAAATGTTGCCATATGGTAAAACTATTGAACTTTTGACCCAAAAAAACATCTTGAGTCTTTATAAGGATAAATAAAGAGGAGCTATAGGAAGTTTCAATTTGATCCCTTCATAAAAAGTATTTTTTTTTTAATTTCACCACATAAATTTAGTCTTAAGGGTGTCAATAACTGTCCGGTTTACCCTATATATATATATATATATATATATATATATATATATATATATATAAAATAAAAAAAATACTTGTAAGCTAATTTAACAGATTTTATTATTCTGTAATGAATTACATTAACATTAGAATTATAATACATAAAAGGAAATTGAAAAAGAGGTACAATAAAATAAAAACAAACCTGAAATGAATAATTAAATTACACGTTAATAACTGACAATGTTTAACAATGAAACTATTGAGACTGTTTTAAATACATGTGAATGAAACCTTAACTCTGAAACATATGGTAACTAAATAAAAAAAATATATGAAATTATGAACACAAATAATTTACATACTTTAACAAACTCTCTTCATGAACAATTAGTTTGAGGTTTCTAGGTTTTGAAATCGATCATCATGTTTTCCAAAAAATCATCTAATTATTATTATATTTGATTTTTAATTTAAAAATCATGCTTGATTTATGCATATAAATTTAAATCAAAGTAATTATCACTTAGAAATATACGATATTACATAAATAATAATGATCAAACTGCGATAAAAAGAAATATTTATCAGAAAATCAAAATCATCTTTTATAATATACATTTAAATGTTATATTTAGGCGTTTCATTCAAATTCATTACTTTTTTTCTATTCCGTACTAGTATGTTGATTAACAAATTTGGGCCTATTGTATTTTATTTTCATTCACAATAATACTTTTATTTCATTTTCTTTTCTAGGAAATGTAAATTAATAAAGTCGAAATTTAATTACTAACATAGACTCTATAGAAGATTTAAGGTCTGGTCACACATAACCGCACCGCAGCACAGGTGTGTATCGGATCTGATTTATTTACCAAGGATAGATAGTAACCGGTTACACATGCCCGAAACCGGGTCAACCGACCCGTTACTATCTATCCTTCGTATTTGAATCAGATCCGATACAAGCCCGTGATTCGGTGCGGTTATGTGTGACTGGACCGTAAAACAGAGTATGATAAAAATAGATTCTTATTAATCGAAATGATTTTTTTAAAACATGTAAATTTTTTTTCTGTATATATGAGCCCATATTTATAGGCCATTTATAGCCAGTATAAAAACAAAACAAAAATATTAAGCTACTTTATTTTATATTTGGATTTTAAAAATTGATATCGAAGAAAGACAACCTCGGAGATATTGATATCTCCAATCAATTCGTATCTTTTTGTTTTTTCTCAATCGTTGGGGGTTTCCAATCGACTTCACTCTAAAATCCAATGTAGCAGAGAAATGAGGCACTTCATCTAAAATGGTAACTGTGAGACAAGCGGGAGGAGGCAGAATAATTTACATCCGACATGGGAGGGCAATATACCCACTCGAATACATCCTTCTGTTCAATATTGAGTAAGCTATTCTCATATCATTCTTTAATATCCTTCCCCGGAGTCCTCTGTCTCGCTCTACGCCAATTCATATTTCATCATTTTCTCATTTCGGGTCTCTCCCTACCGTTGTAATAAAGCAGTCCCTCATATTAATTTTTTCCCGATTAAATGTTTAAAAAATATTTGCATGATTATAATAACACATGTACACACCGTATATGTATTTACATAGATATATACTTACGAACAAACAATTATTAAGATAACAAAGCAATGTTTGCTATAATCACCCCACACTGATCAAAAGTTATGCAATGGGCCAATATAAAATTAAAACTAGAGAATTCTAGAGCGCAAGTAGTTGAAAGTCGGTTGGGGATTTGGCAATGATTTCATTTAAAATATAATTATATTTATTGATATTTACTTATAAGACCTATCTGGACTTACGCAGTCGAACTTGGGGGCTCCATCAAACCGCTCGCACCCAATCCCTGCAATCCAAAATCCTTAATACTCCTTCATTATTTTGTCCCGAATAATATTATCCATGAAGACCTTAACGTTCCTTATGTTACCGATTTGGCCCAATTCAGATACCCGACCTCTTGTTTCCAACATTGCTTCTACCTCAATCCCGGACAATCCTCCGAGGCTCCTGAAAAGAAGATGGTCTCGAGATCTACTAAATTACAAACAATATTTGAGCGCTGCCAATGAGTAGTCCCCACATGCCTGTTTAAGTAAATAAAAGTCGACTTATGTCGTATTTTATTTACTGATGGTATGGTTAAACACCTGTAAATTTCAATAAATAAAACATTGTTAAGATGTTTGTAAAAATTGTAAAAAAACAATAATATAAAAATAAAACAAATCCTTTAATTAGTATAATAAAAATAAATAATAAATTTTTTTTTTATTCCAAAATGAAATGAAATAAGTCGCAACTTCTATTCAACTTATAAAACTTAACAAATAATGTCTCACCCCTTTTTTAAACTTGGTCTCAGAACTTCCAAACTGGTGGCACTGGCGCGTTAACAACTTGCGGAAGCAGAATGATTAATGGATTACAAGTGATGCGGAATTAGATACGAAAATTATTTGTTAAAAATATGTCACAGCTGTTACAAAATAAAATAAAAATGCATTTACTTACTAAAACTTAAAATATAAGTAAATGTGAGCAAAAAACTTCCCTTTAAGAGAAACTAAATAGCACCCTAATGATCGTTCTAAATTAGAAGCACCCGAGACCATCTTCTTTTCAGATACCTCGGAATATTATCAGGAATAGAGGAGAAAGTAGAGTTTAAAACAAGGTCTTTGAATGTGTCTGGAATTTTTTATGAAACCATAACAATTAGAAAATAATTTATAATTAGTAAACTTTTAATGAATATGTTTTCTGACCAACTCAGGTTTTGTCAAACAATAATAATGCAATGGAACTGTGTACGCTAAGAGCAACAACTTTGGCAGATTATGTACGAGTCCCTAAGAACTATTTTGGTTTCCAAAACTGTTTGAATTTTAGTTTTAATTCTGTTGTCAACGGGGTTTGGTGTAATCCAAATCAATAGGCCTACAATCGATGTAGCAAAAGCAATATATAAGTCTTGCTTTTGAAAAGTATTTAGTAGGGGAGACCGGGGGGAGTTGAAACAGAGGTGAGTTGAAACAGTAGCGATTTCTCTGTGCTCTGTGACAAAAATCGTGAAAAGTAGGTTTTTAACGTTTTTTTATGATGCCTATATTTTCATAAGGGTTTTGTCTTTTGAACAGGAATCGGTTGGGGGTGCGGTCAAAAAAATAAGCACAAATATGTGATATTTACATATTTTATTCTAGCCGACGTTTATACCCAAATTTTAGGTCATCATCAAGGCTAAATGAGAAAAAACAACCAATCAGATAATTTATGTAAAAAGATGTAAAAGTATGTGAAACATTAAACAAAATTAAATAAGTTAGATAAAATAAACACAAAAATATTTTTTTAGAATTTAAAAATTATAGCTCTTAAAGTAAGGCTATGATGAAAGTAATAAATGAAAATGAGGTAGAACTTAAAATATCTGATGAATAATGGGATATCTGAGGTAATGTTGAGAAATATATAAAACATAGGTGAACATAAAATGAGGTTACAATGGTCTGTAGCCATGAAGCCTAAGTAAATAAGATGAAATGTAGTATACAAAATACAAAGTGGTGTTTAAATCGAAAATTTTAAAAATGATAAACAAAATGGATAGTATAAAAATGTAATGATACAAAATAAGTCACTGAATGAATGGTAAGAGATCTTTGGATGCTTTATGATTAAAGAATAATTATAAGATTTATGTGTTGAGGGTGTGTTACACTAGAAGGATGGATGATTACTAAACTGAATATGACAGCTAATTAGCTATGGGTGTGTGGCTAAAAGTATTTAAAGTGATATAAATTAAAGATTCTATATTTTATGCTACTAATTACTATGATAAATTGTTTGACAATATGACAATGGGATACAATCAATCTACAATGGGATACACAGTCTTGATTGTGGATTGATTAAAAATTGGGAGGTTTTTTCGTACCGAGGAGATTTGAAACAGGTGTTTCAAATCACCTCGTTTGGCCGACGAGGACAAAAACAAGTGAGCGGCATGACTTCCGCAGAGAAGGGAACATCGGGAGATTTAGAGATTTAGATTGTTATGTTTGGGCGATCAACAACGCGGTCATTACGCCCTTCTATTACTCTATAATATTATTGCGAATTGCACTCATACTTTTTAATATTACTTTTAATTAATATATTATAATATTATATTAATTTTGAATGAATTATATTCAAATATGAAGATCTCTTTCAGCAGTTTTATTATGTTATCCGCAGCTTTGGTAGAATCCTTTAATGCCTCCGAGGTGTTACGTGGAATATTAAGTTTTGTAAATTGTTCTTCGTATCTGCTGCATTCTTCTATAATATGTTTTATTGTAAGAGGTGTTTTGCATGTTTCGCATGTTGGTTGAGATTATTTTGTTATGAGGTGAACGTGTGTGAGGTTCGTATGACCTATCCGAAGCCTTGTCAATACTACCTCTTCTCTTCGGTTCCCTCGAAGGGAGCTAATCCATTCTCTAGTTGTAGGCTTAATGGGTTTTAGCTTGTTAGAGTGAGGGACTTCGGACCACATGGATTGCCAATAACTCTTTATTCTCTTTTTGAGCCGTGTTCTCACATCATTTGCCTCATATATTTGCAGTGCTGGGCCAGTCATGATTGCTGCTTCCTTTGCTGCCCTGTCTGCTACTTCATTGCCAGAAATTCCTGTATGCGATGGCACCCATAGAAAGTTTATCGATTTTTTAAGATCCGATAGAATATCGAGATAATTAAGGATTTTTTTTCATTATCTGACCTTCTCTTGTGCGTTTTTATATATTAAATAGATTATAATTAAGGAATTTTTTTCATTATCTGACCTTCTCTTGTGCGTTTTTGAATTGCTTGTATGGCTGATAATGAATCCGAATAAATTAAAAAATTTCTTGCATTGCAGTCAATAGCCAGATAAAGAGCAGTTGCAATCCCGTGTCATTCTGCAGTAAATATTGTTATGAAAGGAGGTAGTTTGTATTTTTTTATTGTATTTGTTTGGACTACTGCGTAACCAACATAGTCATTGCTTTTTGAACCATCTGTATAGATAATCTCATAATTGTTGTATTTTTCCTTGATAAAGGAATCAAAGCTCAATGTAGGTGGGTGGATATTTCTTAACGAGAGGTCTATTTTTGGTGTAATAGACAAGTGTAAATAAACTAAAATCTAAACACTTATCTGCTGGGCAAGAGTAACTTGCCCAGGTAATCCAATGTTGTTCAGCTCACGATGTTTACCCCACGGCGCACACAGGGGTATTTGGCCCTAAAAGCTGGCCAAAACCCATTTTTTGAAATTTGAAATTTCTGGTAAATAATGACTCGAAGTTGAAGTAGAGGACCTGTTGGATCATGCAAGACGATTCTTATCCCTTCCAGGCCCTTAATCCGGCGGCTATTCTAATTCAAATCTGACCTTTGCCTTTACCTCGTCTTTGCTCATAAATATTGGTCTACAAAATATATTAATTTTCTTTGTTTTTACTGAATTATCGGCATTATCTTATGATGGATAGTTTGAGGCCAGGTTTATACTTGTTAGCCAGACAGTTATTAATTTTTTATATTCAATACTAGTATCAATATTTTTTTGTTTTTTGGTAGGTAGATTTTAGAGCTAAAAATTAAATTGGAAGGTTAAAAAGTTATACTTCTGGTCATTTCTGAGCAAGGAAGTATTTTTTATGATAATGTGTAATTATCGTAGTTTATGTTTCATGAAAAAAATTCTGCGAATGGGAAACTTATAATTTTTTATTTCTAAAATGTCAGTTTCATGAAATAATAAAAAAATTTAGTTTTGTTATATTTTCATTTATTTATATTTTAGGATATTCTGGAATAATAATAATAACCCGAAGGGAATTATTTGAAGTATTTTTAAAGTCGAAAGTATTAGGTTTAAAAGTCTTTTCTAATTGGGAAGTAATGTAATAGCCTAGACCAGATGAAAGAGCTAAAACATAAATTATCAATTTTGAGGCATGATTTCCATGTAAGATGGAATGTTTCTTCAAGGAAATGAAAAGTTTTTAAAGCAGCAGCAAGGAATGGCTAAGTGGGACGATATCAATTAAAAGCTCAAGATTTGGTGTACGCCCTGAAAAATCATTTGATTGCTTAAGAGAAAGAAGCAAGAGGCGTAAAACTGAAAAACTCAGATCATCAACTAGCACAGATATGCTGACGTACGCCACACTCTAAAACTAAGAGATTCTGGTGATATCAATGTCACCCATGTTCTGAAGGATCTAACAAAAACTCTATCTCGTGCCATAAAATATAGGAAAGCATTTAAAAATTTCAATTTGCCAGAAAAAACTGCCTATTTGCGCTGGAAGCTTTAATTTATATATATTTAATATTGGAGGTTCAATCAAGTGGTCATTTCATAAATTTAGAAATACTTTCTATATTTGCTAATGATACGGAGAAACTTTAAGTAAAACTTAATCACCTCAAACTTTTTTTTTTTTACCTATTTTCCACTATTCCCATTTTTCAAAAATGATAGTAATAAATAAATTTATAATAAATTTTTATTTGTACAAAAGCATATTTTAATAAGAATAAAAAAAATAAAGAGCAAATAAAGAGAAAGTAATATATACATAAATTGTAAACCCATGGATGCCGATTTCGCAGTCAGTGGATTGACGTAAACATTTATTTTATGAAAATTTTCACCTATGAATATTTTTTTAACTGCTAAAAACATATTTTTAATGTCTATTAGAAATTTAGAAGCCATTTTGAGGACGTTTGAATTAATAAAATGGAAGGAAATAGTTTTGGCCAGCTTTTGGGGTCAAATACCCCTGTGTGCGGCGTCTCCTTCGATACTCAGGGAACATCGGTTACTATAGCAACTATTGTGCAGAAGAAGAAGAATCCTTTTGCCTTTATTTTAGAGCCATTTTCAAATAGCAGAGCCAAATAAAAATGGATGCAATGTCTGGAATATAACAACGGGGCTCATGAAACTTGCACTGGTGGGGAACTTTATGTTTGCCACTACTACTTGTCAGATTGACCCTTTTTATTATCATAATATTTTTATTTTTGAAATTTGTGAGATTATTGTAACATAAATATTTGATGAAATATTGATAAAAACTGATTTTAATACTTAAAAAACGGCTAAAATTTAATAATTATTTTATTTCAAAGATTTAAAACCAATTGTTTATCTCATTGTTATTTTAATTAAAGTTACGAATAGGACGTTATGGTACTTTTAACTACTTTAGGAGTTGATTATTTGTATTAGACCTGTAGTTACCTACTTAACTGATATATCTGCACAAAATATTAATAAAAAAGTTTGTTTTGTACCTCAAAAGTTTAACTTTAATAAATAAATTTAAATTATATCATCATTTTTACTTTACAGACCATAATACTTCTCAAAAATCACATGTTTCAACTCTCCTCGACCCCTGTTTCATCTCACCAGGGGAGTTGAAACAAGTTGACTTGTTACGGTTAAGTGGGTTTTTGACCACAATATTTAACGCTTACAATTTCTTTATGTTTGCCATTCGCAAGTGTTAAGAATTCCCTATCGATTAGTACTAATATCATACGATTTCTATCAATAGGATTTGAGGTATGAAACAAAATGTGAAAAAACTCCCCTCGGTCTCCCCTATACTTATGAATATTTATAGTGACGAAAAGTAAAAAATAATATAAAAATTTCCACTCTTGCTTATTAGCGATATATATATATATATATATATATATATATATATATATATATATATATATTTGTATACAAAAATATTAGCATCCTTGATCCTCCTAATATATAAAAAAAAGGCACAACTCAAAAGGCTTCCATCCATTCTGGATAAAAAGAAACACACACATATATATATATATATATATATATATATATATATATATATATATATTTTTATAGTTTGGTAAAAACCAAATGAAATTCTCAAATGACCAATGGAAGCGTGCAAAATAATGTGTTGAAGTTCAGCAGTAAAATTAGTCTTCATTTCATGAAAAATTCAAAATGAGGTCAAAAATGTTAATAAAATGGCTTGATGTTTGTTTTATAATAACTTAATAAAATAAAATATATAAAGCGAGTGATGATAAACGGTACAATTATCATAAGCCTTTTTCAGCCAACATTTTCCGATCTCAAACTTCCCCGAATATCGTCTCAGGTGATACGCAAAGTTATCCCACAAAGCTCTTCAGAGCCAAACAAATGAAATAGCTTGAATATTTTTGAAGTAGTGGCTTCCGATAAAATCTAACCCCCTTTAAATTGATTCGGAGAATTTTTAAAATATGATGATAAAATAAAACAAAATAATTGGGAGAAGCTGTACCATGTTGGAGGAATTCAAGTCGTTTATTGGCTAAAAATAACAGTTGGTGAAGTCTCCAATCTGGGAATGTGATCTACTGAATTCCTTGGAAATTTAAACTTTTTCAATAAATCTCATCTCTTGAAAAGTTTGTTTTTCTACTTTCAATGTACCTTTTCCAGGAATCTACTTGTTACATGATATAATTCATTTTTCTACATAAAAAGTACATTCCAATGAAGACCTTCTTGAGTTGTTTTTTTTTTTTCCGATAGCCTATCCAAACCCAAGAAAATATGCGTGCAAAACAACGACTCGACCTTTTTAAACGTCCATCGGATAATAACTATATAACCCACAACTATTTATATCAGAATTTCAATCCAAAACAGTACCACAGTGACGTCTTTGAGACTTTACATATACGGTATAGAGATCTGAAACAAAAGGGCAGGGGGACACACTAGCTAAATCCGTATTAAAATACTGGGGTGGGAGGGGGTGGGGGTGTAGAATGACCACTAAAGGCTATTTACTGGGAGCGGGATCGAGGGTGGGAGCCGATAGCCTGTCACGTGCAGGGGCTCTTGCTAATTACCGACTGATTTAATTCGACCAGGGCCTATAGCCCGCAGCTGACGGTCAGCTCCCCTCCCCCTCCTCACCCTCCCTAAGTACTTTTGTCCTTTGTCTCTGCGTTTCTCTTTTAGTTTACTTTAGTAAATTCGCGATTTTCATAATCTATCTCTCCTCCCCCCTCCACCGTTCAGATAGCCCTATCTGGATAAACATAAAAACTTGAAAATCATTCATTTGAATCGTGTCCGGTATAATAAAAATTTGTGAGTATAAAAACTACATTCCATATTTTTCAACAAAGCCGAGCCAATTGTTCGACCGATCCGTCAATAAAAGTAGGGGAGAGTGGGGAACAATAAGACGGTTTTTTCAAATTGGCAAAAATAGTAGAAAAACTATAGCTGGAGTTCTGAAATTGATATAGTTCATCTTACTACACTGGACCTTTGTTCAGTAGATGTGAAATCTGGAAATGTTACACAAATAATATTTATTTTCATAAAAACACAAGAAGGTTTTTGTCTCTGTGTACCCCACAGTAGGGAACACTGAGAAACTGCTCGGGGAAGAGTGAGATGTTATTATATTATAACTACGTATTATTATCATATTAAAACTAAGATAAATATTTTAATACAATTATTAATAATAAAATATAATTACATTTTATTAAAAAATATTATCACTTTAATTAAAATATATGACTTCTTTGAAGTAGTCATTATGTAGAGTCGTTGACAAGATTAGTATCACTAGATATAATTCTTTATTGTTTTTAATTAAGGGATCAAGGATTTGAGATTAACATTACCAAATCACGTATTGACAATAAATAAAGTAGAATTTTGATAAAATTAGGTGATGTAATATAAAAATTATATATTATATTTTAATGAAAATAACTACTGTTGATGGCTTTCCTTCTTGGGATTAGACAATATAAGTATAATTTCCTATATAACAGTAAAAGTATCCTCGTAGGGTGTCTCACTCATCCCCAAAGGGCGTTGCCATCTTTCATTACGAATTTCTGTTTCCGAAGTTAACAATCATTGGCCGTTTAAAGTTATTACAAAGAGTTTTAATCGGTGAATAAAAGACATTAACAGAAATTCGGTGAAAAGAACAACAGTTCCCACACTGTCAACGAGAAAGCAAGTCACAAAAAATAGTTTAGGTACTTGCCTCGAAAACAAAATGAGACAAAAATAGTCACAAACGTCTGATAATGTTGATTTCTTTCCTGGAAAAGCTTATATGACTTATATTCTACACTGCAACAAATCCTACACTAACTGGTATATAAACCTTGCAATTGGTTTATGAGCTAACTGTCTCACTGTTCCCCATATTCTCCCCTACTTTATTGGCAGGTTTTTTATGCTTAAAAGTCTCCTGCAATGTAGAGAATCTGCAGTCTATCGGGTGGCTAAGGAAATAATTCGCGATGTACGGTTACGCGTTTAAGTTTCTATTCACTCGATAAAATCGATATCACGCAGCATTCAAAACTTCTAAAATGTACGAATCTTCCTAATTTAAAATCCATTTTGGAATTAAAATCATTACCTTTCAAATCCCAAAAGAAATTAGTAACAACCTTAAAAATTGCGTTATTTACAATGCTAAAACTAACACATTGTCATATCAATATATTTCTCCGCAAAAATACGACACTAATCCGCCTGATTAAACGAAATAAACTATGGAACAGCTGCTTATTTGCTTCCTCTTAATAATAAGATTAACATGGTCAGCTTTTTATCAATCCGCAAGAATGTTTGATTATTATTGAATAATATTTATTCTATTTATCATGCCTATATTTTTATTTATTTTATACATCATATTTGGGTGTTTAAACTTTTTGAGCGAAATTTCGATTCATTATTATTATTTTTAATATTAATTCTATTTTTTGGTAAATAAAAAAAATGCTCACTTGAAAAAAGAGCTGTGTAGTTATTTAAATAGATTAATTGGTCTTTGTATAAAACGAATAATGTACATATTTTTATATCTGAAGCAGATTGATACAGTTAGCTGTCGGATAGCAACCCTATGCTATAGGCCAGCATTGGTTTGTTATTAGATGAAGTTTTTCCATACCAACTCAGTTTTATTATATGTTTATTCAATAATCCGATTGAGGAAGGAAATGATTGAATAATAAAGTTCAAAATACCTAAAAGTACATACTTTTTCTAAAAAGAAAAGCAGATATTGAACTCGAATCGCTGATTTGATTCGCAGTTAATTGATTACTGATCATGGTAGAAACCTACTAGCCCTGCAAAAACCAAATGTATATTAGTTAAATAAGGAAACAAACGTTTTTCAATGGGGCTTATTAATTACGACTTTTAATTAAACTTTTAGATTTTTATTAAAAAACAAATGTAAAATAAGAAATAAGCTATAAACGAGTCTATATCACGGAAAGAATCATCTTCAGTCTTATTCTTGAAGTCTTATTTCTTTTAGTTAAGTAGGTAACAATATCTTTTTTTGTAATTTTTTTTCTTCAGCAAAGTTTGTAAATAAACGTATTTAAAATTATGTTCTCTTTAAACTACTCTCTCAAAAGTTTGTATGAAAATAGTTCTAATTCCAAAAAGGTAAAGGTCAAAAATAAAAAACTGGAAACTCAAAAATCGTTTTCCTGATAGATGCCAGATCAGTGTCGCAATCCCTGAAGTCGAAGTGGGGTGCAGGCTTGAGGAAACTTGCCGAAGAACTAGAAAGATTGATGGCCATGCATATGGAAGTGATCCTACAATGGATTCCTCAACACTTTGGCCTCGCTGAAAACTAGAGGGCAGACCAACTGGCCAAGGAGGGGCCTTGAAGGGACCCGCAATTCGAATGTACTCTTAGTCTGGAGGAATTAAAAACCATAAATAAAACAGCAATTAGCCAACGTTGGATCAGGACTCATCTAAACTAATCATGACCCTGGGGATGCCATCCATGAACTCACCCGACGAGAACAGGCCCTTATTTTCCGATTACGTACGGGACACAGTAGGCTCCGAGCCCACCTGTTTAAAAATTTCTACATTGGCTCCAGTCCCCTCTGCGATCGTGGAGAGAGTTTACAAAATGCTGACCACATTCTGCAAACGTGCAGGCTCTTTTCTAACCTAAGGAGTTAGATCTGGCCCACTCCGACTGAGATGGAAAGAAAGCTCTACGGAACCCTGGAGGACCTCAGGAGGACTACTCAATTCTTTATTTCAATTCCCGACTTGGCCATCTAAGGGAAGACCGAAGAAGAAGAAGAATTTTTTCTTTTGATATTTTTATTTCGAATCGAAATAAAAATATCAAAAGAAATTTTGATTTTTTTTTCAACGTTTCAGAGGAGCCAGAAGGTCTCCCCTAAATTAAGATTAATCCTCACTTCTCGGGTGTAGAAGATTAAGAAGTAGGGGTGGGATTCGATCTCATCATCTTTACATTACTAATCCTATGCTAACTTGCCACCAACTACTACCCACCCTCCCCAACACACTTGTAATCGATTCCATAATTTAATAGAAAATTTTATTACACTAATTGATAACTAATAAGTAGGGAACAAATTTCCCGCTTAATGTTAATTTTAAATATATATCATAAAATTACATGTATACATGATACGCTTACTTTCACTAATATGTGATTAAATATGATATATATTTAAGAAACGAATCCCACAATATTAATTTATTTTGTGATATTTTAAGGCACACAGGTTATAAACGATATTTAGAAATAAAAATAACTTATCAAAATATAAGAATAACTTTTATAGTTTATCAGACCTACATTGTAAAAATCATTCTAATGTTTTGCTAAGATATATATATTTGATTGTGTGTGGGATATATTAGATAGAAATATAATAAATACAGACTGGCCAATTTTATAACAGGATCAATTAGAATGTTACAGTGTGCCAGTTGTGTGAGAGACACATTGTAAAAAATGGTGAATATTTAAAGGTGTTGAAAGGTTTTAAGAAGGTTAATTCATTTCTTTTTGTTAAATCAAATTCAGTTCGTTTTTATTTCATTTACACACTTTTGTTAATAAACTTTTGTATTCTATTGGTTTAAATTGAAGTTTTTATTGAACTTACCAAATATATATATATAAATAGGAACAAACGTCCATTTTTATTTCCTAGGTCCCATCTCTCTTACCTATAAAAACCCTGCGAAGAAAACAGAACGCTCTTACAACTGCCCCTAGCCACTCTTCATCTATTTAACCATTTTCTTTAAGATTGGAAGCAAAATTACTCTCATTATTTTCCGTTTTTTTTTTTCCTACTAGCACAAATTTGGTTTTTCCCATATTTATTGAGGTTAACTCTTCTTGGAGATTTCCAACATTGTATTGTAGGTCTCGATCGTTTTCAGCTAGCAATACGAGGTGTACAGCGAAGCGAAAGCCAACATGAAGAATCTTGTAGGTTGTTGGCCTAAGTGTATAACAGGAACTGCCTCATTCTTGGTTAGGCTTTCCTTAGTGCCAGGTCTTAGACGACGTTGAACGACAAAGAGTGTAGACGAAAACCTTGATGAATACTTAATGTCACCACAAATTCTTATGTGGTGTGCTCCATAGTCTTAACTTAATTTCTGAATTTTTTTTAGATATTCTTCACAACTCTGTCTTATTTCTTCACTCTGTCAAACGCCTTCTGGTGTTCCACGAAGCAGACAGTAAGATCTTTGTTCATCCTGAAAATCTTCTCCGTGATTTTTCACATGGTGAAGAAGAGGTCTTGCATGCTTCGCTGTCCTCTGAAACCGTATTTTTATTCTCCGAGCTGACTTTCTCCTTCTTCTCGTGTCAAGTAATCTCAAATAAACCTTGCTGGGCACCCTGAGATGTGTTATTCCACGGTAAGTGTTACATTGTCGATTATAATCCTTTTCCACATTTAATAAAACTTCCTAGGAACTGTTGTTTTAGGCTTCCATGGTCTTAATCGATCGATATACATTTGTTCTTCCGAGTTTACCATCATTTGACCATGTGTTAGGTTTTACAATCCCCAAGCTTTTTCCCATCATACTATGTGCTTCTTCAGGGCTAATACAATAAAAAATAAACTACCCAAGAACTTTCTTTTTGTTCTAAATGAGGATCAATAGATAAAGGAATATCTTTTCACCTTTGCTACCCTTATTCATCATTGCGAGTGTTATTTCATCAAGTCCGACCTTGATCCGGGGTTAGCACCTTCCTTTACATAAGAAACACTCGCAATATCCTGCAGTTCTCAACCAGAAATCCCTTTTTCTTTTTTGGTGTGTTAAATACAATTTTTTGGGTACCGACTTCCTGATTACCTCTACAAATGTTGTTAATTTAAAATGGAGATTTAATATAATTATAATTGTCCGCTTCTGAATAACTCAACTCCTAAAACCACGAGATTAGAGTTAATTATAAAAGATACTTCTGAAATGCTAAAATCGTGGTTTGTGAAAGCCACGGTGATTACAATATTCGGCTTAAGTAGCACAAAATATCACCTATTTATTATTTATTTGAATTTATGATCCATTTAATCGTTGGATTTCGTAAATGAGAGTCTTCCCTTTACTATTAGGAGAAAAACATAGAAGCGTGCGCAGAATAGTTGCACAAGAATCTCATCGAAATTCAAAAATGGGCCTTAGTTTGAGAATACCACTTATACCTATAGATTATTGTTCGTAGTAAACTTTCTGTTAATAATTTGAGGTTATTTATTACAAAAATTATAACAATCCCTATGATTTCTTATTTCTACACGACTACCAATTTTAAATCTTGTTTGGTTAAATTACTATGAGCCTGATTTAGTTGTGTCCTAATCCTAATATTAAACATTTCGGTACTACTACTGGTAAGTTACTTATAGACGTGACCAATATTGCGCCGTTTAGTGTAGCTCTGATCTCAGCTCAACAGGACCCGTTTTGGAGGTTTATCTCAGAAGAGTGAAAGAAACGAGCAGGATTCTAAATCTAGGATCTAATGAAGCTAATCAAGGTAATTTTAAATGAAAGGGACTTTAATTATATTAAGGTAAGTTAACCAGCTGAATTAGGCCACGCCTAGAAGTAACATAACATTAGCATTAACGCAATAAAATAAAAAAGTGTTCATGAGACTGGCAGCTTCTCGGGACGAAGCATGTGATAAATGAGGGGTGAGGTAGAGGAGAGAAAAGTAGGGGGGTAGTAAATAATTACTGGCTGCACTAAATGAAGGGGGAGTGGGAGGGGGGTCGATAGGCCGCCATTGCCTCATTAGCGAGGCCACGCCCACTTCGCTCCTCCTCTCTCATTCTCCCCCACCACCACAGCAACAACACCTCATCAATTGTTCATAACGTGTATTTACATACAAACTCATACTTTCAGCAATTCCTCACTATATATAATATATATATAAAGTAGTGGGCAAACAAAATAACTTACGTCATATATACATTTTCATTTTCTACAAAGTACGAGTATATAAGTCTGGCATTTTTTTTCTTTTTTTTTTTTTAATTTTATTATATCCTCGTATTCACATTTAGAGGCTTTTACATATCAGACTTGTGTCAATGAATCGCCAAAATAAATACAGGCTCTTATTTATTTTATTTACAAAATTCTGTTTGACATGTACTACAACTAGGTTTCAGTACTTGGCGTCTATTTAGTTTTTACAATCATTTTCCGTTTAGTAAAAAATGGGATTTCGAGTTGGCGTCTAGTTATATGAAGCCTGTTTGATGGCACCTGTGAGAAAGGATTTACCATTAACAAATAATTATTCTTGTTCAATACATATAACAGTGACAAAGTTTATATTTCGATCTAAAATCTAAAAATCAGTTAATATTTTATTATAATTTTTAATAAATTTTTAGAATCTACAATTTTCTTCAAAGTCAAAATGGTTTATCAATTGTACGAAACAACGAAATAGAGTCTTATTTTGATAACAAAGTTCACACTGAAATTCAGATAAAAACTTGCTCTTTCAATAATTCAAAATTCATACCAACTTTATTTTTTTTCAAAGCCACTTCCAAAATATTATGAATGTATACGGATGCTTTCGAAGCAGATTTCATTTGAAGTTATTGTCTTTTATGAACTGGACACTTGGTTTGATCATAATCGGACGGCAATATCTTTGGAAGGAAAAAAATCTATTAACCAGTTGTTTTTTTTTTATAAAGCAAATCTATGTTATGTATTAATTTAAGTACCTACCGGTGTGATTTTGACGCAAGTCCTTTTTTTTTTTTTTTTAAAACTAGGTACACAAAAAGGAATATGTACTGTACATTAGATTTGCAGTAAAGATGGACGGATAACTGCAAATTCGTTATAACCATTTTTTATTTATTTGAATTCATATTTAACAAAAAAATTTCCACGATCAGTTTTACCATCAAAATTTTCTTAGGTTTATAAATAAAAAAATCATTACTACGCCTTCTTTTGGCCTGTAATGCTTATTTCCATAAATCATCCGCATTTTTTTTCGTTCATAATCTATTAAAGTGGTATCAATTTTCATGGTTTAATTTTTTAAACGAAATCACTTGAGTGATTTAAATGGTAAATCCCTTCTTATTATAAAATATACCAAAATATGAAATTGTGAACAGCAAAATCATATTAATACGCATTTTGGTTCATACATTTGGCATTTCATTGAATGTCTCTGTACAAAACATTTTCGATGATTTATTTGTACATATTTTGCACTGACGTATACACACTATGGTATAAGTGGCATTACCAGTAAATATATGTACATATATATATATATATATATATATATATATATATATATATAAATATATATCTATCTATATCTGCATATAGGTATATATATATACACCTATCAGTATATGTATATACTTATATGTATTTACCTGTGCACAGGGGTGTAAGAACACGATATGGCTGACGGGTATAGTTTAGTATCTTTATTTAAAAACTCGAAGTATACGTAAACGAAAAAAATAAATATTTCGACATCGTCCATCAACTATATATTCATCATGTTTCATCACTACCTTCGTATGTTCGAGAAATAAAAAATCCTTTAGTTTAACCCAAGTGGTCGATTTACAACATGGGAATGAAAGCATCGGTTACGAGATAAGTAGATAAAATAAACATTATATCAGTTGGTAGCTTTCTATAAACAACGCCGAAGTGTGTTCTAACCAAAAGTAAATAATATGCAGGACAGTATATGTGCTATTTATTAAATATAATTGATTCCGAATATTAGATTTTGTTGAATTTTATTGATGGGAGCCAATTTATATTTTTGTATACTTCAATAGTTTTAATTAATTGTTGAAATATGGAAGATTGAGCTTAAATTCACGAATATTGAATACCATCAACTTTTTCTCAATTACTCGGACCTAACGGTTAAATTAATATAACGCAATGGAGTTTCTTTCTCAACAATAATATTTTTTTTTTTTTTATCGAATAGGTAGCTATTTAATATTGCTTTTCGTGGTAGGGGAGGAGCATAAATATTTTAGCGTTACAGTTCACATATAGTTCGAGGAAAAGTCATTGGCAGGGACGTTACTGAGAACATTTTCCTTGAATGTTTTTTTATATTCCTACTTTCATTCATGTAATAATTAACAGAAAAACAATATTCTTTTTTCGTAGTCCTAGTTTTTAAATTCGGTACCATAATCAATTACTTAAGTATTTACACAGGCAATAGGTCACCAATTTTATGGGTAATTTTACTTTCACTTACCTATATATGAAATATATAGTAAGTGGAAGTATTGCGATCGTGAAAAATTTCGACTTCCGGTTTTCAACGGAAATACACGTTTTGGGGTCCCCTGAGTCGAAATGACCAAGTCCCGCGAAATGGTCTGTGTGTGTGTGTGTCTGTGTGTGTGTGTGTGTGTGAACAGACTAGCTCAAAAACTATAAACCGTGCGATCCTGAAATTGGGTATTTAGTGTAAGTATATGCCCGCGATGTGACAGCATAAATTTCATCAAAATTACTCAAAGGGAGGGGGTACTTTATTTAATAACTTTTTATGTTTTTTTCGATTTTCTCAAAAACGGCTCTAACGATTTTGATTAAACTCAGTATTTGATCTATTTATATACCCGAGATATGACTGTAAAAATTTCATCAAAATTGATTAACCGGAGGAGGGACTTTACTTAATAAATTTTGTATCATTTTCACGTGTTTTTTTTATTTACTCAAAAACGGCTTTAACGATTTTGATTAAACTGAGTATTTGATGTAATAATATGCCCGAGATATGACTGTAAAAATTTCATCAAAATTGATTAACCGGAGGGGAGACTTTACTTAATAAATGTTGTCTCATTATCACGTGTTTTTTTTATTTACTCAAAAACGGCTTTAACGATTTTGACAAAACTCAGTATTTGGTGTTGGTATATGCCCGCGATGTGACAGCACAGATTTCATCAAAATTGGTCAAAGGGAGGGGGCACTTTATTTCATAACTTTTTTTCCGATTTTTACCTTTTTTTCGATTATCTCAAAAACGGTTTTAACGATTTTCATCAAATTCGCCATGTTTAATGAAAATTAGGTGTTCTTTAATATCAGGTAAGAAATGAATGTGGAAAAATGTGTAACTTTGAGAAGTGGCATTAACACAACGCATTCATTTCTAATCTAATGTAAGTAAGTGGGTAAGTGAAAGTTGTGTGTTGCGCGCACGCACCAGATTTTTTATTATATCAGTATAATAAAAATAATTAATAATAATAATTAGTAATGATTATTTGTTTTTACAATAGATCATAGATGATATTAATAAAATAGGACGATTTTCCGGTCACTAGTGATGCGGAAATAGTTGAAAAATGAGACTAAGTGCGTAGTAGGAATTTTCAAATTAAATTAAATGTGATTATGTAATATTTTTAAAATTGAATTAATGATGTATTGATCAAAGAAATCCTTGAAGATGGTACAAAGAGGCCGAAACGTCGATATAAAGACTTTTCAATGAATAAAGAACATATTAGTGACCTAAGGCCTGTGTAAATCCTTAAGTAATATTATTTTAAATTATAGCTGTTTTAAAGGAGTATAAATATGCATATGTGATTTTCATCGAATAATGTTTACATGATGAAATAAATAAAATTGTTTTTATTTATATTGAATTTATTAAAAAAAAAAAAAAAAATTAAAGACGAATGCTATATCATTCGTATCAATCAGGCACACCTCATTTTAATACCGTCAGCCATTTCTATTTCTTTGCACCCGAACGCGCAAGGGATACACTACACTACACAGTTAAACGACAATCACAATAGAAAAAAACTGATATTTATAAACTCAATTACAACTTATGTGGTGTATAATAGGTACTTGTGATTATTGCATTGGGACGACCTCTGGCAGAGGCCTCCCGACATTAAGTACGCATCGATGTTGAAAAAAGAAGTTTAGGCTTCGGATATTTACACATGGAGATCTCACTGACTCTGTACAAGAACATTACAAAATGCTATAAAAAGAGTCGTCGGTTACCACGCCCTGGTTTGGAGGGGTAGGTAAGACGGGCAAACTTGCTGCTGGTGGTGCTGCCGCTGTTGGTATATCTGTTGGTGGTGGCTGTGGTTTGGGCAGGACTGTCCGCGCATGTCTCCTCCCGAACAAGGCTTCCCGTCCTTCACCAGTACGGGAACTGCAACTCTTCGGGGTGAGCTCTGGCCCTGTGGGAAAAAAATTAGATTCTTATAAAACGGTCAAAACCTCCATTAAATGCAACAAAAAACTTTCTAAAATACTACTATAATAAATAAGATGATGGCTATATCTAGAACACATAGACTTAAGACGGGTTCTACACAGTTCTACGAAGACCCACGGATATTCGTGGCGGCATATTCGAGCATTTCATCAAACTGTCTAGCCGTTGAATATCCGTGTTCAAGGGTATTCCACCCAAATTCACTATCCTTGCCCAAGTCAAAGGGATACCTCACTCTTAATGTACTAACACTTTTTTTTTTCAGAAACACATTTTTTTTTTCATCCCCTCATATCATTACATGATTGTTTTAACATTTGAAGATGGTTTAATAAAAAAACACTATTACCTACAATTTTATATAAAATATGTTGAAATAAATACATTTTCTCAAACAAAATGAATTAAAATGAATTTCAAAAAATGTGAGTAAATTGACTAGTTTTTTTTAAGAAGAAAAGTAATTTTTATTCTGGGACATTTAGTCCCCTAAGAATAAAAAACATGAACAAAATTAATAGCCATTTGTCTTGTTAGATAGAAAAAATATAATAAAAAAAAAATAAAAAGGAATAAAGAATTAAAATATAAAGTAGACACAAAAAGAAAAGCAATACAATAAAGATAACGAAGACAGAATATTGAAAGAAAAAATGTTAGATAAACATTTGGATGTAGAGTACAAAACTTTGATCAGCTTTTGAGCTTAAAAGATATAATAAAAATCAAATAGATATATTCTTAATACTGTTTTCACTATTTACATAGGCATCGGGGATTGGAGAATTAGGAGGTGATGAAATAGTTGGGTTTTGAAGGATGGATAGATAGGAAGGATGGATAGAAAGGGATAAAGTTTTTCGGATAGAGACAGGCAATGAATTTCAAAATGTGGCAGCACGGATGATAAAGGATTTTGTAATGGAGGCAGATCGGTAAAAAGGGATATACATGTTAGAGGTTTGGTATCTGGTATTTAGAGAATGTATAGAGGAGCAGGGTTTGAACGCATTTTATCCAATAATTTTATAGCCATTCTTCTTTTTTATAAAATGTTTTTGGTACATTAATATAAAAAGTAAAGCTCAATAGGGAAAAAAATTGATTTTATTTTAAGCAAAATCTAGGCTCATCTCTCTCTGATATTATTATTTTTTCTATCGAGCTTTACTTTTTATATTATTGCACTAAACATATTTTATAAATCAGAAGAATGGCTGTTTTATTGGTCGTTTAAGCGTTTATAGAACCGTCTAGCCCCCAACCTCGAATATCCGTATTAGAGGGTATTCCACCCAAAAGTCGGTATTCTTCACACCAGGTCAAAGAGATGGCTGACTCAAAGTGTGCTTATACCTTTTTTTCATAAATGCATTTTTTTCATACCTTTATTCTAATACTTTACCTTTAATTTGGTAGAAAATAGGTATATTAAAATACAGTTACAAACATTGTCAGAAACCAAGTGTGTAAAAATGAATGCGACAAAAATGTGAGTGAATTAGCAATTTGTTTATGTAAAAAAAAAAAAGAGAGGTTGCTGATCCAGCCCCCCCCCCCCAAAAGATAAAATCCAACGGTATACCTTATAACATTCCAGGTGGTTTTTTAAAAATTTTTTTTTATTACTTAAAAACACTACTGAAAACTTATATTTGATTAAATATGGATGTTCATAGTATTTATTACATCCATACAAAATGAAATATTTTCAAGAATTGTAGATACGTTTCTAATGTTTATTCAGCTGTTCTCTAAAACTAAAATACAGCAATATTTACTTAACACTAAATCACTTCTTACTGAATAACCACAATTCTGGTTTGCTCTTGTTTTGAATTATCATAAAGAAAAGGAAAATTGCAAAGAAGTTTTATTTATTTTTTAAAATCTTACACCAGTTAGCAATATTTTATTTTTAGAACCACGACATTGTTAATATAAAAACAAACGGAAAATCGATTTACAAATGAACTTATTGAAATAAGATAAATTTGTTGTATACCTGGTTTTGTGCGTTTTGTTCAGCCATCGCTTTTTCCTTTGCCTGTCTTTTGCACTTGTACCTGTGGTTCTGAAACCATATTTTAACCTGAAATAAAAAAAGTAGGATTTAATTAAAAACATCCGTAACATTGAAGTTTAGTAACAAAAATATTGAATCAAAAAATTTTAAGGTGCTTGAAAATCGTCCGAAACGTTGTACAAATGAATAATAAGAAGAATATAATAATAATAATAATAAATGTTGGATGTATAATAACCCGAAATAAAAAAAAATATCGATACTTTCTATCGACGACTATATATATGGTCATCCCTAGTTTACAAAGAGTGGCACAGAATGGAGTTAAAGAAGAGAATATTTAACGATTCATTTATAATTTATTAAAAACTGGAATGCAAATTGTTCCTTCGATTCTTCTGGTTATCCCATGAACATCACACAGTGATTTTTAATTGTGCATTTTAATGTTTTCCCTGTATACTTTAGGTGAAACTTTTCGGTGCCCAATTTCCCATCATTGCGAATAAGTCACTTAATAAAAATAAATAAAGATAAAGAAAACAAAATTTTAATTGGAACACTATGAATAACTCATTACATTTCAATTAAAAAAAATTACCTAAAAATAAATAAATACACAAGTTCCAACAAAGCGTTGCATCCTATCAAACAGAAGGGAAATTCCTCATATAAAAGAGGTGTGAATAAAATAAAATACGGAATAAATGAGCCTTTCATTTTCGGGAGTAAATGTATATGAGCTCAATTAGGTGCTATAACAGCAGAGACTATTAGAATTTAAAATCAAATGGTAGCTGAGTGGCTAATGATTCGGTACTATCGGGCTGGAACGGCGATTCTTCCGGATCAGCTGCTACTTGAGAGCTAGGGTGTAGAGTAGTAGCTTTTGTTCTCCGGGAGGGAACTTTTATTGAAGGCTTCCACAATCATTGTTGCCAACAAAATACTTGCAGGGCTCCCAGCTTTTTACCAGTAACCGCCCCTCAAATAGCGATAGGGAAGTGTGTCACTGGAAAAAAGGCCACCCCGAAACGATATCGCGCCCTCAAACCTTATTTGGCACCCCGACAAGCAGATTCTGATTGAGTAATTATTATACGATTGCATTGCACCTACACATACATCTTCGCTTCCTTTATTTAATCGCCTTCGTTTAATAAAATAATTTCGTCGCAGTGAAAATGGTTATGTGGGGGGGGGGGGGGGAGGGGGGGAGTAATGTTTATTCAAAATTTAATTTTGAAAATTCAACTCAGATTACCTCCAACTTTTTTAACTTCGTGTGTTGTCGTTTGTTGTTAGTTAGGGCTTTAAGGTGTAAAACCCTCAGGGTCATCAAAGAATGCCATCTACTTTCATTTATCTCAAGAATCGTACATATATAAACTACATAGAATTAGGCAGGATCGTCCCTCACCCCCATACACGCGTACAACTTTTTTTATTTTTTATTTACAGCATTATTCTGAATTAAGCATATTTCAAGTACATTATTACTGGAATGAAATTCATAAAGTTAGGAATTTTCAATGAAATTTGGAAAAAAAGAAGCGAATTAGTGAAAATATTCGTAATTGGGAGAGTAATTGGATAAATGGTGATTCTCTCCAATTTATAACATTTTCGGTAATTACTTTTATAATCCATTCATGTCCACTTCAGTTTTAACACGTAACGAGGTTAGTAGTTGAATGGAGTTTAAAGTCGAATTGACAGACGATAAGAAGTCATTTGCTGTGGATACAGTTACTTCATTTATTGTAACTAATAAGGGGCTCGAATTTTATGTAGTAAAAATCCTCAAAAAAGTCTTCATATTTGATCTGAAATTTAAAATAAAAATATAATATGCAATTTTTTGCATTTCATATGCAAAAGCAACTTTTTTATGAACCAAAGTTGCGACATAAAAAAAAAAAAAAAAATGTGCGCCATATAAAAAAAAATTATGGGGTGCACATTTTTACAAGTGTAATAATTTTTGAGAGGGATCTATTTTAATGGAATTTCCATTTGAGGGAAAAGAAACAGAATTTCATGGAAAAAATCATATTATGTTTTTTTGAATTTTATTAATTTTGGATTTTATTAATTTAAATTAATTTTCGTATTCGGATTGACACCTTAAGGTGCTGTGAATCAAATTCGGATTCGAATTTACGAATACGAATCTGCCCATCTCTGATTTTAAGGAAGCCTTTAGTAAGGCGTTCCTTAGGAACGTTTATAAATACGGCCCTTAGTCTTGATCTGAAGATCGAATCATATGGTTACTTTTGTGTGACTGTATCGTTACACTTTGTATCGTTGTACTTTTTGTAATATAGTTGATTATTCGAGTTATAATTGTTTGTCTGACATTGTGAGTTACAATTTTTCGTTAATAGTAAATTATTTAAACATACATAAGTGTTACAATAAAAAGAAGTTGTTAGTTAATCAATTTAATTAAAATTACATTTCTTCTTCTTCTTCTTCTTCTTCTTCTTCCTCCGTAGTGCCTTTCAGCGTGGAGGTGCCTCGGTCCATGTATACCAAGCCTCTCGGTCTCGTGCCATAGCCTTCATTGCATTTAGTGGTTTGTTTCGCTTTTGGCCAATTGTCCTAATGTGGTCTATCCACTGCCTTCTTGGTCGACCTCTTGGTCGTTTCCCTATGGGCACAGCTTCGAAAAATTTTCGGGGGTTACGGTTCTCGTCCATCCGGCAGAGGTGTCCAAACCATCGAAGTTACAATTACATTTCAAAAGATAAAAAAAAACGGTGCCGGAAATTGAACGTTTGCATCATCAACGCTCCACTGTATTTGTAGTTTTCTTTCAAAAATAATATATTAAAGGTTAGAATAGTCAACATGTTTTTTTTTTTTTTTTTTTTGGGGGGGGAGCTTTTTTATACATTTTTTGAATAGAAAAAATAAAGAATCGGCAGAAACACTCCAATTATCCACGAATCTAAATTAAAAACGTTCGAATTTATATTTATGGCCACAGGGAATAATTAGGTAAGTTGAAAAATAGCCCAGTTGAGCTATGTATATTGGAATTATTTCAGCCGCCTCCTACAAACCATGAAGAAGATGACTTCTTATATAACTCCAGAAGACTATTTTACAACTTACCCAGTTATTCTCTGTGGCCATAGATATGGAATTTATAACTTTAAAATAACTAAATACGAGTTAAAATTATGAAACATGATAATAAATTGTGTAAAAGTACTGGAACCATGCTCTCATAAAGGTAAAACGATGTTATAGAACTAACTTGTTATGGCGAGCGGGCTTCATTATCTGCCATGTCTGCGGGCGGCATTCCGCCGTACTCGATATCCGCTTCCGGTATTTTTATTTTCAGACCATTCGGAGGGCTATAATGGAATATAGGAGGATTATGTTTATCGGCAAATGACAAAAGCTTACGAACTGGTTGCTAACTATATATATATAATTTTGTCCTGATGACATTACAATTCTCATATTTTCTCAGCCGGGATTTGAACCCGTATTTCCTTAACACTAGTAAGGCGCAGAGCACCTTGAGCTACCAGGCACATATTCTGGCAAGGCACATATTCTTTCTCTTCACTGACCTCTTTCCCATCGATCTCGCATTTTTGCGAATTAAGTACGTCACCCATTTAAGTTTTATTTTACTAGAAGATAAGAAATTTCATCACATAATCAGACATCAATACAGGAGTAGTATGGAATTCGTACTGATAAATTATTTATCAACATGTAAATTTCTATATTACTATATTTTTACACATTCATAATTCATTAATATTTACCATTTTCATATTATTCCCATCTTATTTTTTATATATTGTTCATTTGTATTTTTCTCTTATTATTGGTTTCCTTTTTTGTATTAAGCCCTAAAACCTAGGTCGAAAAGTCAGTTTAACATGTCTAACATATAGTGTAAGTGCTTTTAGTTAATTGCATATTAACTTTATAATCCAACTTAAGTAAGTATAAATCCAACTTTTTTAACTTGCCAAGTTATAAAAGTTGGAGGTAATCTGAGTCGATTTTTCAAAATTAAATTTTCCCATCGGGTTTAGCGCATGTTTAGCTCAATGATTTGCATAACCCTAAGCTAAAACAATTTATCATGGTAAAACTAAACGTAAAATATTATGTAAATAAATGAGAAATATATTGATAATAATACAGGGATATCAAAAGAGACAAAACTATAGAAATAGGTAAGATATTTTAAAAAATGTAACAGTTTTCCTATTATTTACCTGGAAAACACATGAAAATAGTTTGTTTTTTTATCTATCAAGGCCATTTTTAGCCTTCTCATGTAAGACACTACTTTATAGTACGTGTCTCAATTCAAAGGCAGGAAACACAAAATAAAAATAAAAAAAATTTTGAGACAGATTTATCTGTAAAAAGAGGTACCTAGTTAGTTTCCTTTGAAACATTTGGATCGCATTAGCCAGAAACCAAATGAAGTATCGAAAAACGGGCATAAAAAAGTTTCTTTGTTTGTTAAGCGTTATTCAAAAAATTCATAAAAGTTTACTTATCTTCTACTTGGTTATTTTTTTCACTATAGTGAGGAAGAGTGTTTATTTTTAGGATTTTTTTAATGAAGGAGTCTTTTTCATATGTTTGTTGAATTTTACTTGACTATCCCAACGTTTCGGCCTGTTGGTCCATCCTCTAGGGTTATCTTATCTATAAGTTATTTTTTTTCCCCATTGCCAATTGTCATTAATATAATTTGTTATATATAGACATACATCTGTCCTTATCTTATTTTACGTTTATTTGGCATTTCATTGTCACATTTTTACAACTTATGTTGCTTTGTGGACTTTAGTACTTAGATTCTACAATCTAAATATCTAAGTAATATATAAGTAAATACAGTCTAAGTACCAAAGTCCGCAAAGCAACATAAGTTTTAAAAATGTGACAATGAAATAAATGTAATGCCAAATTAATGTAAAATAAGAACAAGGACAGATGTATGTCAATATATAACACATTATATTGATGAAAATTGGCAATGGAAAAAAAAAATAACTTATAGATAAGATAACCCCAGAGGATAGGCGAACAGCCCGAAACGTTGGGATAGTCAAATAAAATTTAACAAATATATGAAAAAGACTCCTTCATTAAAAAAAATCATAAAAGTGATATGTCAAAAGAGATTACCAACCTTTGAAGGGTCATTTCTGCCCTTATAGGAATTTTTCTTAAAAACTGGGATTGTCTGTGTATAGAACTCGACCAAGCAATTTTGATACTCATAAATTTTTTACGACAATGAAGTGTTTTTCAGTTATTTCAAGTGTGGAAGTTTTACCTAAGATACCCTATAAAATGTTCTACTTTTAGGGAAGACATTTAACCGGAAAATTTCTGGCAAATCTATGACTTGGTGGATGATGCACAAAGCCTGAAAGGCGAGTAACGGTCTCAGCTGAGGCGGATAAGTTTATGTTAGGGAGGGGCGGAAGCGTTGATTGGAATTAGTGCGGCTAATAAGAGGGGCCTTTGTGGCTTCGAGTGGGGCTGGTAAAATGGCGGAACGGGGGCTATTGTGAGGGCCAGTGGGGCGGAACATCTGGCACCCAACCGCCATCTATTCACTATAACCCGCGTTCGCCCTCCTCTTTATTTATGAATTTCCGATAAATCGGGCGGGGGGTAACTAAGCTTCCGATCGGGTTTAGCGTACTTTGATCCGCTAAAGAGATTGCGGAAAAGATCAAGCGAGATCCCTGTGTTATACATATAGCAGGGTAGTGCGGATTTGTTGATATACTACAAATTGATAGCACACAGTCGCACAGGTAACTCAAACGAGATTCCTCTAATCATCATTCATCGAAAAGGCTATATATCGAAATATCAATCTTTTTCTATATATTTAACAACTGTAATAAATCTGTTTGGAAATAATGGGCACAATATTTATCAATTTATTTTCTTTATTTATATATATTATATATATTTTTTTATAGCTAAACCGAAATATTCCCATCCACAATCATCATTAAGCATAATAGCCTACTTTAAATTATTGTGGAACAAGGAAGAATCATAAAATCTTTAATGCCTTTTTTTTTTTTTACTTTTGTATATATATCCTCTATCGATCCCTGAAGTTTGGCCTTTTGGTTTGTGGACACCCTGTATATATAAGATAGTTAAGCTCCTTTGAGGAACTGGAAGGAACGTTGTCTAAAAATTTTAAGATAGTTCTCTCTGTTAATATTAGTCCTAATTCCTTGATTTATTTTTCATTATTTAACGAAGAAAGAAAATTATCATTTCGACGAATATAATGGATAAAATAATATTTTTCTATTCTCTATAAAAATATTTCCAACAGTGATATTAGCATCAAGCAGATATGGACACTATTTGACAAAATATTCAAATTTATCCATCCACTAGTTTTCCAGTGTTAATGTAAAAAACATACGGCTATGAAGTTTTAATAACATACCAGCTAAACCCAGCCTGGCTTTGCTGTGGCTTGCTGTAATATTAACATAGAGTGAAGTAAATTATTGTCCGGTGAAAATCACCCAAAAACATCATTACGTATTACCCCTACTTTCTTCTAGTGAACAGGAAGGAGCATTGTGTATTCCATTGAGATTCATTTTTTTTTCCATTGGGGATATTAACGAATATAACGGTAGGAAAACCTGAGATAAAAAATAAAATAAGCTATTGCTATGTTCACACATCAATCAAATTAACACATTGGAAGCGAGGGGTGTGTCGCCGGATCTTAGGAATGTAATATCAGCTCTCCTAAGTACAAATGAAATTAGAATTAACATCGGTGCCCACACGACCAGCCAAATCAAGGTGCTGCGAGGAGTACCCCAAGGCGGCCCTTTGTCATCGTCACTCTTTAACCTAGCGATCGATCACTTATACCGCGACCTGTGTGACGAATCATTTTCAAGAAAATTCGGATACAATCTTAAAGTAGACCAAGACAGTGTGGTTCTTACAGGGTTCGCGGATGATCAGGCGGTTACAGCGCGTGACAAAGGGGCTGCAGAAAGAGTTATTGGCAGCGTTCAGAGGACCCTCGCGGAGATTGGTTTGGCGATAAACCCTGAGAAGAGTGTGGGCATAGTTCTAAACAAAGGAGAGCTGGAAGCCACAACGCTCTCCCTCGAGAATGGAGATAGCATCCAAACGTTAAGACATGGTGAAGTTATCAAGTATTTGGGATGTACATTCTCGGGAGAGCTACTGTTTAGCGAAGATTCGGTGGCAAAATTAAATGAAAACCTTAATAAGCTCGTCACCTCTTGCTTGCTTAAGCCCGATCAGAAGCTCAACATTGTCAATCAATATTTGTTCCCGGGTCTAATTTACCCTCTCCAAACTGCGCCCCTAACAAAGCTGCGTCCTGAAATATTAGAAGGCATCGACACCATGATTCGCAGGAGTGTCAAGGCCATAATCGGGCTACCTGCGAACACCTCCACGGCGATGTTATACGCTCCCAGGAGATACAGAGGATTAGGACTGATCCGCTGCCAATGGGAAGCTCCTTTACAACACTGGTCCATTGCTCAGCGGCTGTCAAATATACCGGATTCCCTGTTTCAATCTATTTTCGATTACTCGGCTGAAATAGCTAAGTGTGCGGAGAGATTGGGTGTTGAGCAGGGACACCGCAGTGTGAAAGCTCTACGACAGTCGCTACGCGAAAACTCGTTTGAGGAATGGGCCAACTGCAGGTGGCAAGGCATAGGAGTACGCCATTTTAAAGAGACACCGAAAGCTAATAGACTTATGTATGAAAAGCAAGTACTTTCAGGATCTGAATGGTCTAATGCCTTGAAACTCAACATTAACTATGCACCCCTGCGAGGAGTCCCAGGTGTCAGCGGACAGGTCAGAGAAGTTGGGTCCCTCTGTCGCAAATGCGGCAGAGAGTCTGAAACACCAGCACATGTGCTGGGGAAATGCCCCAACAACTCGCTCCTGATAACTCGCCGTCACCACAGAGTCAAGCACGAGTTGATGAAGCTCCTTAAAGAAAGGGATTTTGCGTGCTATGAAGAGGTTTACTGCGTGGATACAGAGGGATCCACGAGATATGCTGATATAGTGGCGTTTTCTAAGACCGGAAAGTCAGCTATCGTTCTGGATCCCACTGTTAGGTACGAATCGAATGACCTCGACCAGGCCACCAAAATTGAAAGGGAAAAGAAGGAAATTTATGAAAAATGTATCCCTTTCCTTAAAGAAAAGTTCCGTGAAGGCTTCGGCGAGAGAGACTTCAACGTGAGAGGCCTTTGGTTCGGTGCCCGCGGAACTATACCAAGTTCAACAAGGAGCTTCATGGAGGATCTTGGTGTCGACATCAAGGATGTAGCGAAGATTGCAGAATATATTGTTCTCGACTCCCTGGGAATCATACACCACCACATCCATTCTTAGAATTTAAATTACAAATCGTTGAGGGGACATGTATGTATATGTATATATATATATGTATATTGTTTATTTATATATTGATTAATTTAATTTATTTATATAATAATATATTTACCGCTAATAGCCTTTTATTTATATATTGTTCTTTTTATATATTGTTAGTTTTGTTGTTGTTGTTTGTTTTATATTTTAAATCATTTTATCCCGTTTTCTATAACATTTTGAGCTGTTGTTGAGTATTGTTACTATTATGTTGCTATTAGTATTTTACCTAGTTTTAAAATTTTTATTATTACATTACTAATTTTTAGAGGCCAGGTAAGCCTATAGAGAGAAAATGTTATAAAGTTATAAATGCAAAAAAAAAAAAAAAAAAAAAAAAATAATAGAAAAAAAAATTTAGTTTCTTTGTATATATATTAGTCTTATTAGTATTAACAAATAGTCTCTATGATAGATATATTAGTATGCTGTGTATTAGCAACCCAATGTAATTGGGCAGCACCACTATTTTAAATAAAGTGTTTCTCTCTCCCTGCCTTATTTCCATGTTTTTTTTTTATTTAAAATAGTTTAACACTAATCAAGATTCACATACTAGGGCTAAAATATCGGCTTCAATGGACACAAAATAAAAGGAAGTCATCTTGACCGATTAAGACTAAAAACAAAAGAAAGGATGAACAAATATCTCATAAATTAACCCGCAAAAGTCAATCATCAAGTATCATAGTATAAAAATTAGATCCTGTAGGCCTGTTTGCCTGAGTATTTTGTTTGATGAAAGGAACGAAGAGCTTTGGAATTCTACCTCGAAATAAGAAAAAAGAAAAAGGAAAGGGATAGGACAAAACTAAAGAAAACTAGATTGTGACTTCGAAAACGAATCTTGGCATTGGAATCCCGAAGAAGCAAGAAGAGGAAGTGCAAGAGAGAAATAGATGACTTGAATAATTGGATAAATAATAACAGAATGGAGCCTACTCGTAGATAAACAATGCTCCGCACATAGCCAAAGGTATAGTAGATAGTATCAGTATTAAAAAAAAAAATGATTTTTGATCATATCACATGAGGTCTGATATGATGTGACCAGGTCTGATATCCACATTCAAATATATTGAGTAATTTCCTTTTCAATATAAATTTACTGAAAACGTCCTAATAATGTTAGTTGAATAATAGAATATTATTCTATTTTTTAATTATCTGTTTTTAATAGAAAACAGAGAAAATTAAAAAAAAAAAATAGATAAAACGTATATTGAGATATAATATAAAAATATAAAAATAAAAAGCCTAGAGTTTGTAGAATGTTTTACGAGACCATATTTTGGAGACTCTTGGCTTTTTTTTTAAAATTATTTCAATTATAACTTAATAGGATATAATTTTGTCATTTAAATAGATGACAGGAATAAAAAACAGACGAAAGGAATTCGTTGCAGAAATATCTCTGTTTATCAATACCATAGGAAGTTCACTGGATTAAGGCCTTTCAAAGTTCAAAGAACTTTTTAAAATACCAGACTACCTCCTTGGTAAAAAGGATTCAATATAGGAATATTTTTTACCGTGCTATGGAGCGGATGAGGTCCACCCATTGGTACGGAGGGCGAACAAAAGGGCCCATGTATGCAGTAGCATGCCATGTGGCATGCTGCCAGGGTAGAGCTCGGTAGGATACCATATGCTCTCAGCCCCGGTTTTTGTCAATGGCAACAAAGGCGCCCATACATAACCTACATACCGTTGCTTTTTAAAAGGCTTTGATAGTCATTTATTCTTGGAGAATGAAAAAGAGCTTTGTGAAGATGATTCCTTTGCGCAATAACGCCATGATATATTTTACAAATACATATATTCAATCCCAATATCTTAAGCCTTTGATAAGTTTTAAAACAAAGTTTTAGTTTCAGCAATGTCATGTCTAACAGAAAAGTAGATCTTACCTTATAAAAATGCGAGGGCTGTATGTTACCTCAAAACTCGAAAAGTAATGGTTAGATAAATCTGAAACGTTGCTGTTTAGCCAAATAACAGATATATTTAATGTTTATGCTAATATATCCAACGGACAAAATGTTATAAAAAAATAGACAAATATTTTGGTTCGTTTTTCGTTCATTAGTTTTATGCCAAATTGTACTTTTTTGCCACAAAAAAAAAAAAGAAGAAGAAAAAAACATGGAAATAAGGCAATTATTAACATAGCAATAGCTTATTTTATTTTTTTATCTCAGGTTTTCCTACCGTTATATTCGTTAATATCCCCAATGGAAAAAAATGAATCTCAATGGAATACACAATGCTCCTTCCTGCTCACTAGAGGAAAGTAGGGGTAATACGTGTAATGATATTTTTGGGTGAATTTCACCGGACAATAACTTACTTCACTCTATGTTAATATTACAGCAAGCCACAGCAAAGCCTGGTTGGGTTTAGCTAGTGTGTTATTAAAACGTCATAGCCGCATGTTTTTTACATTAACACTGGAAAAATAGTGGATGGATAAATTTGAATATTTTGTCAACTAGTGTCCATATCTACTTGATGATAATATCATTATTGGAAATATTTTTATAGAGAATAGAAAAATATTATTTTATCCATTATATTCGTCGAAATGATAATTTTCTTTCTTCGTTAAATAATGAAAAAGAAATCAAGGAATTAGGACTAATATTAACAGAGAGACCTATCTTAAAATTTGTAGACAACGTTCCTTCCAGTTCCTCAAAGGAGCTTAACTATCTTATATATACAGGGTGTCCACAAACCAAAAGGCCAAACTTCAGGGATCGATAGAGGATATATATACAAAAAAAAGGCATTAACGATTTTATGATCCTTCCTTATTCCACAATAATTTAAAGTAGGCTATTATGCGTAATGATGATTGTGGGTGGGAATATCTCGGTTTAGCTATAAAAAAATATATATAATATATATAAATAAAGATAATAAATTGATAAATATTGTGCCCATTATTTCCAAACAGTTTTAGAATATATAGAACAGTTATTAAATATATAGAAAAAGATTGATATTTCGATATATAGCCTTTTCGATATATAATAATCTTGGTATAGATTGGTTCAAAACCATCTCACGCATCTATCGAAAGTTGCCTCAACAGCTAGATTTTTCAGTTGAGTTCTCCCCCCCCCCCCTCCAATACTCTTACTTAGCTCGGCCTTCAGTCGGTCAAGGTAAACTTCGAAAACCGCTATCGCTTTTTTACTTCAATGTAAAACCAGTATTAGATCCAGGGGACGGACAATAGTAATAGTTTTTCGGTGTCCCCTTCCCCTGAGAGGTGGGGAAAGCTATTACTATTTCTGAGTAAAAAAGTAATTTTATATAGTTATATTTTATGACCTTGAATGAAAAATTTGTTGTATTTAAGATTCGACGTTGCTATGTATTCAAATTTTAAATTTAAAAATCCTCTATTGCGTACGTAACAGATACGTCTGGCTCTGCCAAAAATCAAGGTTTCTAGATAACACCTACATTTTGATATTAGCATTGATTATCACTAGAAAAGCATTCTTCAAAATCGAAACAGTTAAACCATCGTCATTTTTTTTCTTATACGCCCCTCATAAACTGAATATTGGGTACACCTTAAATTACTTTTATGTATTTTTATATTATAAATATGTCTTTAGACTGAAAATATTATCTTTGTATTTTTTTTCCGAAAAATGCCAAAAGTAGTTCCTGAAATTATTTTTCCACAATTGAAAAAAGGAAAATTTTAAATTATATTAATTTGAAATTAGAAAAAAAAATCTCACAGTTTAAATATAATGATCTTCTATTAACTTTAAAGAATAGAAAATTAATAACTAATAAATACACGTATTTTTCAACCTTATAAATAGATATCCGAAAATACGTACAAATGAGTTGCATCTGGAAATAGAAATACAAATGTAAAATCTAGTTAATTTATATAATTTTTTCACGATCTATCTACAGTAAATAATTGTGGTGAATAACCGTTCATTCAGATTTTCATATATCAGTTAATTGGCTATGATTAAGAATAAAAAAAAAACACGCAATACTCTGTGTTCTTGGTATAGAACCTAATAAACAACAAGGGTGTAAATATCTGATTTGTCAATTGATAGCCGAATAACTTACAACGGCGGCTTATTCAGATTCAATGAGGCGTAAGGCGTGTTGATACAATAATCTTTATACAGAGGGGGCCCTCGTTTGTCACAACCCCCTAACCAACATCACTACTATCTAATATTTTATTTTTCACTTAATCACCTAATAAAATAATGATTTATGGCATTTAATTATAATGCTTAATAGGCTACAATTACTATTTTCAAATAAAACAATAATAATTACAGCCCCCTCATATAAAATATGTCAGTTTATCAGTTTAGTTGACCGCAAAAAAAACTTAAATTTTTGTTGTTTTCCTTTTAATAGATTATTCATTGTTTTATTAAAGCTATACAATTTTATTACTAAATTAATCTTTGATTAATAAGTAGGCACCATTTCTTATCCAATAGAAGTAAAGTTTTAAGCAATTTTATCAAATTACAATAAATTTGAATTGTGTAGCTTTTCGACCTTCACAACCTTCTTGGCCATTTTCAAGCATCATTACATATTATTTCATGGGCGGATTCAGCCGATCTTAAAGGGGGGGGCTGCAGTCCTAAAGGGGGGGGGGGCTGCAGCCCCACATCCCTTCATTTGGATCTGCTAATCAGCTTTTTTACCTTTATATTCCCTTCCTACAACTAAAATACTACTTGTTCTGCACATTATTAGTTTTTTAACTTGCTTCCTTACATTAAGAAAAGTAAAATCCTATCTTTAAATGACGAAAAATTTTCCAAAGGGAGGGGCTACAGCCCCCACAGCCCCCCCCCCCCCCCGGATCCGCCAATGTATTATTTACACCGACATTTGTCTAAAAATATACAATAGTGAGCGATGATTTTAGTAGAACTGATTTTCGAGAGAAAAACAAGAATATTATATAATGGGTTTTATATATTATAGTATTTTTTATAATTAGTAAACACTTACAGAGTAGTACACTAAAAAAAAAAAAAAAAAAAGTATTTTAAACTTATTTATATATTAATGCTTCTGAAATAATATGAATTTAATCAATTATATATTTTTTTTTTTACCTATTTTAAAGAACAATATATCTAAATGAATTAGGATTATATATAGAAACATTATATTACGAAAACTTCAACTATTCAAAAGGAATACGAATACAATTTTATAAGTAAACGGGTTTATAAAGTAAAAAGTCATTTTCCCCTGATTGGACTAATGCTTCTCTTTTTTTTTTTTTTTTTTTTTTTTTTTTTTTTTTTACCACGTGATTTATTTAATCATAATTTGATTCAGGGAAGCACCCCATACAAATAGAGTATATATAAAAAAACATTAAATACAATTATACAAATTAAATTATGTTTCTTACGTATATAAATTACAATATATAAATAATAATATAATTCTTCCAATAAATAATTATTTTTGACACACATAAGTATTAAAAAATTTGATGTTGTTATATTGGATTTATCCTGCCAGGTCCCTCTAGTTTATATATAATATTGGCCACAAAGTAGTACAACATACTTAATTCGCTTACAGTTTGCGGTTTCAATACTTCGAGCCTTCAACGTTTTTCATTCCTTTGAGGAAACTTTGCCTTAAATTAGTATATATAGGACATTCAAAAATATATGGTACAGAGTTTCTGATTGGACAAATGATTCTCTTGTATTTCTTCTGTTACCATCAGTTATATGAATTCAAAGCTTCGAAGTATTATCGTTAGGCCTTTCCTCTCCAAGCCTTCATAGCATGGGATATATACTAATCAGTTTCTTTGAGTACTTCTTTATCGGGCATTTTCCTCTTTTACCGCTTTCTTCTCAAATCAATGCGGATATCTGACTTCAAATCTTTCAATTCTTTTAGGGCGCTGTCTATATAGTACTTTGATCACACGTTATGAATGTAAAAAAAATTAGAATGTAAATAATTTGTTTTTCGCACTGCTTGTTTATCTAAGAAAATATAGGATTTTCGTAATATATACATAAAAAATAAAGCTATCTGTAGCTTTAAGTCAGTGGGGACTGTACACTTGTTAGAAACGAGAGTTATTAACACAGGAGAGAGAGAGAGAGAGAGAGAGAGAGAGAGAGAGAGAGAGAGAGAGAGAGAGAGAGAGAGAGAGAGAGAGAGAGAGAGAGAGAGAGAGAGAGAGAGAGAGAGAGAAAGAGACGGGGGTGAAGAGGACTTGAGAACGGAATAGCTACAGCTGGTCTCTCAGCCTCGTCAGCGACCATTGTTCTCTCAGCCCCATATGCCACCTCTCCACGGCCACGCTCCGATGGATCTTATATTTCAAATTTCAAATTCATATTTTTTCGATTCCATTGCTAATAGATAGCTCCATAATGAACGTCCACTCGACCGCTACCTTTAAAATATAATGTTTATATGAATGTGATCTTGTTTTCACCTAACCTCAATTGGCAAACAAATTATGGGTTAATCGTTGTTTATTACCTTCCAGGCTTTGGTCAAGTTGAGATTGTCCCAGTTGTATTTTACCATAGAGATTTTATAAGGACTACTAGAAACTCTAAACTTAATTACAATTTATTTCACTTAAGCTTGAAAAAGCAACTTGTTTACGATTTTCCTCGTATATTATATATTAAAAAAATGAAAAAAGGTAAAATGTTGGAACAGCTGTTCCTGCCCGTGGCCTATTTCTACTGATTATGAGACCGTGATTTTAGCGAGCTCCCATCGCGACCTTCAGCTAAAAACGGGCCTTTTTTAGTTTTATTTAATCCCAGCTTTCGACTTCCGGTTATTTCGTTCGCTCTAAAGTGAAATATAAACCCCCGAGATGTCCTTTTCAGTTGAGATCATGGCAAACTAACCTACGCCGAATTAGGACACACACAAGATCCGCACCGTTCTACTGAAAAAATTATTACACTTTAAGAAAGAGAAAACACGAAATATAATTACTATATACATACATAAGGACAACTTTACGTTATAATAAGTCCTGATCCAGGGCATTGATATCCAGGTGAATGAATATTCGAACGGCACTATCCTATGATCCGTTGTAGCTGATTAGGTATAGTCTATATTTATCAATAGACATCAGTGTACATACATGCAAGATAATAACCTACGCCGCCACTTAAAGGCCGCAACTTAAGTTGGAATCTGGGTATGTCAGGGGATATCTTTTCAATTCTGCCTCGGATCGTCTGTAGGCTACGGGACCCTGCGGCACACCCAGCCTCTATGTAGTGGGTACTCTTATTTGTGATGATGGACAAACTGGAGGCTGAGCGTGATTGTATTGATACAGATTTGCTATGGGCTACTGCGCAAAAATCTCTAATTAATGACGAAATTTATAAGATAAAGCTATAGCTAAAAAATATCCCAAATGTATTCCCAAAACCGTGAATGATCTATCAGCAAAATATCACTGCCTATTCAAATGAATGTTTGAATGAATAATTTGATGTTCTGAAAAATAAAAATGATATTTCTGACTTTCAATAATGAAAACATATAAGACAGCTTGTTTAGGTAGAATATTTTCTGTTTTTATATTTTGGTCCAAAAAATCTATAACTTGCTACAACAGGGTAGATTTTTATCATTATTAAAGTACAACTATTGAAGTTACGGGTAACGAGCCGTTCATTGTTTTTGTTTTTTTTCTAAATATTATAAATTACGTCACTATATATTAAAAATAAGTATCTGTTCAGTTAATTACATAAATAGTTTTAAAAATTAATTTATATCTTTTTGAAGTTAAACGTTTGTCTGTACCTGTGTGGGCGTGAGATGTATCAGGCTGGCAAGGTGTTCCCGCTCTGGTGCGGAAAGGTACTTCTGTTGTTTGAATCTCCTCTCCAGTTCGTAGACCTGCAACCATCGGAAAATTCCTTATTAAACGACCATAAGTAACATATAATTGAATTAAATTAATATGTTGAATTTATAAAGAACTATATACGTCAAAATTTGTACCTTTGCGAAACTTAGTTTTCAAATTCTTATTAGTAGTAAGATTCGAGATATGCGGATTCCCCCCAAATTAAAGATAGGCAACATTCCTTGGTGCGTGGGGGGTTCAAATGGGGTGGTTGAAAGACAAATTTTATAAAAGTTTATTAATGCAAAATCACATTCTGTGGTTAAATGATATCACAGCCAACAAAATGGTTACATAAGTACCTATATAACCAGTAATAAGAGAAGAACAGATTTTCTTGTTAAATACGGCTGAAATATGTACTTGTATATGTAAGTATAATTTTAAAAATATGTTACTAAATATGAGAAATATTGGATTGACGAACAAGTAATTTCGGTTTTGTTAGCTTTTTCATATTTTTCAAAGTGAATTTAATATAATATATAAATTTCAAAAACAAACAATGATATATGTGCCTTTTCGATCGATGATGCCATTTTTCATGTTAAACCATACGTCCGTCACTTAAGAAGTTCAAACATTTCATGACAGTAAACTAAAGTTATTTATGTTGAAAAAAAGTCTAACTAATCCTAGAATAATAAAAAAAATTTGGCTTATTAATAAAACATGATTTTAGTGTTAATATTACAGTATAATATTATCATAATATTAAGTGTAACAAAGAAGTTATATCCATTTTATCCAAAAATAACCTATATGCTTTCAGACTCAACTTATATATCTTATCCTTTTGGAATAAGAAATAGATAAATTGCAAGAGATAGGAAGGAACAAAATTCGGGGAGGGTCGATAGAAAAAAATAATATAAATCGTAAACATATGCCACTTATTATTTACAGAAAGACAGAATAGGAACTTTAATGATCAAATTCTTATTCATGAGGACTTCTGTTATAGAAATGTTTTAAATATCAATACATTATTTATCTACAGAAATATTAATGTGTTCATTCCTCATTTTTCTTGGGGACCAGCACTGGCGCCATATCAACATCACCTTTTTCCAAAACACCTGGTTTAGATGATTGTGCTACCATTAATATATTCTTTGGCTTTTCTTAAAATTAATTTTGCGTGATAAAAAATTTATTGTATATAATATTAATATTTAAAAATTTACTGATACATTCTCAATTGTTATTCGTTAAAAAAATAATTATTGGTTTTAAACGAGCGCTCAAAAGATTCCTTTGTGTAATGAGGGTAGACAAATTTGTCGAGTTTGATCTCCCCACGTTCTTTGCGGTTGCGACACACCACCGACCACCAAGAGCGTGCCTCTCGTAGGATGCGGGAGGGGCGTCACACCAGACACTTTTGAAATGCACCACAAAGAGTTTGGAGATCCTCATCACAAACATCTTCCTCTGGTTACCATTTAAGGGAATATTCTTGAGCTAAGTAGGATTCAAGTCCCGAAGACTTAAAGTTTAGTCTTCAACTAAGTGAACGTCATACCTAAATATATCAAGTTTGGTTATGCTTTTATTGAGAGATAATAATAAACTTTTCGAGACATTGAGCAGCATGGTCCTTTATTCAAGTTTCTAGGTATATACTCAATATGTGTTGAATTAATTTGGCTGATTTAAAACATTCATTAATTATTTGATTTATTACAAAAAAATACATTCATGATTTTTAAAAAATAATTCTAAATAATGTGTGAATGTGCCCAGTCTGCAATATTATTATTTTCCTTTACAGTGACAGAATGTAATATGATTCAAATTAAGAGTTTTATTGAAAATCAGAAAAAAACGGTATTGAGAGGAACGTAAGGTAAATAAACCATACCTTCATTAATCTTTTTTGTCATCTTTGAGGTGTATGAGTTTCCTGGTTTTTATGTGGCATGGTAAATGAGCCCCTCATCCAAACCGAATCTAGAAGACTCTTTAATAAAAATAAAAACCCATGCTAATCTTATTAGGTCCTGAACCATACTTGGTAATCGATTTGTTGAAGGTTTGAATTAGAATCTGACAATGATATTCGCTAAAGGGAGAACATGAAGGTGCACCTGTGCCAATGAAGTGGATACTTGAGGGAACGCAATTCATTACAAGGTCAACTAGATCAAATGAACGGCACTCATGGATCACTGGAGAGTAGTAATCCAATAGTCACAGTTAGCTTCGCCAATCCCGTACCGACACACCCCACAAAATCATTTTTCTAAACTCGTTTTTTCCCCTATTGTTTTGTTCTTACAGTTGGAAAACAGTGTAAAAATACTTTTTCGAGTTAATTTGTTACTTGTTATTTATTGTATTTGTTTGTAGCCGCTTATCCCAGACACTACTAGTCCGATTTGAAAGATTCTTTTTGCGTTTTATAGGTCTCAGTAACAATAAACGTAATAGAGTGTCCAAGTTTTATTCAGGTGCAAGCAGGATTGCAGTAACAGTATTATAATGATCAATTATTTAAAAAAAAATCTTCTTACCTTTTTTTTAACTTTGGCATGCTCCAAAAATTAATAAACACAAAGTAGAAAATATCACTAGTAAAACATTTATAATTCCTTTTGTCCTATCAACCTTTTCATATCAATATTGAATTCATATTTGATAAGTTTGAATTTAGAATGCGAAAAGCATACGTTTAAATTTGCATTTCTAAGCATATGTACGTGAACATTCAGAATACTGATGGGAAATGATGGGTCCATTTTTTTTCTAATTACATTCCGTGATACCCTTAACCAAAAATAATTTTTGGGATTCAAGACTCCAAGCTTTGCATCTAATGGTGTAAAAAAAAAAACATAGCACAAATTACGTATTTAACTTCGCTGTTAGACATAAATTTGTATGTACTGTCTTATCCGTATGATAACTATTTATTATTTACCACAGGAATAAGTTATTTATTTGATAATATCGCTGACCACATCGCGGAAAACGTCATGACGTTCTCATGCTGACGTGTTAGCAGAAACTTTTAAAGAAACGAATATTATGGAATGTTTAGTAAACATTGTATCTCGTAAAATAAGGCAGGTTTAAAAGTTCCACATTTAAAATTTAATGCTACGCTTTAACGACTATTCGAAACGTTATGGACGGTGGCTCGACGAAAAGAGTAGCAGAACAACGTTTTCCAAATTCTTCAACTCATCCAAAGAAGGTGAAAGGTAAGGACTTAATTAATTTCATCGTTTAGGATTCAATATCATAAACCTGCATTTCATGCTGAAAACACGATATCATTAAGTCACCGATTAAAACTATACGAATTATTCCTATAGGCTAACTAGTAAACTTTAATAAAAGAAAGAATAAGCATAAATATTTTTGATTAATAGAGGCCTTTGATTAATAGAAGCCTTTGATTAATAGAGGAGTTGAAATTGATAAATAAGACATATTTTTATTTATTTTTAAATCATGTAACATATACGGTTGTATTTGTGCGAAATTAATGTTTCTTTTTACTTCTATGAGTCTCTGAATAGGCTAATGCGTGAACAAGTTATTATTATAAATAATATGTTATGATGTTCCTATTTTTTAAAGAGAATCAATATTGTAAAAAAACGGAAGTATATTTATTTGAATTGCCAATTTCAATAGGACGCTGATATTTGGAAATACTGTTTAGAAACAATCATCTTTTTCATGTCCCTTTCTCCGAAAAAGCTTACAAAGATATTTCTTTAGACAATTAAGTAATAGATAATTAGATTAAATTCATATTCGACCATCTTACAATGATAGATGCAAATTTCTAATAGCATAAGAAATCTACCTTATATAATTTTGCATGTAATATAGGTAATTATTGAAGGAAAGCTTGTACTGATAAAAATAAAACAAATAAAAACACGTTTACGCAGTAACCAAGTAACAGATCCAAAAGTACAATAAAAAGGCCCCAATTATTTGAATATAGAACATGTAGATTTATAATTATGTTTTACTACTGGGCAATTCCACGTCAATTCAACACAAGCTTGAGCCTCACCATTTCAGATTTTCTTGAAATTTGGTATATGTGTACTACTTGTATCTACAAGAACAATTGTGAAATATTACTGAGATATGTCAACCCGTTTTTGAATTATTGGTCTCTAAAGCCCTCAAAAATAGGTCCAGAAACAAAAAAAAATCATGATTAAAAATAGCTGTAGATGTTTACCAAATTTGACTAGGACTATGCGATTGGTGTTGTTTAACAGCGCATTCCATGCCGTTTCATATGATATACATCAATGTATAGGTTAGAACTAAAGAAATTTTCTTAAAACTAAATTTAAATTTTAATTTAAATTTTCTCAAAAAGGGCATTTTTAAAAAAATTATATATTTTTTTAAAATAGGTAGTAGTATATCTATTCATACAACAAAATATAAAAGTGGGATGAAAATTTCTTCATTTCTAAAAAAGTTGAAAACTAGAGATAAAATTTCATAAATCTAGCATTTTATGGTTAAAAATAGTTGCAGATGTTTTCCAAATTGGACTAGGACTATGAGATTGGTGTTTTTTAAAAGCGCATTCCATGCAATTTCATATTACATATAGCAATGTAATGGTTGGTACTAAAGAAATTTTCTTAAAACCTAGTTTAAAATTTTAATTTCAATTATCTCGAAAAGGGCATCTCTTAAAATTTTTATATTTAAAAAAAAAATAGACAGAATTATATCCATTCAAACAACAAAATATAAAAGTGGGATCAAAATTTCTTCATTACTAAAAAAATTCCAAACTGGTAATAAAATTTCATAAATCTAGCATTTTATGATTAAAAATAGCTGCAGATGTTTTCCAAATATGACTAGGACTATGAGATTGGTGTCGTTTAACAGCGCATTCCATGCCATTTCATATTATATACAAAAATGTATAGATTGGTGCTAAAGAAAGTTCCTTAAAACCAAGTTTAAAAATTTAATGTCAATTTTCTGTAAAAGGATATTTTTTTAAAATCTTTATATAAATATATATATATATATATATATATATATATATATATATATATATTTTTTTTTAAATAGTTCATACTGCCTATACCTATACATTGTTGTGTATCATAAAAAATGGCATCGAATGTGCTGTTAAACGGCACCAATTTCATAGCCCTAGTCAAATTCGGAAAACATCTACATCTATTTTTAATCATAAAAAGCAAGATTTATTGAATTTTATCTCTAGTTTTCAATTTTTTTAGTAATGAAGAAATTTTCATCCCACTTTTATACTTTGTTGCATGAATAGATATAATAATACCTATTTTTCAAAAAAATATAAAAATTGTAAAAAATGGCCTTTTTGAGAAAATTGAAATTAAAATTTTACATTTATTTTTAAGGAACTTTCTTTAGCACCAATCTATACATTTTTGTATATAATATGAAATGGCATGGAATGCGCTGTTAAACGACACCAATCTCATAGTCCTAGTCATAGTTGGAAAACATCTGCAGCTATTTTTAATCATAAAATGATAGATTTATGAAATTTTATTACCAGTTTGGAATTTTTTTAGTAATGAAGAAATTTTGATCCCACTTTTATATTTTGTTGTTTGAATGGATATAATTCTGTCTATTTTTTTAAAAAATATAAAAATTTTAAGAGATGCCCTTTTCGAGATAATTGAAATTAAAATTTTAAACTAGGTTTTAAGAAAATTTCTTTAGTACCAACCATTACATTGCTGTATATAATATGAAATTGCATTGAATGCGCTTTTAAAAAACACCAATCTCATAGTCCTAGTCCAATTTCGAAAACATCTGCAACTATTTTTAACCATAAAATGCTAGATTTATGAAATTTTATCTCTAGTTTTCAACTTTTTTAGAAATGAAGAAATTTTCATCCCACTTTTATATTTTCTTGTATGAATAGATATACTACTGCCTACTTAAAAAAAATATATATATTTTTTAAAAAATGCCCTTTTTGAGAACATTTAAATTAAAATTTAAATTTAGTTTTAAGAAAATTTCTTTAGTATCAACCTATACATTTTTGTATATAATATGAAATGGCATGGAATGCGCTGTTAAACGACACCAATCTCATAGTCCTAGTCATAGTTGGAAAACATCTGCAGCTATTTTTAATCATAAAATGATAGATTTATGAAATTTTATTACCAGTTTGGAATTTTTTTAGTAATGAAGAAATTTTGATCCCACTTTTATATTTTGTTGTTTGAATGGATATAATTCTGTCTATTTTTTTAAAAAATATAAAAATTTTAAGAGATGCCCTTTTCGAGATAATTGAAATTAAAATTTTAAACTAGGTTTTAAGAAAATTTCTTTAGTACCAACCATTACATTGCTGTATATAATATGAAATTGCATTGAATGCGCTTTTAAAAAACACCAATCTCATAGTCCTAGTCCAATTTCGAAAACATCTGCAACTATTTTTAACCATAAAATGCTAGATTTATGAAATTTTATCTCTAGTTTTCAACTTTTTTAGAAATGAAGAAATTTTCATCCCACTTTTATATTTTCTTGTATGAATAGATATACTACTGCCTATTTAAAAAAAATATATATATTTTTTAAAAAATGCCCTTTTTGAGAACATTTAAATTAAAATTTAAATTTAGTTTTAAGAAAATTTCTTTAGTATCAACCTATACATTGTTGTATATCATACAAAATGGCATGGAATGCCCTGTTAAACGACACCAATCTCATAGTCCTTGTCAAATTTGGAAAACATCTACAGCTATTTTTAATCATGATTTTTTCTGTTTCTAGACCTATTTTTGAGGGCTTTAGAGACCAATAATTCAAAAACGGGTAGACATATCTCAGTAATATTTCACAATTGTTCTTGTCTGATCTTGAAATCTGAAATGGTGAGGTTCAAAATTTTATATTTTTGTGTGGATTTCACGTGGAATTGCCCAGCTTATAATGATCAATATAGTTATTATTTATAGTTTATATACTTATTACAAAATGAATGTAAATCTGTTTCTCCTTAAACATTCATCTGATCGCCATCAAACTGTAGGCGTTCTTGTTGAGTACACTGCCGTAAAGGTTTCTGACAAAAATGTTATAATGTTAAGTTTTGGGAAGGGGGAGTGGTTTTTTACTAACGTTTTACCGGTTTATCAGATTTTAACGAGTTTTGAATTCGGACAAAGGTAAAATAGAAGCATAAGTAAGTTGATTCCTCATAAAATTTGATATAGAAAGGTTTTGTTTTTTGGAGTGTTTGAGGGTTTTATTTGGGTTGTTCATAAGTAGAAGTATAGGTAGGTTGAGTCATAAATATTATTATAGATAGGTATGGGGGGGGGGGGTGAATTTCCTTGTTCTGAGATCGCATCAACACACTATGGGTAAGCTAGTTATTTTATATATGATTAACAAAATGGATGATCTTAAACAGTAATAATAACCGACAGATCTTGTCATATAGTCTTTGGATATATGTTATTCATGCCGACATTTCAATTCTGTTTATTTATTAAAATATTCCGCAACATAGTAAAGATTCCAGATTTTTTTTTCACCCCCTAGGGGTGTAAAATGGAAAGACATGGTGAGGGTGAAAGGAAGGGGGGGGGGTGATACGGCTGTAGCTGACCGACGAAAACGTTCAATCTAGATGCTAAGGGAGGCTTTTGTGTGGATGTTTTGGCCCCTGCAATAGGGAAGGGACCTCTACACCTAGAGCGGAAGGAGAGGAAGGAGTTCTATAATTCATATTGACGAACATTTTAATTGGAGGAGGGCGATGCTTGTTAGCCGAGCAAGAGGAGAGGGTGGAATAATTGGGGGCGGCGGGCGCACGTTGTCTGGTTTATCAAACATCAATTAGTATTGTCCGAATAATTGGAGTCATATCCTATCCTCTAATCCCCGGCTTTCCGAGCATATTCCCGGTATTATTTCCTAATAACTTTCTGACGTCTGGCGTTTTGCTACTAATTAGTCAATCAGGAAGATTTTTTAGCTTCCTCAAATCCTTCTAGTATAGTAACACCATCTTCGCCAAGAATAATAATAAATATATAAATTCACATAAAGTTTTTCTTTAAATGAAGGAATCTCTTCCAATGGGTTATACTGTATTTTATTATCCCGACGTTTCGGGCTTTTGGTCCATCTTCTAGGGTTATCTATTTTGCATTTTTAAAATCCATCACCATTCGTCTAAACATACAATTGTTATATATAAAAATATATATGTCATTTCTTAATTCCAACTGATCATTTTTTATTACAATTTTTCATGGTTCTGGATTATTTCAGTGTCACCGATCTACTATAGTTTCTTTGTGGACATTCGTCAATCAAATTGTAATAAAAAATGATCAGTTGTAATTAAGAAATTACATATATATTTTTTATATAAAACAATTCTATGCCTAGACAAATGGTGATGTAATTTAATAATGTAAAATAGATAATCCCAGAAGATAGGCTAAAAGCCCGAAACGTTGAGATAATAAAATACGGGATAACCCATTGGAAAAGATTCCTTCATTTAAAGAAAAACCTTATGCAAACAAAACTCTTCCTCGCTAAGGTGAAAGGTACAATCAAGTAAAAGATGAATTCACATATAAAGTTTATCCAATAAACAAATACGAGACGATTTTAGACCTCAAGATAGAACTTCAAAAATGTGCATAAAGTATATGGAATTTAAGGCCACATTGTAATTTAGCTAATCGTAGGTATGGATTTGGTATGATTTTTTCCTGAGTATATCTATGAATGTTTATAAACTGGAAGGTTTTGTGTAAAAGAAGGTTTAAACTATAAACTTATTCAATTTAAGCTGTTCCCATCAAATTCGCCATATCTTTCCACATTCTTATTTATAATTTCACTGTAAAACTCCTATTTCCCTTATAAAAGCCCTCTTTTCCTACCGCAATGAGAATTATTTGTTGGAACGACTTTTCTTCTTGGAGCTTTATTTTAGTTAATATTATCCAACAACAAATAAAATCTCAAAATTTTTATTTTTATTTATTTATTTATTTTTTTTTTTGGCACGATTTGTTTTCAAATCCTATTTCGCCAAGCTGTTCCTATAGACTTTAGAGAACTAATTAAAACAGCCTATAACAAAATTATTACTGAATAATTATGGTAACAGTTTTTCTTTCTTTTTTTATAGAGATGATAATAAAAATGAAAAAAGGGGTAATGACTTAATGACACGTCTTTATAACGGGAAGTTTATTTCTGTAAGAAAGCTACACAATTTATGGGCTTTGTCTTTATTTATTGATCGTAGCATTTCATCACCATCATCTATGATCCGCGATCCCAGGCTAATTCTCCTCTGTTTCTCAAACCTTTTACATTGGAATACAATGTGTCTTGGATCTTCAGGGCATAGGCATGTTGGGCAATCACCGCTCTTAACTAGACCCATCAACTTTAAGAATTTATTAGTTCTGCCATGATTTATTCTTAATCTCGTCAGCTTAACTAAATTTGGACGGTTGACATGACGTTTAAGAGTCGAGAACCATGGAATCAGACTTACTTCTGGTGCACGTCGTAGTGGTCCTTACCTTTCGAGGAACATTGCCACTCGTAAAATTGCTTTCAGTCTTTTATTATTTCTCCTCTAACTACTCTACTGGTAATGTCCAATAATGGGATCTTGGCGTTATCTGCCGTGAGACTGATTTCGATTAGCTGCTTTGTCTGCCTGCTCATTTCCCAATAGGCCCACGTGACCCGGAACCCATTGGAAGTAGCATGGGTTATTGGCATTATGTAATGTACAAATAATTTTAAAGGAAATGTATGTTTGTGATCTGTTTAGATGGAAAAATTCTAGATGTTTGCACACAGCTGCTGAATCTGTTAGAATAACTATTTTGTTCAAGAATTATGTTTTTTCAGCGTATGTTATGGCATTTAGAATGGCAAAATGTTCAGCACTGAATATGTTGAATTTAGCTGGCACTGATAAAGAGAATTTCTGGTTCTTTTCGGGACCAAATACAACCATGGAGGTTCGGTTTTTAGTTTTTGATGCGTCAGTATACACTTGTATGTGTTCTTGATATTGTTCTGTTATTGTGCTTAGTACTAGTTGTTTTAAATAGGTTGGAGGGTAAAAACTTTTCTTTTCAACTTTGCCAGATAGATTGGAGTTGTTGTGGATTTTTACTAACGATTTAGGAATGGGGATAGTGTATTCTAGAGGAGCATCGGAAGTATGTAATGATTTGAGAAGAGGTTGTAGCTCGTTGGTGATTTCAGCTAGTTGGGGGCAGAAAACATTACCAGATATCATTTCTTTACCAACAGGGTGTTTATCGTCAGAGCATAATTTGAGGATATATTTTTTTGTCAACCATGTTCTCCTCAAATGTAAAGGCATCTCTCCGGCTGAGGCCTGTATTGCGTTGATGGGCAGTAAATTAGAATCCGAATTTGATTCTTAACGTGTCAATCCGAATACGAATGCATTCGCATTCACAAGTGTGAATTCGAGAATAGATTCATATTTGCAAGTGTCCTATGAATCCGAATTCGAATCTATTCGGATTCACACCTAAGAATCCAAATCTTTTCGGATTCACATCCGTATTCACATCAGGGTAAAAACTTTTCTTTTCAACTTTGCCAGATAGATTGGAGTTGTTGTGGATTTTTACTAACGATTTAGGAATGGGGATAGTGTATTCTAGAGGAGCATCGGAAGTATGTAATGATTTGAGAAGAGGTTGTAGCTCGTTGGTGAATTCAGCTAGTTGGGGGCAGAAAACATTACCAGATATCATTTCTTTACCAACAGGGTGTTTATCGTCAGAGCATACTTTGAGGATATATTTTTTTGTCAACCATGTTCTCCTCAAGTGTAAAGGCATCTCTCCGGCTGAGGCCTGTATTGCGTTGATGGGCAGTAAATTAGAATCCGAATTTGATTCTTAACGTGTCAATCCGAATACGAATGCATTCGCATTCACAAGTGTGAATTTGAGAATAGATTCATATTTGCAAGTGTCCTATGAATCCGAATTCGAATCTATTCGGATTCACACCTAAGAATCCAAATCTTTTCGGATTCACATCCGTATTCACATCAGGGTAAAAACTTTTCTTTTCAACTTTGCCAGATAGATTGGAGTTGTTGTGGATTTTTACTAACGATTTAGGAATGGGGATAGTGTATTCTAGAGGAGCATCGGAAGTATGTAATGATTTGAGAAGAGGTTGTAGCTCGTTGGTGAATTCAGCTAGTTGGGGGCAGAAAACATTACCAGATATCATTTCTTTACCAACAGGGTGTTTATCGTCAGAGCATACTTTGAGGATATATTTTTTTGTCAACCATGTTCTCCTCAAGTGTAAAGGCATCTCTCCGGCTGAGGCCTGTATTGCGTTGATGGGCAGTAAATTAGAATCCGAATTTGATTCTTAACGTGTCAATCCGAATACGAATGCATTCGCATTCACAAGTGTGAATTTGAGAATAGATTCATATTTGCAAGTGTCCTATGAATCCGAATTCGAATCTATTCGGATTCACACCTAAGAATCCAAATCTTTTCGGATTCACATCCGTATTCACATCAGGGTAAAAACTTTTCTTTTCAACTTTGCCAGATAGATTGGAGTTGTTGTGGATTTTTACTAACGATTTAGGAATGGGGATAGTGTATTCTAGAGGAGCATCGGAAGTATGTAATGATTTGAGAAGAGGTTGTAGCTCGTTGGTGAATTCAGCTAGTTGGGGGCAGAAAACATTACCAGATATCATTTCTTTACCAACAGGGTGTTTATCGTCAGAGCATACTTTGAGGATATATTTTTTTGTCAACCATGTTCTCCTCAAGTGTAAAGGCATCTCTCCGGCTGAGGCCTGTATTGCGTTGATGGGCAGTAAATTAGAATCCGAATTTGATTCTTAACGTGTCAATCCGAATACGAATGCATTCGCATTCACAAGTGTGAATTTGAGAATAGATTCATATTTGCAAGTGTCCTATGAATCCGAATTCGAATCTATTCGGATTCACACCTAAGAATCCAAATCTTTTCGGATTCACATCCGTATTCACATCAGGGTAAAAACTTTTCTTTTCAACTTTGCCAGATAGATTGGAGTTGTTGTGGATTTTTACTAACGATTTAGGAATGGGGATAGTGTATTCTAGAGGAGCATCGGAAGTATGTAATGATTTGAGAAGAGGTTGTAGCTCGTTGGTGAATTCAGCTAGTTGGAGGCAGAAAACATTACCAGATATCATTTCTTTACCAACAGGGTGTTTATCGTCAGAGCATACTTTGAGGATATATTTTTTTGTCAACCATGTTCTCCTCAAGTGTAAAGGCATCTCTCCGGCTGAGGCCTGTATTGCGTTGATGGGCAGTAAATTAGAATCCGAATTTGATTCTTAACGTGTCAATCCGAATACGAATGCATTCGCATTCACAAGTGTGAATTCGAGAATAGATTCATATTTGCAAGTGTCCTATGAATCCGAATTCGAATCTATTCCGATTCACACCTAAGAATCCAAATCTTTTCGGATTCACATCTATGAATACGAATCCATTTGGATTCACTGAAAAATTCAATTCAAAATGCCAATATAAATACAGATATTTATTTCTGTCTGAACCTCGCGACAGTGGAATTTTTCAAAATCCTTTTGGATTCACTGAAAACTTCAATTCAAAAGGCCAATATAAATAAATGTTATAAAACGAACGGATTTTTTTATACCAACTCTGATTTAAAAGAGTTATATAACTTCACCGAGTTCGTCGAGATCTACCGATTGGTACCCCACATGAGAGGATTTAGAATACTTTATTTTTCAACTACACATTAATTAATTAATAGCCTTGAGGTAATTAATTATTTTGAGTTGCCAATAATTTTATTGTGATTTCGGGTGGTTGAGTTGTACATGTGTGCCAAATTTCAAGTTTCCAGGTTGAATAGTTTCGCCACAATTTCTGTCGCACAGACAGACACACGAGCTTCTCCATAGGGTTTCTGGTTTAGTAATCCAACAAAACCCTAAAAAGGTCCACTCATGCAGTATGGCGTTTTGGCCGAATTTGGGATGACTGAAAAATTTATCACTACCCGTAATTTTATTGGTGATTTTTAATTATTTGTAGCGTTTTTAAACGTAAAAACTAAAATCTTGTGCTTCAAAATAGCTCGTCTCCGAACTCATCCTTTTTTATGTGATTCTTGATTTTTTGTCGAAAGAACCAATCTTAAAGAACCGACAAAGGCACACGAAACCATTACGAAAAAGTGTTCTGATCATTTTCACTTACAACCAACCGGTTGCTAAGATAAATATAATAACTTCGTCAGTTTTCAATTTTCATTGCACGAAAATCTTTATCTATTCGATGGAAAGCTCTCAATTAATTCAACATTTTTCTTGTAGTTACATATCTATATAAATAATGATGAAATTCTGTTTGTTTGTTTGTTCTTTGTAGAAATCCAAACCGTCTATCCTAAATTCCTCAAATTTCGCTCAGTGGTTCTTTCATACCAGGTACGAACGCCTGTCCATATTAAAATTGCATAACTTCAGCCAATTTCTGGGTTTATTCTTTATTGTTATAAAAATCGTTATGATCTCGCTCTACATTGGTTTTTACGAAATCGACCGTTTGAGTCGATAAAAGTCTCACTTTATAGATTTTATAAATTCTCCGGGTGAAACCGGTATATACAGCTAGTTTATTTATAAAACGACAACTCATGGTGAATCCTGAATAATTTAATAGTTACCTGCATTTCATCATTGGGTAAAAATCGTTCACTTTTTGACAACAACGGACGGTAAGTTAAAAACATGTTTCTAAATTAAGTTACATAGGTACAAAAACCCCTGCCGGACGTAAGAAAGAAGTTTACGTCAGTATAATAAGATACATAGTCTTCATAACAACATCTTCGGTGCAATAAAATAAAAAACAATTAAGTCTCTGTGGTTAAATGCTTTAGTAGATTGCGGGATGCAAAAACATGAGCTTTCATATATATGAAAAAATGTTAAACTTTGGGGTTTTCTTCGGAATGTTCTGGAACGGATTTCGGTATACATTTTTTTTTTTTAAATTCCACTTATACAATTTTTGGACCCCTTGTAATACCGTCATTTTTCTTCAAACATTCGCTAACACCTAGAACCAAACCTGTAGCGAGGTTCAGACAGACAGACATTTATTTATATTGGCATTTTGAATTGAATTTTTCGGTGAATCCAAGTGTGAATCCAAATGGATTCGTATTCCTAGATGTGAATCCGAATAGATTTGGATTCGGATTCATGGGTGTGATCCAAATTTCATATTCGGATTCACACTTGCAAATTCGAATTTGTGTCGAACACTTGTGAATACGAATGTATTCGTATTCGGATTGACACGTTAAGGTGCTATGAATCAAATTCGGATTCGAATTTACGAATACGAATCTGCCCATCTCTGTTGATGGGTGACGTTTTAAAAGCCCCATTATCTAATGGCAGAGTTTTGAACTGTATTTAGCGTATTGATGAGAGGGGACTTTGTTTAGTTGTAGATGACACAGGAGTAATCTAATACTGATCCGACTATTGTTTTATAGAGAGTAATCATGTTGTATGGGTGAGAGCCCCAAGAGACCCCGGCTAAAGATTTTAATATGTTCATATTTTGTAACGATTTATTACGATTATTTTTTATATGAATTTTGAAGTTGAATTTTCTCTCTAGTGTTACACCTAAGAATTTTAATGTTTCGTTGCTTTTAACTTTGTGCCTATCGTTAACGATTTCAAAATCTTTTAGATTAACGTTTCTTTTTCTTGTGAAAAGAGGAATACTACACTTTTCCGGGTTAAGTTTTAAATTTATTAAAGAGAAAGATTGATATAGCGCCCAGTGCCGTTCATAGCGCAACTTTACCTTCTACCGCAGATTTCACTACAGTGTACACTAAAAAATCATCTGCAAATTGGATAATTTTACACTCGTCTATTGAGCCGTTTGTAATATGTTCAGTGTAAAGATTAAAAAGGATAGGACTCAGAATATCTCCTTGGGGAAGCCAGTTAAACGTATCGAAAGCTACTCGACCTTCCCAGCTATCCAAGAAGTAAGTCTGATATGACAAGTAATTTATTATCCAATGAATAATTTTATTCGGAACATTCAGAGCTTTTAATTTAGACAATAAGGTTTGTATTTTAACATTATCATACGCTTTATCTATATCCATTGTTAACGCAAAAAGGATCTTTTTCTCTTTGAATGCTCTGTAAATTTCATTGGTTAAAAGCCAAATAGCATCTGTAGTGGACCTATTTTTTCTAATACCGAAGCAAAAAGGGCTCAGAATATTTTTTGTCTCAACGAACCACTCCAACCTCGTTTTAACGATTTAATTAAAGACTTTAGCTAAACATGAGATTAGCGCAATGAGACGGTATGATATTATCTCCGAAGGATCTTTTCCAGGTTTTAATATAGGGAATATGAGAATATTTCGCCAATCAGGAGGTATTCTCGCTTCCTCCCATAGTTCATTATAAGCTAGGAGCAATCTCTGCTTCATGGTATCCGGTAGAAGTTTAATCATATCGTAATTAATTTCATTCATACCAGGGGCGGTTCCTGTTTTTCCTTTCAGTGCTGCTTCAAGTTCCGTTAGTTGAAATGGTGAGTTCTATGGGTCGGTAGCCTGTGTTTTAGAGCCGTGGATCAATGCGTGGTTGTCTAGGCGCAAAAATATTTGAAAATTTCTCAAGGAAAGCGATTGCAGATGGTCGATTTGCTTAACACCAAGTTCTGAAAATTGGTCCGTTTCCCACGTAAAGTTTTAATTTTGTTCCACATAGAACCGATTTGTGTAGGGTTGATAGTTTCTATGTAATTTTTCCATGTTTCGTTTTTTGCCTTTTTGATTAGGGATTTAGTTTTATTTATTTTAGCTCTCATAAATTTGTAATTTTCTATCGTCCTATTTTTTAAACATTCTTTTATTGCTATCTTCTTTTCCCGATACGACATACGAATTTCCTCATTCCACCAACACTTAGGGACGAATTTAGGGTATACTGATCTCTTCCGTGGAATGGCTGCTTCTCCAGCGAGGTTAATGATATTGGTCAGATCGGATATATTGTACGGGAGATTTGGATTATTCAATTCTATGAGGGATTCCGAGTAAAGTTTTCCATTTAATCTTTTGAAATTGCGCGATGGTTTAAAATTGTGCTGAGAATCCTGCAATTGTTTAATTCTGTTATTATTTGTAAATGGTCGCTACCTAGGGTTTCTGGGGTGACAGACCAGGTAATGATATGGTAGAGATCAGCAGTAACGATTATAGAGGGTCTTGATACAGAAGTTCCTAATCTTGTGATTATTCCTGTTTAATTTAGTAACAATGATGGACTATTCTGTAAGGCTAGCACAAGTTCATCTCCTCTGGGTGTGTCATATTCTGAAGACCCAAAAAATGAGGAGTGAGTGTTTAAATCTCCCCCCAAAAGCAAACTGCAATTTGGGTATTTAGTATGTAAAGAGAAAAGATTTTGATGATTTCGAGTTGATGGTCGTCTTCTGTTATCCGGAGGAATATATACAGAGACTACTATGATGGATGGTACTGTGTTCAAAATTTTTACTCCTATTGCTTCTATTGTCCCCAAATTAGGTAGCTCTATGGTTTCATAAATTAAGGAATTATGGAGAAAGATTCCCACTCCTCCGTACCTATCCCGCCTATTTCTTTTTATTATATTATAGTTGTGTGCATTATAAACCCTTTTATTATCGAACCATGTTTCCTGCAGTAGCACTATATGAAATTTATTTACATTAATAAAATTTAAAATTTCCGAAAATTTATTATCTATGCTTCGACAATTATGTTGAAGGATTTTTACATTTGTACTGATCTTTCTGATTCTATTGTTTACCATTGTAAGTTATTAAATTAAGTAGAAGGCCATAATTTTCTATTTAGTTGAAGCATTGAGTTTATTTTCAGTTTATGAAAGGGATAGAGACTTTAAAACGAAGTAAAATAAAGAATAAAAAAAAACAATAAATGAAAAATAAACAAAATACATGGGGGGACGAGATATAGATTGAATATTGGATTGTCAGTACTATATGATATACCCTTGAGTATTGATCAAAGAGAATAAGTTGAAAAGATGAAAGAGCAACTGCATAATTTACATGTTTAATATAGGTCCATGAGCGCTTTTTTGTAGTCTTAGGTAATCTATATAAATAAAGTTGAAATTCTGTTTGTTTGTTTATTTGTTCTTTATAGAAATCCATACCGTTTGTCCTAAATTCTCCAAATTTCGCTAAGTGGTTCTTTGATACCAGGTGCGAACACCTGTCCATATTAAAATTGCGTAACTTCAGCCGATCTTCAGCTGATATTCTTTATTCTCTAAATTTCGCTCAGTGGTTCTTTCAGACCACGTGCGAACACCTGTCCATATTAAAATAGCATAACTTCAGCCGATCTTCAGCTGATATTCTTTATTCTCCAAATTTCGCTCAGTGGTTCTTTCAGACCACGTGCGAACACTTGTCCATATTAAAATTGCATAACTTCAACCGATCTTCAGCTGATATTCTTTATTGTTATAAAAATCATAATGATCTCACTTTACAATGTTTTTTTTTTACGAAATCGACCGTTTCTTTAGAAAAATGAAATTTTCCGTGTGAAACTGGGATATACAGCTATAATCTATAAAAATAAAGATGAAATTCTGTTTGTTTGTTTATTTGTTCTGTATAGAAATCCATAGCGTTTGTCCTAAATTCTCCAAATTTCGCTCAGTGATTCTTTCATACCAGGTGCGAACACCTGTCCATATTAAAATTGCATAACTTTAGCCGATCTTCAGCTGATATTCTTTATTGTTATAAAAATCGTTATGGTCTCGCTTTACAATGGTTTATTACGAAATCGACCGGTTCATTAGAAAAATGAAATTTCCTGGGTGAAACCGGGACATACAGCTATAACTGGTTATCTAAGAACCTGTTGGCATATCGTAGTTTTTGAAATTTATTTCGATTTGTTGTATATTTTTTTTGTTTACGGAAAAAACGTGAGATTTATTTAGGCCTAAAGTTGTACCGATTTTCATATCGTGAAAGCATGAAATATTTTCGTCTACCAATTTCTCAACGATGACAATATATGGTCCTTTAAAGTAATTTAAGTATCTGTATTGATTTTTTTCAGACCGTATTGTATTATTTGTTAAATTATCAGGAGGCCTAGTCCCCTGGCTACTATCTCCCATGGTTAGTTTGAGTTGATCAGTTATTTAATGATTTTAAATTCCTAATATATAACAAATATAGTAGAAATAACTAGATAAAAAAAATAAAAATAAAAAGATATAGATCTGGCCTGATAGCTGAACTGTTGTCTTCAGGGAGCAGGTAAAATAGATCCGCACTGTTCAACGGTCAACAGTAGACTCACCAATAAATTTTACAGAATGGATAGAAACACTGCTTTAAATCACACTCAAGAAGTTTGGCTGTCATGATATGTATATTGGAAGGTATTTAATCATCCAATGGTCAGATCATATTAGAAAAAAACGGATCTAAAGTTCTTTTTTTTTTTTTAAGTAGTTAAGTTTTTTGTTGAAAACTAATTAGAAACTATTAAAAAAATATTGAGATGGTAGGCTAGAAGAAATTTTTCTTCAAGGTAAGGAGAATATATATATTCATTTGTCATAATCATATTTAAGTGGCTTATAAATATGCTAAATTCTGTCCTGTCTTCGTCAGAATTCGTTTACTTTTAATGAGGCTATAACCGACAAATTGGTAATACTGTGCCAATGATAAGTGCAAAGTTTTTTTTTTTTGTTTTTGTTTTTTCCAATTTTGAATCGGGTAACAAGTTGCGTACGTTCTTTATTCTTGAGAAAGAAAAAATGTTCGAAGAGAAATTCCTTAGAGGAGACAGTCGAAGTTCACAAAGTTGAGTTGACAAACTTGGAGATAGAAGAAAGCCCCCAAAACTCTTGAAGTTAAAACAGCTTTGAAGTTAGGGCAGGGTATTGTTTCTCAGTTTTAAAAGATATCTCCGGACCCGTGAATTTGAACTCACTAACTACAGGTTATCATTTTACTGTCAGAGACAACGCGTTAGCTCGCTCAGACTCCTGAGTCGTATATATATGTAAAATTTATAAACAGGACATTAATGTTAAAGAATTTTAGACGGTTTCAGCTGAAAAAATTATGAATTAGTAAAGGGGCGGTTCCAAAAAAGAAAATCTTCCATTAGGAACAATCCTAAAAGTAAGTCTATTGAATTATGTATACATAATTTATAAAATAAGAGTTCCCCGAAAGAGAATAATTTTAGAAGCAGCTTAAAAACAGAGAGTCTGAGATGGTATAGAGAAAAACTTGGTAGAGTTTTGTACTCACATCAATTAGTGTTTTTTATGGCAAAAGGTATACTAAAAAAATAATAACAAAAATGCTGTAAACAATATTTTAAATTCAGAAGTCATGAAGCTCTTTGCGTAGCCAATCTGAAGGAAACTTTATTTTTGAATATGAATAAATAAATAAAATTAGGCCTTTTTTCACCAAAAAAAGTTACAAGTTTATTTAGCTAGGCAACGTTTCGGCTCCTAGATTCATTCTCTAGCAATGCATCATACTAGATAATGGCTCTAGGAGCCGAAACGTTGCCTTACTGAATACACTTATGACTTTTTTTTGTGAAAAAAAGGCCTAATTTTATATATTTCATCATATTAAATAAATCACCAAACCTGAAGAAGATGATTAGAGAACTTCTTCTTTAATTTTCAGTTTTCAAACCTTTTCATTATAACGATGATTGGAGGGAATATTTTTCCATTTATTAGAGATCGGCATATTCGGTCGGTCAAGAGAATTTAATACAATACTTCGAAATTATATTTATCATTGGATAAATGAAGTGATGAAGATCTTAAGACAGGGCTGAAGGTTGGTAGCCGCATCTGAGTTAAACGCCTGGACAAAAGTTACTAAGCAACCCACGAACCACTCGAAGCGCCATTGGCGCCACAGAAGCACGACTAATTTATGTGTCAATCAAATGCACCTCATTGTACAGCTTGGAATCTCTCACTCGATTCAGAGAACTATCTTGTAGTAAGTGACCCCCTTATGACTTTAGGTGTTTCTTATTGGGTTAAATTTCAATACTTCGTCGACTCTAGGTATAGCAGAGACCGACCATTTATTTTTATTTATTTCTAATATACAAAGGCACATACGCTGTCTCTAAACGCAGACAGACACCTTATCTGATAGTAATAAAACGCTCCTTAATTGAAATGGGGGAAAGAGAAGACGTGGTTTTTCATTTTTTTTTTTTTTTTTTTTCCTCAGGATGGATAATTCTTTTTCGGCAAGTTCGAAGCTATAATTCGGATATATCAGTGTCTTGCTAAGTCCGCAGTCTGATAAAATATATGCTTAAAGGCCTAATAAAATAAATAAATCCATTATTGGCTGGTCTAAGTAGCATCTTCAAGGAAAACTGGAATATCGTGCATACCTTCTAATATAAATATCATGACAGGCAAACTTCTAAAATTTGATTTGATAATAGTCTTTTTATTACTATTACATATGAAGCTCAAAAATAACAATGGATTTTATTTGTTGCTAGATAATATTAACAAAAATAAAGCACCATGAAGAAAAGTCGTTATTATACAGGTGTATGCTCCAAAAATTTTTCACATCGAGATGGAAAAAGGGGACTTGGGAATACATTAAGAAGAAATTTTTTTTTATGGGAGATATAAGTTTCATACTGAAATTGAAAACTGTAAATAAGACAGTGGAAAGATATGGCGATTTTGATGAAAGCAGCTTAAATGGAATAAGTGAAGAGTCTAAATGTCTTATATAGAACACCTTCTTCGTGTTCAATCATTCCAAATCGATTGGCAACATTACAATATGACTTTAAAGTCCGAAATGATCAAGTATATATTATATAATGGTTATAAGATATATTATCGTAATAATATATCATGTATGGATCAGTTGATTTTCTTGTTAATTTGAAAATCGCATGGAAGGGAAACCTGAGAGATTAGGAAGAAAGTTACATATTTAAAATTGAATAATTTCAAGACAGAGGCATACGCTGACTCAATGAACAAATAATGAATGGACAATGAAAACAAACATTAATGGAATTCTATATTTTAAAACAAATGACAAGTTCACCTTAAATATTAACCAAATTCAAAAACCAATGAATTGGAAACAATATGTCCATGTATGTATGGGTTTTAAGAAAAGATCAAAAGCATGGAATGTCCAAACAACATTGAGAAATGAGAACAATTATAAAAGGTATATACCGTTAATAAGTATCTAGCAATAGCAGAAATACTTTATGAGGGTTTCAAGGGGGGATAGACTTCACATAGAAAAAAAAATTGAACACAGGTACAGAGATAGGTATAACCTGAGGATTATATACATTGAAAATGTAAAAGAAGCTTTATTAGACGGAACAGGAAGGCTCGGATAACTATCGGAATTCCTATGGAAATACTAACAGGCCTTTTACAAAACCGTAACAATCGCTTTAGCAAACTATATGAAAAACCGCCAGAGATTGAACTAGGATATTTAGGTCCCACTCATAAAAAAATGCAATAAAACTGCAATATGTAGGCATCATTAACCTTTTTATTGAATTCCTGACTAGATTTCTTGCGAGTAGAGTACAAGAGAAACTTATTTTTGAAGAGTAAACAAGTAGTTTTACTGTATAAAGATAATATTTTTAAATTGAGGAAAATTTTCAAATAACTTCTGAAGAAATTCAATAAAGTAGAGGGAGAGTCTATTTTGACTTGGAAAAGGCATATTACCAAGTACCAAGAAATAAATTGTGGAGATGTTTTAGAGAAATATTGTGAAAGGTATAATAAACCCTACAAAAATGAAAAAAAAAAAACTAGTTAATAACATGTGTCTCGTTAAATTAGTAGAATAAATTTCTTAAAGTAATTAGGTTCTTCAACACCTAGAATTCAATATAGTTCTAAAGAAGTGAGCAGTTTTCTCGCTTTATGTGCGTGTTTTTTTGTACCAACTGGTACCCCTAATTTTTTTTACTGGGACCGCCACTGAAGACAATCAATGAAATTTCCTTATAAATTATCAACAAAGAATCCATACAGCAATGGCAGTATAGAGCATAAAATATGTTGATTTGATGGATCAGTTGCTAAGTTTTAAAATCGATCCCATAAAAGTGGACATTAAGGGAATTGGAATCGATTCCTAGCTACTTCAAGAGTGGTTCAAGTGTCAACTGTAATGAGTCCACGTCTACCAAACCTCGAGGCCACTAAAAACTAAAGAAAATGTTTCGAAAACATCCTCCCTTTCACAATGATTGATTGTAACTCTTAATTGGTACCCTCGTTAACTGTGAAGATTACACTTAATGATTGCAAGTCCCTTAATGATGTAAAGATCTAAAGTATTTAAATCAATAAATTACTTAATAATTATAAACATCAGTTTCGTACTAACAATACGTGGTTATATTATTTATTTTGCAGTATAGTTCTGAGTTGTGATCGTTTTAAAATAATTACGAGAGCATATAATCTCCTATATTATTAATTTTTTTTCGCTGCTTCACATGTTTCTTAATACGTTGTTAAATTTTGAAGATAACCTTCTAGATAATCCCACTTGATAATCTTTGAAGGTAACCGAAAGTAGTCAGATCGCCCAGAAAAAACAAGGAAAAAAAGATAAGAAAAAAATAATATTTACCCATAAATCAAAAACTATCTATTTTCATCGGTAACGTATTTGCGAAATTGGAAGGTTATTTCAATTCTTACAAATTAGAAAAAACAACAACATGTAATTAAAACCATTAGTAACGAGGTTACAGCCGTATACAATTTTGTATATGTTTTGGTTTATATCCCGAGCTGTTCATTGTAAAGGGGAAATAAAATGATTTTGCAAAATATGTTGTTTTTACTTGTTATCACAATATTAGGTCACTGATATGTTGAGGTAATTATTCATACAGGTCAACCTGCATATACAATCAATTGTATATTATTCTGGTACTTTGATATAGTTGGAATATTGTAATAGCCGTAGCTAGCTATATCAGTATATAATAATTATTATTTTCAAGAGAAATAAATGAAATTACATATTCATGCATATTTCATAAAGTTAATACTATTGTGTGGTAACAATAAAATTAAATGGATTTGGATCGGTTAAACAACAGACTATATCACCTAAGTACTATGTATCAAGAAAATGGACTCATTAGGTATGATGAATTATCAGATTTCTGGTATCGCAACAAATACCCAAAATCCATACAACTATACAATACATGTGTAAAGTTTAAAATTTGACAAAAGTTATAAAAAAATATTAATACGCATTATTAAAACGACATAAATGTATTACGTAGTATTAGAATTTAGGTAAAACAATATTTCACAAACAAGTAGTTATTGATGGTATCATAAATTGCGCTACTCCTTTTTGCCGTACCGTCGTATAGCAAGACTTTACATAAATTAGTAAAGAAGAAATTGATTTTTTTATGATAACTATGTCTACTCTAAAATCGATAAAATTAGCATCGTGTAGACCAGTTGTTTACACCCATATTTTAAAGCATGCCACAACTTAACCGAGGGTTACTTATATTGGGGCGAGCCAAAAAATGTTTCCCTCCCTTTCCCTTATCTCTTGCTATCTTCATAATAACCATATTTTCCTGATTGTGTAGGGGTTGTTTTAAAAATAATTTTTCTTTTTTATAAATTTCGACGATTCAGTTTGTACAGTAGTAGTACATAATTACATATTTATAGAATGAAATCTATGAACTGGAATAATAATATTCCTAACTATATAATTGGACATTGTCTATATACGTTATAAAAAATAAAAGTGTGTTATGTATTGTATATAGTATTCCAAATAAACGGATTTACCTATCTATCTATCAATATACTTTTCAATATTTGGGCTCTTTAATGGAAAGAAACAGAACGTTCAAAAAAGAAATTAAGAAAGGATTAGTACGGCCCACAAAGCTATCAGTATGCTCAACTTGGTCCTTTGGATCATTCATGTGCTGAAATGTACCAAGATGTTGATTTACAAGTCTATAATTGGGCGAAATAGGATTTGCTAACAAATCTTGAGGCCAAAAAAAAAAAAAAAAAAAAAGTCTATAATTGAAAGCATATTACTCTATGGAACGGATACATGGACATTGAGTGAAGCCTTAGGGAAAAAGTTGTATGCCACTGAGATGTACTTTATTGAAGGAAGGCTGCTATGGTGTCCTGGCTAGAAAGGAGGACACATGGTTTGTTTGTTTGTTTAACGTCAATTTTGCCACTAAGGCTAATCGGACGATGATACAGTGGGAGTCCTGAATTTTACCTATCCAGGTTTAATTAGGATAGGGATCTTTAACGACTACCTGACATCATACAGGCTCGGGAACTCCATTTTAAATCCTATCCGAGGGACGGCATAGCTAAGGATATTTTACTCCCATTAAAAAATCCTAGGGCCACCACGGGGCGCGAACTCGCGACCTTTAGTATTGTAGGTTGCCATGCTAACACTACACCGCAGGTGACCCCATGATAGCAAAATAAAATGTATCGTATGGACACATTTAAGTGAGGACACATATGACAGGAAGAAACGGAAAAAGGAATTGAAATAGATTTGACTTATTTTAACGTGTTTGGTTGAACTAAATCTCAATGGGAGGAAACTCTTGAAAAAAAAAAAAACATACAAACACTCACACACACACACACACACACACACACACACACAAATATATATATATATATATATATATAGAGAGAGAGAGAGACAGAGAGAGAGAGAGAGAGAGATTGATTGATTCTTTATTGTCTTAGGGCCTTTGGCCCTTTCTTACAGACAAATATATGCATATGGTTACAGCAATGAATGAAACATAATACATTTAATAAGATAAAGTAAAGTGTAACATCAAGATGAGAGCTTATAGATAGATAATAAACATAAAAATAAAGACAAATATCATTTTCACTGCCTTTCTTCGTTTATTTTTTTTATTTTGCTTTATATTTATGGGGGTAAAGTAAAAACACACCTCTAAGGAAAAATTAATATATAAGAAATTAAAAAAAAACAATAAATAAATTAAAAACAAATAAATAAAAAAAACAATAATAAAAAAAAAATAATTATCAATGTAGGATGAATGCAAATGGAAAAGGGGTTGAAGGAAGGGGATCGGGTAACTGGAAATGGATGGGAGATGTTAAGGTGCACTCGACTGTGACAAAGACAAGCCTTGCGGAAGAAAGACGCCGATCTCACCTCTACTGGAAGCTTGTTGAGCTCTCTCGCTGCCGCAACGTGGAATGCATTCCTCATGATCTCCGTCCTGCATGCCGGTATCCTGAATCTGCCCTGAAGCCTCTCGCTACTTACTGTTTCGAAACGATTGTGCAGGTCTTCGGGGGTTCCAGAATCAAGGATTCTTCTTGTTACGGACATCAGGTTGAGCCTCCTATATTCCTTAGCTCGCAACCAGAATAACTCTTTTATGTACGGACTAATGTGTTCATCTTTTTTAATACAGAAGATAAACCGTATAGCCGCGTTGAGCGCTCTCTGTATTCTGGCATCTTCCGAGTTGGGAATATCTATGTAGACTGAGTCGCAGTACCAGGCAATGGGGAGTATCAGAGCTGAGACTATCTTCTTTTTCGCTCGGCTGATAAGAATCGTTTCCATCTTGTGAGAGAGTGCAGGACTCCGTGAACACGACCCACAACGAGGCTAGCCTTGTCTCTCCATGAGAGAGAGAGAGAGTGAGAGAGAGAGAGAGAAGTCAATCATGCGGATTTTGAAATACCATTTTTCATCCCAGAATGACAACTGTTTTATTATGTAATAATAACTGGATGACCAGGGTCGTACATTAGGCCGAGCGCCCATTGAGACGCACAACAGAGCAGAGCAGTTTTTGTGAAACGTTAATTAGATAGGAATCGCGCACATTGGAACGCAGAGCAGGGCAGCGCAGTTTCCTACCTACCACACGTTGCAAAAACTGCTCTGCTCTTCGTCGCCTGTGTCTCAATGTACGCCTTACCTTACCATTTCATTTTAGCATCCCTGGTACAATATAACTCTTTCATACCTCATTGTAGGTGAACTTTCTTTGGATTCCAAGATCATGGATAAGATATTTTTTTAACCATTAAACTCTTGAGATGCACTCGGGATATAGTTGAGACGTAGCAATTTTGTAAAGAAATGTTAGTTTTAATGCCATCTACCGTATTAAGAAAGTGTTCAAGAAGGGGCAAGACAAAGACTTCTATGATTAAGTAAACGTAAGAAAGAGTGGGGGTTGGGGTGGGAGCTCGGCGAGATGGGTATTAAGGAATGAATGATCCTACACAGCAAACTCAACATTGGATTTTTAATGAAGGCCATGAATTTTTATGGCGTGCCATTCATCTTTCAAGTATCATTCAAGAGAAATTTCCTTCCCTTTTGTTCCTGAAATTATGATATTGTTGATACTCGGACCCTTAAAGAATACTCGCTTTAGCAAAAAAAAAAAAAAAACAACAAAATAGTAAAAAACTGTTCATGATGTTAGTAAGCAACGATTTTTAAAGTAGGTTTCTAAAAAGTTTACGACAGTGATCAGAAAAACATTAATAAAGCCGAGGCTAGTAGAGCATTTATACAAGATATTTAGTTAACTAGTTATAAAAATTATAACAAACACACGTCATTTCATAGGTGAAGTATTAACTTTCTTTAATAAGTGACGATTCATGCCTTTGAAAATATAGGAAATGACTTATCAGAATATCCTAGTCGCGTCTGATTTGTGAATAAGTAAGTACTTTAACAAGCCCATAAAGGATTTTCCACTTGAAAACTTAAAAGTTAATAATAAGGATACGAGGGTAAAATCTTATTTTAAAGAGGCGAAATGCTATCGGGTTGCCGGTTGTGTACACAGCAATATGGGGAGGGTGTTTGTATTTGTTCTGCGCTCCCCTCCCTAGCATATAACAACTTTAATAACTTCCTAGTATGTACGATCCGGCATGTGATAGACCTACTCTTGTGCCACACCATGCGCTATGACTGATGGATGATTATGACATTTCAAATACCATGTGGGAGGGACCAACGCTTTTTTGCATTTCTATTCTGTGTTTTGCAGTAAATTAAAAGAAAAATTAATACTATTTGCAATCATATTCACAAATTTTTGGTTAAATAATGAAAAACTGGAATGGATTTGATCTACGATATTATATTAGACCAGTTGCTACATACGCGATCGAGACTTGGACGCTTACGAAGATATATGCTGTACAAATAGACGGATATGAGAGGAAAATCCTAAGACGGATATTAGGGCCTAAAGTTGATCTTTCTTCTGAAAATCGGCCAAATCTACAAGCGTTTAGTCTATCAAAAACCAATGTTAAGTAAAATGGATAAAGGGAATTTACCTAGACATCTGTTCCCTAAGTTGTTTTCATCATATATGCAACGCTTGCAGGCGAAACCTCTCATGAGCTTGTAAGATAAGCTATTATACTTGTAAGATAGGCTATTAGGTCAAATGGGTAGGTAAACTACCTCAAATTGTATATGGTCATAACAATTAAAAAATTAATTTAAAGTTACTGAAACCATATACTGAGTTACTCATTCACCGTTGGATTTCAGCTGATTATTGCTTTATGGAATTTTTCACAAATAAAAAAAGGTAATGAAAAATATAATTCAAGAAAATGATTTTTTTTTTGTTTTAGGCAAATAACATTCAAAGCTTTCTTTCGAAAGTTTTATTCAAATCTCTAAGCAATGATTTCTTACTTCTATGATTAAACTCTGAGAAAAACCGTTAATATAAACGAAATTTACAGTTCTCCTGAGGTCTTCCAGTGCCCCATATTGCTTGTTTCCAGCGCTTAAGGTTCGTTCCCTATCTGCCTCCTAATTTCTTCTTGTTGGATACAACTTTGCATGGTATGCTCGTCTAGACTGTTTCTTATTGTAAATTTATTGAAAAGGTGGGATTAGTGTTTATTGTGATTTGTCCGAAGTCGGAATATGAATACTTGTTCTTAGCAATTGAGCTAGTAGGAGAGGTCATGAGGGCTATTCTGATGATTTCACATCCCATCTTTGTCTTATGGCAGCTTAATAACTGTTTCGACCTCGTCCAGGGAAAGTTTTGCTTTGCCAGTTCGTCCGCATTGTTTCTTTTACACAACTATTTTTTTTCTGGTTTGGTTCAGTTTTCCTAGGTGCAAGGCTAATTCATATTGGGTTTATTAAAAACATTCAAGTGATAAGAGAACTAAAGAGTTCCCAAAAATAAGTGATAACAACAACTTATTTTTTCGTTCCAGGATTACCAACCATATATACATCCTCCAGCTAATTTTGTGATGAGTTCGAGTATTCGAGGTATTTTACTCCGATTCAAGGTTTCCCTCCGATGCCGCCCGAACAGAAGCTATATCATTCAAACCGACAGAGGGGCCAGTGTTGTCTGCGGTGTGGGAGACGATACGTTGCTACCGGTAGCGGAGGGTAGAATACTGATCCCATTGTGAGTATCTGGGAGAACAAGAAGAGAGAAGATCAAAGTCAATTAACTGTTGACCAGGGCTGGTGGTGAGTGGCGGTGAGTCACCGTCCGTGAGTGCTCTGGAAAAAGAAAACAGACAAACACAGCCAACCCCTGCACCACTCTCCACTCAGCAAGCTTTAACTCAACTTCCATCTCCTCTTTCACAGTTCAACAGCCAATGGTCATATTGTTCTATAACAATGAAACTTCTATTGTATAAAAAAAAAAAAAAGAAGAAGAGCAAATGTATGAATAGCACTGACATTTATCCGGGTTAGAAATTACTTTTTACTCTGTCAAAAAATACCTCTATTCATAGACTCCTTTAAACTCTATTAATTTTTCATTTTTAGCTTTCCACAATTAGACATAATCTAATGAAATCTTCTCCCATCCATACCCTGAAATTTTAAAAAACTCACCTGTCATTCAGTATTAATGACATAAATGCACTTCCAGCGGAATGTGTATTTGTTCTTGAAGGGTTCTCACGTTACTATTCTCGTTTATTCCACTTTATTGGTCTCTTTCGCCTTTGTCCACTAAGCCTTCTATTTCGGTTAGCCGTCTTCTTTCATTTCCTAAATTGGCTAAGCCCTGTGCAGTTTTTAACCCATCAAAAAATTTTCCTAAGATCAGTTTGCACTGGAACCAGACAAATGGCTATGGATTTGACTATGTTCTGTTATTCTTAGGGGAGTAGATGTCCCAGAATAAAAAATATTTTCTTTCTTTCACTAGCGTTCTTCAGAGGGAAATTGTATTCTGAGGGAAAAAATAATTTAATTTTCATGTATACCCTTTCAACGTATACTTAAACCCGGCTAATATCCCACAATAAGGAGAAACAAGAAAAAACTATTCTAAAACTTGCAATGGAACACTTCAAAAATTCACTAATATAGTGCTTCTAAAAAAATATTAACTCATTGAAATATTTTGAGATATTTTAAGACAGCGGTTCTCAAAGTGGGATGCGATATTTCATGCCAGACAAGCAAAACCTCATTGATTTTCAAAGATATACTATCTTAGAAACAAAATTAAAGTATTATAGTATAGGAAAAAGCAGTAAAAGGTAAAATGTTATAAAAATGCGCAGTTATATAATTGTAAGAGGGAGGGGGCGAAAAGGGAATTTTGAGAACCGCTGTCATAGGAGGTTATAATTATAAACGATAACCTATTTTGTCAAAGATACTTATTAGATACTCAGAATACTTTATTACAGAATACTTATTAGTTTATTTTAAAAAAAAACTAGGAATTTTATTAAATTCACATACATAAAACTACTTCAGGAACTATATTTATCATTATAAACATGCAAGGAACTACGATTTCCTTGGTATTCTGGATGCAATATCAATTTAACTGAGTTGAGCAGCCGTGCAATTTTATTTGAGTTCTCTTCTCTCTCTAGAATCATACAAAAAAAAAAGAAAAAAAAAAGTGAGGGTAATTAAATAAAAACTTTTTATTTTATAATTCTGGTCTAAAACCAAATTGGATTGCAGCAGATGATATAATTTCGCAAAGGAAAGCGTTATTTGCCAGGACATGCCAATTTCCAACGCGATGAACGACTACGTTTAGTTTTTGAATCTCGACCCTACCTTCTTGAATAAAAGCAGTGTCAGTTTACCAGAACCGATGAGGATCTAGGCAGCCTACTGGCTTGAACAGGCTCATATTTATTTTTAATCCTAAGCCTTACGGAACGTCCGTCATTGGTCGACTGTTTTCACATTTTATCATTTTACAATGTGAATGTATTGGCGCGTTCAGGATAACCGTTTATAGGCTCCAATGATAGGGATTTCCACCCTTATAAATAACCATGGATTTTACCCATGTCAAATTTTGACTACACATGCCCATGCTTGTTTCATACTGTTGATAAATACATATATACATAAGCGCATACATTGTAATATATTGACTGATCAACTCGCGAAATTTATAGGTAAAGGAAAAAGAAATATCACTTGATTTGACGAAACGGGTCTTATACAGGTCGAATACAGATCCTAGGGATTTTTCATAGCTACTGTAAATGAAATTTAAGAGAAGCTGTGTAACTTAATTTCCAATTTTCTAGATGATTATTTCAATATCCCAATAGGTCTCTAAGCTTGGACAACCTTCTTTTTCGGTTATTTCTCAAATATTTGATTCTTTACTGGTTCTGTAGATGTAAAACTACATCATCATGGTGATGTAATCTTAATAATTGTGTGAAGCAAGGAGATTAACATTGCGATTGAGAAATGGAATTTCTCTAGAGCATGATATATACAATGAGACTTTCGAGCAAACCAAGGTTATGGAGTCCCGAAAATTAAAATGGTTTGGCCACAAGAATAATGTATCGGTAGACCGTCGGTAAATTACCATAACGCTCTAATGACCATCGGATATATTTTTTTTTATTCAACAAAAAGTGGAAAAAAATTCGACAAGTTAGGACCTTGCCGCAATCCCTATGTCGAGAAACGCGGTCCAGCAAAGAAAAGTGAACCCTTAACTTTCAAGTGTTAGGAACTACTTACCTTCCGTCTGATATAAACCGGAAGATTATTGAAAAGATGTTTATATGAGGAAGTTAATAAACATCGTGGGATGGAAAAGTGAGCAACAAATGAAAACGATGAATAAATGAGAGATGTAAATGCGGGGGAGGAATAGAGGGGGGGGTGAGTGGCGTTGACAGGACACCATTGTTGGCTTAATAATTGCAGACTATAATGTCCAGGGGGCCGGGCATTGTAGTGTCGCCTGCAGCAGGATTAAGCCTCCCCGCACAAATATTAATATTTATCGTTTCCTACACAGGGTCATTGTAGGCCGACCGTTTAGGCGTCGTCCTTATTATCGGCGTAGGAAAACAGGAAGTTAAGCCCCATCACCAGAGATATCGTTTGAGAGTTGCTTTCAGGATAGCGTCGTAAATCGTAGAACGGGTGACCAAGAAGGAATGTGACTAAATACTTTTTTATATCTACAAATAATTTCTATTAGTATGTAATGACAAAGGTCCGTCATCAAAGCCTTATTGACCAGTCTTAACTTGGTTCACTTAATTGGAAATTGGAAACTTAAAAAAGGAACATTGATAACTAAAAATAAATTATTATTACGCCCATCACCAGCTAATTACAGAGAAGAGAAGAAGAAACAAAATAATGAAACAAATAAAATGAAAACAAATTGAAACCATGAGGTTGAGGCTTTAGAGATTATTAATTGTCTTAATTCATCAATTTATATGTATGTTACACGATAAAAAGTTATGTTGATTGGTTTTATATATGTAATTAAACACGCGTTATGTCGTAAGATAGCACACGTAGAAATAAAATTACTCGTTACAGAGTTTCTGTAACAAGAAAAAAGAGATAAAGATATAATATAAGCAATCACAAAAAAAAACTTTTTGATCACTCATGAGTTTTTCTTTAGAGATCGTTTGAAAAAATGTATTCTTCTAAATGAAGAATGGCCATCATTCGCAGCGAAGCAAGAAAGATAAACAGGGGAAAAAATAAACTGCGAACACTATTAAATATTGTATTTGGTGACTATTTGAAAATTAAAGTTATTCCAAACCGTTATAAATATTTATTTATATATATATATATAAATAATAACCTTGGTTTATTTATATATATATAAATAACCTTGGATACAAATATATATATATATATATATATATATATATATAATAAATATTATATATAATGTAAAACAACTCGTAGACTATAATGGCACATTTGATCACAAAAATCGGAACATATACTGTTTTATGTAAAATATTTTAAATTGAATTCAATAGAAAGCATCTGGAAGTATTTAAATTACAACACTATAATACCACTGCACCGCCTCGTTGTACTTTATAATAACTGTCGTTTGATTATGTTTCTAGTTAAATAAATTTGGATTACTATTGTTTAAGTATACTATATTTTTTAAAAATTAATTTCTCCTGGAAGTAGAGTGATTTATGAAAGAAGTATGATGAGGAATTCTTAATGCTACTTTTATTCTTTTCGAAAATTCTGTATTCTTCTATGTTGGTTTAAAAAGGATATAACTGTTGTAACAATAGTTTTAAACAGGGTTTGAAATCGATAATTATGGTTTTATGATTATATATTACATTAAATATTGCAAAAAATATATTTACAAAATTAAATTTAATTAGATAAAGTCTTTAGATGCAATCAACTTTCAATGCTTTTTGATTTATTTCGCTTTAATTTTATTTGGAAGAAAATCAACCAATTAAGCATAAACCAGCATCTGGTAGAAGCCAGTGATACTTGTGGCACAGGTTGGGAAACGCTGAACTAAGGTACTGATTTATAGATAAATATGTAGGTACTGTTGCGTTGCTAGTAGAGATGGGCAATAATGTGTATTATAAGTACGGAGTAATCACCAGCTTGATTACTGAATTTATCGACAGTACTCAACTTATTTTTTCTCTGACTACTCCGGTAATCAAGTACAGAAAAGTTAAGTACAAGAGAAAATTTCTTCCACATTTGAGTACATTTTTACTTTCACTTACCCTATATATGAAATATATAGTAAGTGGAAGTATTGCGATCGAGAAAAATTTCGACTTCCGGTTTTCAACGGAAATACACGTTTTGGGACCCCCTGAGTCGAAATAACCAAGTCCCGCGAAATGGTCTGTGTGTGTGTGTGTGTGTGTGTGTGTGTGTGTGTGTGTGTGTGTATGTGTGTGTGTCTGTGTGTGTGTGTGTGAACAGACTAGCTCAAAAACTATAAACCGTGGGAACCTGAAATTAGGTATTTAATGTAGGTATATGCCCGCGATGTGACAGCAAAAATTTCATCAAAATTGCTCAAAGGGAGGTACTTTATTTAGTAACTTTTTACGTTTTATTTTATTTACTCAAAAACTGCTCTAACGATTTTGATTAAACTGAGTATTTGATCTATTTATATGCCCGAGATATGGCTGTAAAAATTTCATCAAAATTGATTAACCGGAGGGGGGACTTTACTGAATAAATTTTCTATCATTTTCACGTGTTTTTTTTTATTTACTCAAAAACGGCTTTAAAGATTTTGATCAAACTGGGTATATAATGTATTTATATGCCCGAGATACGACTGTAAAAATTTTATCAAAATTGATCAACCGGAGGGGGGACTTTACTTAATAAATTTTGTACCAATTTCACGTATACATATTTTTTATTTACTCAAAAACGGCTTTAAGGATTTTGAAGAAACTGGGTATTTGATGTATACATATACCAAATATGTAAAAACCAACATTTCATCAAAATTGGTCCAACTGAGGGAGCACTTTATTTCATGACTTTTTTTTCCAATTTTTTTTCGATTATCTCAAAAACGGCTTTAACGATTTTTATCAAATTCGTCATGTTCAATGAAAATTAGATTTTCTTTAATATCAGGTAAGCTTTAGCATTATTGAAATGTTCTGAGGGGGCTTTTTTTTGGGGGGGGAGGGACCTTTTGTGTTTGTTTGTTTCTTTCTTATAAAGTACCATTGTTTTTGTTTACATGGAGAAATTAACTGTCTCCCGTTACGCCTAAAAATAAGAAATGGCTAAATATGAGATATGATAAAAATAAAGAAAACATAAAGAGGAGAAAAAAAGAAAAATATTCAGTCAACTCATAAAACTCGTTGAGCCCAAGCGTGCGGAGTACGCCTTTAATGACAGACCATTGTTCATAATTAAAGCCGTTCTGTTCATTTGAGAAGTGGCAATTAACAAAACGCATTAATTTCTAATCTAAGTAAGTTGGCAAGTGAAAGTTGTGTGTTGCGAGCACGCACCAGATTTTTTATTTTTTATGTAGTAATATTTTTAAATTTTAAGGGTATTCAATACAAATTGGAAAGTTGGGTTCTTGTGAGGGGGGGGGGCGCTCAGATTTCAGTAATTTAACATTTCGGGATTTCATTGAAATTAGGGGGCATTCTTATGTTTTCGTATACGGAGATTTCAAAAATATTATAATTTTTTTATTTCGACGAGAGGGAGGGGGGGCGCTCGCTTTACAAATAATTTAACATTAACGGATTTTATTGAAATTAGGGTGCATTCTTATGTTTCCGGATACGAAGATTTCAAAAATATAATATTTCTTTTATTTCGACGAGAGGATTGCGGGGGGCGCTCGTTTTACAAATAATTTAACATTTACGGATTTCATTGAAATTAGAGTGCATTCTTATGTTTCCGGATACGAAGATTTCAAAAATATTATAATTTTTTTATTTCAACGAGAGGGTGGGGGGGGGGCGCTCGCTTTACAAATAAGTTCACATTTACGGATTTCATTGAATTAAGGGTGCATTCTTATGTTTCCGGATACGGAGATATCAAAAATATTATAATTTTTTTTATTTCGACGAGAGGGAGGGGGGGGCGCTCGCTTGACAAATAATTAACCATTCACGGATTTCATTGAAATAAGGGTGCATTCTTATGTTTTCGTATACGGAAATTTCAAAAATATTATAATTTTTTTATTTCGACGAGAGGGAGGGGGGGCGCTCGCTTTACAAATAATTTAACATTTACGGATTTCATTGAAATAAAGGTGCAGTCTTATGTTTCCGGATACAGAGATTTCAAAAATATTATAATTTTTTTATTTAGACCAGAGGGATGGGGGAGGGGCGCTCGCTTTACAAATAATTTAACATTTACGGATTTCATGGAAATTAGGTTGCATTCTTATGTTTCCGGATACGGAGATTTCAAAAATATTATAATTATTTTATTTCGACGATAGGGAGGAGGGGGGCGCTCGCTTTACAAATAATTTCACATTTACGGATTTCATTGAATTAAGGGTGCATTCTTATGTTTCCGGATACGGAGATATCAAAAATATTATAATTTTTTTTATTTCGACAAGAGGGAGGGGGGACGCTCGCTTTACAAATAATTTAACATTTACGGATTTCATTGAAATAAGGGTGCAGTCTTATGTTTTCGGATACGGAGATTTTAAAAATATTATAATTTTTTTTATTTCGACGTGAGGGAGGGGGGGGGGCGCTCGCTTGACAAATTATTAACCATTTACGGATTTCATTGAAATAAGGGTGCATTCTTATGTTTTCGTATACGGAGATTTCAAAAATATTATAATTTTTTTATTTCGACGAGAAGGAGGGGGGGCGCTCGCTTGACAAATAATTAACCATTTACGGATTTCATTGAAATAAGGGTGCATTCTTATGTTTTCGTATACGGAGATTTCAAAAATATTATAATTTTTTTATTTCGACGAGAGGGAGGGGGGGGGGCGCTCGCTTGACAAATAATTTAACATTTACGGATTTCATTGAAATAAGGGTGCATTCTCAAGTTTCCGGATACGGAGATTTCAAAAATATTATAATTCGTTTATTTCGACGAGAGGGAGGCGGGCGCTCGCTTTACAAATAATTTAACATTTACGGATTTCATTGAAATAAATGTGCATTCTTATGTTTTCGTATACGGAGATTTCAAAAATATTATAATTTTTTTTATTTCGACGAGAGGGGGGGGGCGCTCGCTTGACAAATAATTAACCATTTACGGATTTCATTGAAATAAGGGTGCATTCTTATGTTTTCGTATACGGAGATTTCAAAAATATTATAATTTTTTTATTTCGACGAGAGGGAGGGGGGGAGCGCTCGCTTTACAAATAATTTAACATTTACGGATTTCATTGAAATAAGGGTGCAGTCTTATGTTTCCGGATACGGAGATTTCAAAAATATTATAATTTTTTTATTTAGACCAGAGGGATGGGGGAGGGGCGCTCGCTTTACAAATAATTTATTATTTACGGATTTCATTGAAATAAGGGTGAATTCTTATTTATCTTATACTTTTTTGATCTGCCTTTTTTACTCGGATAGTGCCCAACGCTGCCTATAACCTAAATACAATCCTATCTGTAAATGCTAAATTACTGAAATCTGAGCGCCCCTCCTCCCGACAAAATAAAAAATTTATAATATTTTTGAAATCTTTGTATCCGGAAACATAAGAATGCACCCTTATTTCAATGAAATCCGTAAATGTTAAATTATTTGTCAAGCGAGCGCCCCCCCTCCCTCTCGTCGAAATAAAAAAATTATAATATTTTTGAAATCTCCGTATCCGGAAACATAAGAATGCACCCTAATTTCAATGAAAACCGTAAATGTTAAATTATTTGTAAAGCGAGCGCCCCTCTTCCCCTCGTCAAAATAAAAAAAATTATAATATGGTATTTTTGAAATCTCCGTATCCGGAAACATAAGACTGCACCCTTATTTCAATGAAATCCGTAAATGTTAAATTATTTGTAAAGCGAGCGCCCCCGCCCCTCCCTCTCGTCGAAATAAAAAAAATTATAATATTTTTGAAATCTCCGTATACGAAAACATAAGAATGCACCCTTATTTCAATGAAATCCGTAAATGTTAAATTATTTGTAAAGCGACCGCCCCCCTCTCCCTCTCGTCGAAATAAAAAAATTATTATATTTTTGAAATCTCCGTATCCGGAAACATAAGAATGCACCCTTACTTCAATGAAATCCGTAAAGGTGAAATGATTTGTAAAGCGAGCGCCCCTCCCCTCCCTCTCGTCGAAATAAAAAAATTATAATATTTTTTAAATCTCCGTATCCGGAAACATAAGAATGCACCCTCATTTCAATGAAATCCGTAAATGTTAAATTATTTGTCAAGCGAGCACCCCCCCCCTACCCTCTCAGTGAAATAAACAAAATATAATATTTTTGAAATCCCCATATCCGGAAACATAAGAATGCACCCTTATTTCAATAAAATCCGTTAATATTAAATTATTTGTAAAGCGAGCGCCTTTATAATAGGAGGGGGAAATACAACTCGATATGATAAATCGAGGTTTAATAAACGCAATTGAGGATAGGCGAGAGAGCCAACAATTATTTGTTGCTAACGGGGCGGGAAGGTTAGAGGCTGAGAGAGGAGATCGATCCAGGAACAAACACTCGACCGCTGACAGGCCTCACCGATCACCTACTACCCAGTTCCTGTAACTGACCAGTTTGACAATTCCCCGCTGTCAGTAATGACCAATAACTCAATATTAACCCCTACTCGATAGTTAAAAAAAAAAAAACTTCTATGAAATAGAAGTCTCAACAAGTCAACAGTTAACAAACTTTGCGTCCAACAGACTGATACAGTAGGTGATAAAACTGACAATGGAACAGAAATTCGCTGAACAGTTTAGCTTATTGGGTTATAAGGTATTTATGCTGTAAACAATATAGATGAATATTCAGAAGTCCCAATAAATAAAAAATACTAATATTAAAAAAAAACGAAAAAAAAAAAACAGCTTTAGTTCTGATACAAACAGAAAATAGAAAAGATAAAAAAATAAATAAATTGTCTCTCAGGGTTGTAACCTCGGTTTGATATCGATGCGATGTTAAATTGATGTTTGTACTCGTATTTAAACAGAATGAGGTAAGCTACTGTTACTTTGTGCCTCCTATTTTACTTTTAATGAAAATATTTCCTACAGTAGGTAGATACTTGAAGTGAACAGCAGACCACACTCTCTACTACTTACTACCAAGTATGCTTCGCGGGATTAGTATTTTTGTTCAACCGAAATTCTTTTGTTCAACAAAAAAAAAGTATTTTTTTTTTTTACGTGCTTCAAAATTATTTTTTCATGTTAGAAACATCTTATCATTTTAGTCATAAACCGCTAAAAGCTCATATTAATTAAACGCATTTAATCCCAAGATAATGGAGAGAAATATGTTTTTTTTGTGTTTCTTTCTATGTTTCTTCATGTTAATATATTGCACTCATCATAGAATAAAGGTACAACTACAAAATTGTTGGTAAATCGTTAACAGAGAAACGCCATCGCTTAGGTGGTGGGCTAGCCTACTATAGTTACTCTTCAATTTTATATACTAAATATATGCCTGGTATTTTTTAAAATAATTATTTAAAAATAGTAAAAAATACAAAAAATATATGGTTTGGTAAAATAATAAAAATTATTGCCTTTTGGGAATTTCATTCATTGGATACATGCTTAAACGCACCTTTTGGACAATAAGGGGCTCAAAAATATGTTTTTATTATTACATTATTTTAATCAAGTAGTCTGGATGCAGGGGAATATCAAACTTCTATGTGTCTGGGGTGTTTATTTTCCCCACTAATGGATACTATTTAATTAATGTATCTATTCTATAATCTGAGAGCGGATATTGAATAAGAGCCTTTCCGATTTGAATCATATAGTGTAGCTAATAATTCCTTTAATATTTAGGATGCATTTATTATGATTGCTCCATTGTATTCGTTTTGAGAGAAGAAAATTGGTATCATTTGGATATTAATAGATATATATCGCCTGTTGAGAACCATAGTGGCGAAAGTCTGAAAACATCAAAATGGAGAAAACAGCATTCCAAATTCCTACAAAACTTCAAAAAAAAATCAACACAGCAACAGATCCCGTTGTAATTTTGTTTGATTTTTTCCTTTAAGTTTTAGCCTGTTTCCTAGACATTCAAGGGTAATAGTTTGAAAAAAATATATATTGTTGTAGTTCGTTTACATGGGGTTATTTTGTTCCTTTCACTCATAACGAATATCGCGCTCTATAGGCAAGGCATTGAAATAACTCCTCGCCACTTCTGCACATAAAACATGAGTCATCCTAGTGCCGTTTGGTTGTCTTAACTCGAAAATCGATTTTTTGTAGTTTCGCCACTATGATTCTCAACAAGCGATATGTTTATTAACAGAGATTTTATAATAGTCTGTGCTAACTGACTATCGATCCGACTGAATAAAATAATAAAAATATATTTTTAACTGGTCTGTGGGGTTTCGCACATAAAACTTCTTACAGATAAATCTATATGGTCTGAGTTTTACGAAACCCGCACTTTCTACTTCAGTTACACTCATCATTTTAATTATATTACTTTGACTTTTTATCTACCTATTAAGACCAGATAAAAAAAAAATATTTATAATAATATACTTTAAAAATATATATATTAATATTGGTGATGCCCATTAAACCATCTCTGGGACAAAATAGGTTGAATTACAGTTCACGTTGGATACTATGTCCCACGTTGAATCATCACCGAAAATTAATACAATAACTGTAAGAAGCCAATCTAGATAATAAGAACTATCTGGCCGTACGGCTTTGAGGTTCCAACCAAAATATCACATTCCTCTCGCATGTAAACCTTGCAATCCAAATTCCTTTTAAGAATCCATAAGCCCCTTGATATTTCACATGTCACCGATTTGGGCCGAGCTACTAATCCTTCACAATAAACTACCGATTCACCCTAAACCGCTTGTTTCCGACTTTGCTATGGTAAAATAAAATCTCTGGGGCCCAGAGACTCTCCTGGAGCACAGGTGGATGCTATAAAGTGAATACTGTTAATTGATTTTTTTTTTTTTTTTTTTGAGGGAGCTAACGGTTGAGCGTGATCTCCGACAAATCTCCGACCGCTGAACAAGAAATATTATTTCCTTTCACATTACTGAATATAAGGCCTTCATGGTAAGGCCTTGTAATGGTACAGATGTTTTTGTTTTCTGTTTATGCTTTGTAAAAATATTTACAGAGCTTAAACACTTTTTTTTACTTATTTCATATTTATGATCTTGGATATTATTAGGGAGCTTAATCATATCTTGGAGATTTTAATTTATTTAATTTAAAATATGGAAAAATATATTTACACAAATAAAGTCTTGCCAAAAAAAATCGTTATATATAACGGATTATTCATACCATATTTCAAATATAGAATGCAAGGCCTCAAGTCTCGTATTATTTCAATAATTCACTTGTTCACCCACACACACGTTCACCCCCCCCCCCCTCTGGCTCGGTACAGAACGCTAACCTATATAAAGCATTTATCTGAATCCCTAAAACAAAGCTTCATAGAATATGACATCAATGAAATAAAAATATATATAACTGCAAACATTAATAAGGTTGTCAATTTTAAAACTGATGCAAGAAATCTTAACAATGTTTTTGCTGAAACTATTTATTAACATTTTAAACCAATTGTGAATCATTTATTCTAGATTTGCCTTTACTTTTCATATGTTGTATATACAAATATATTTATAATTCTAGTGCATGATGTTATGTGTGCATGGGTGTGAGTGTGTATGTATATATGTATAGATGTAAAATTAAATTACTTTAATTGAACCTCTTTCAACTTTAATATTTAATTTTCTATAGACCTTATTGAATTATTATTTCGGTTATCTAAATTTGTTTGAATGTTGGCAACACTGTACATTTCCCTGTTAGCCCTCCTTCCAAGGTTTCAATCTGTTCTAGCTTGCTTGCGAAACCCTTTTAGCCCTGAAGATGCCTGAACAGGCGAAAATTTGGCATATAATCTGCACGATTAAGTGAATTATTGAAATAATACGAGACTTTGAGGCCTTGCATTCTATATCTATAATTAAATAGTCTCTTCCTACAAACTTGTTTACCATATTTCAATTAATAAATACAAAAAAAAATTGGGAAGCTAATATAAAACACCTTTATGTCACTCAAACATAAGCTCAATATTTATAATCACCTAGGACAAACATATGTAGGCTAAAGTAAGATATATTAAGATCGGAACGCTTATTCGTGGAATTGACGAATACCCACGAACGTTCAGATAGGATAACTAAAATATATTTTATTGATCTAAAAAAGATCTAGTTGAGGTATAGCCTTTTGAGTGGGATATGTTTTAATTTTTGCCTATTTTTGAAGGTTGAAGTTCATATTTAAGGTTTTATTTAGATATTTAATTTAAAAATTACGCTAGAGAATATAAATAATAAGTACAAAATGAAAGTGAGATATATGTTCATACCTGGGCCTGTGTGAAGAGGACCCGCCTCTTTCTGCGCTGCGTGAGTGGGAACTGCATGGGCTTGCTATCGGGGACGCTGCAGGTGCTGAGTGCAGACATGTTTCCCATGTTCACTGGTCCCGAACCTCCACCGCCCATCAACCTCGAGACTGCAATAGTTAAACATTGATATAACACTTTCACAAAAAAACATCCTTTTAGTGTAGAAATAATGTTCAATTTAGTTACATATATACTTGAAAGAATTGAAATCAAAATTAACGTAATTTGGAAAGAATTGTAAAAAAACTAGTTGTGTCCTGAAATTTTGCACGCAGTGTTCCTAAAAATAATTGAGTAATTATTCTAGCAAGTAAGTTAAGATTTACTCCTAAATGTGGAGGAAATCAAGAACGGATCAATATGAAGAGATATCCCAATGGAACGCACAACCTTGGAAATGCTCCTTGAGTTCCGTTTGTGGAATTATTGTGTTCTTCCAGCCATTATCTATTGGACCGAAGTGTGGTATCTCAAAGCGCAAACAATGCAGAAAATCATGGTGGCATCCTAATTATGATGCGAGGAATGCTTGGAGTGAAGAAGAGAGACCGCAAGTCAGTAAGATGGTTGCATGATCACACTCGTATCGAGACATTGTGATAGTCATCACCCGGCTAAAATGGAAATGGGAAGGACTCATGCACACTGTGATAGATGGTCAAGAAAGGTTATAAGGTAGCACCCAACAGACTTATCAAGAAGGAGGAATCGCCCTATGACCAAATGGGATGAGGAAATTAGGGCAAGATGATAGATGGTGGACATGTGAATATTAAGTTAAATGTTTTATTAATTTTTTAATGTTATTATTTTAATTAAGAAGTGAAGATACTCAATTATTTATTATTTTCAAAATTATAATGCATGTAAATAAGAACTAACCACAGCTAAATACTGATTTATATATTATACAATAATTGGTTATCAATCTATCTATGTTAAGGTTATTAATCAATTAATTTCGTTAGAAAAAATATTTATAGTAAAATAAAAGATAAATTTAATTTCATATTTTTAAGTAAATACTTATTCTACATTTAAAAACAAAAATTTATTTATCAGAAGATTCATTTTACAGAGATAATCCATTAGATTCTGAGATAATCAAACTTGAAAGTGTTTTTTTAACGAAACTCTTCGAAACCAAAATATGTTTGGTTCGCAGTAAGAATGCGCAGTTCTATTACCTCTTGCATATTATTTTTGTAATTTACCTGTAATATTTGTTTACATAAGATAGATCCACTCTTCCAAATAATTCTATCTTATATGCCTAATTTAAACATTTTGTCAGCATTTATTATATAATTACAAAATTTAAATACTGTTTAGATGGTGCGAAATTTGAAACATTTAATTTTATGGAATGATTCTGAGGAAGGGGAAAGAACCAAAGTACACTATCTCTTTCTTTCACAGGGGATCCCCTATAATTATTTTTGTGTTACATAATATTTTAACGGGTATGAAAGAAGATGATCGATAGAGCGGAACTGTTTGGCCGTGATAGTGCAGTAAAAAAAAATGCCCGCATCAGGGACCATTGAAGAGAGAGCTGGCGGCCTGTCAGCGGCACGTCACCTCTTCCTCCTCACACTCTAGAATTACTGCGAGGATCCGATGAAGAGCTTAACCTAAATAGCCACCCTCATAGGTCACTCTCATTTCGGCTACTCACTTCCCCAGCGACTTCTTCACTTGACGTTGATAGTAAGTTTTAACCAAGAACCACATCGAAAGATAGTATTAATCCTAAGTATAGAATCTATTCTATAATATAGGGATTTAACCACTGCACTAGAAGGGTAAGAGTTTTTTGGCCTTAGTAAACACCTTAGAAGCTGTGCCCTCCTGGATTGCTCCAAAGACCGTGGGATCTAACTCCTTCAGTGTGCAGATAAGATCTTTTCGAACATCATCTACCGCAAACTTCTCCAGATAGCTGAGAGGGTGATTGGTAAATATCAGGCAGGATTCAGAGGAGTAAGGTCAAGAATTGATCAGATATTTAGCCTCCGGATCATATCGGAAAAGTCTCAAGAGCACAGGATGACCACCCACCACCTGTTAACATACGTGCATCGAGAGACCTCAACTTTAAGCAGCCTTGTGTGACCTTGGAGTTCCATGGAAACTTGTCCGCCTGATCAAGACGACTATGAATGGTGTCATAGGTGCATGAATGGTTCTAGGTGCATTGTTCGAGTACAGTCAGACTTGTCTCCTGAATTTGATTCCGCGCGAGGAGTTAGGTAGGGCGATGTTCTTGCTTGCCTATTGTTTAACCTGGCCCTGGAGAAGGTGATACGCAACTCATGAATCTAGACTACCGATACTATCTTCAACAGCTTGATTCAAATACTAGGGTTTGCTGACGACCTAGATCTTGTAGCACTTAGTTATATGTAGTAGTTCCTTTGAATCGCTTAAAATGCGTTTTTAAAGTTGGCCGAAGAAGCAGAGACTATGGGAATGAGATACAGGGTACATATAGGTCCACCATCCGTGTCCGTAACATGGGGTGGACCGTTCCGTGGAAACTCATTGAATTTTCCGTTTCGCCCAGACTCATTATAAGTATAACATTTTTGGCAAATATTTTAGTCTTATTATATCTTCGTTCCTAATTGACTGCATGAAAGCTTATGACACACAATGCTTTTATATCTAACCTTTTTACAGAACACCGGGGAAACAATAACGCATATTATTATTCAATCATATTTTTTTACCGTTAATAATCGTTAACTAACAGGCCAAACTGCGCTATGGAATCCTTAAAATCTATACGACTTGCGATTAATGAAGTTTTAACTTCGATATATCATAAACCCGTGGTGATTAATAACGGAAAATCATTGCTTTGAATTAGCTGTAAAGTATATTTCCTTACTTTTCTCAATGTAGATGAAACCCCTAATATCAGCGTAAACAAGGGCTCTTCGAAGAGGTTGTTTAAAGTAACTACAGTGATGATTATATAAATTACTATAATAATTAAATGCATTATTTACTTAGCAATTTTCCAAATATTAAATTGATTTTGAAGGGTTCCTCTTCAAGGAGTGGATTCATTTAGGATGCAATGATGAAGTTCATTTAATTTGAGGTTTTACTGATGTTCTTGTCTGACAAGTCTTCTTCTTCTTACTTCCTGTTGCCACCACTGCTGGGGCATAGGGCCGAAACAAAATTTTACCATCCATCCCGATCCCGGCTGAGAGCCTTGACCTCCTGCCAAGACTTGCCAACCGCTCTGCATTCCTCTTCCGCCATGTCTGCCTCGGTCGCTCTCGTTTCCTTGATCCTTGGGGATTCCAATCCAGCGCCCTCTTCTCTATGACCCCATCTTCTTTTCGGAGCGTGTGACCGATTCACGTTCATTTTCTTTTTTGTATTTCTTCTTATCGGTTGATGAAAACTTGGAGCTGCTTCATGATTCTAACCGTGTTTTTCCAGGTATTACAGCCGTAGAGTAAGACAGCCTTTACGTTAGATTTGAAGATTTTGATCTTTGTGGACCTGGTAATACTTTTGTTTGTACCGTGCGTCTCACAAATAAGTCCTCTTTATTGTATATTATCTGATGCAGGATGCCCATAATATATCTGCGTGAAATCTGTTTACTCTGTTTACTACTGACCCATCTGTCTACCTCCTGTAGTTTATAAAGTTAACTCTAGAATCTTTGAGCAGAGACTAAGGAGATCGAACAAGACACAACAAGAAGCAGAACAAGAGCATTTAGACCCAAGCGACAAACCGCAGATCATATATTCTCCCTGCGAATGATTGTTAAGAAGGCTTGGGATAGGGGGAAGATTGTTTACTTGGCTTTTCTGGATCTTAGAGCAGCTTTTGATTCCGTTACGAGAGAGGAGATATGGACATCTCTTCGCAGCAAAAAAGTTCCTAATAAGCTTATATTGGCGATACAAGCAGTTTACCAGGATCTAAAAGGAGTCGTTCGACTGAATGGAAGGAAATCAAAGCCGTTTCCGTTTATAAAGGGTGTGAAGCAGGGTGACAGCCTCAGTCCCCTTCTTTTGTGGCATTTATGGACTATATCGCCAAAATATGCTAAAGAATTAAGGAGAATAAGTTTCGATAATCCATACCCTTGAGAAGTGGTGGATTATCGAAACTTATTCCCAGTTTTGGTCAAATTCTTCATATGTGCCGACCATATTGTATTGATAGCTGACTCCCAGGAGAACCTCCAAAAGGCCGTAGTAGCATGGAGAGAGGAACTGCACAGGAAGGGCATGGAGATAAACACTATCAAGGGTAAGGTGTTGCAGGTAGGAAGGACGAAAGACATTACTTGCAATGGAGAACCTCTAGAATGTGTGGATATCGACCAAAATGAAAGCCGTTTTCGTTTATGAAGGGTGTGAAGCAGGGTGACAACCTCAGTCCCCTTCTTTTGTGGCATTTATGGGCGAGATTGCCAAAATCTGCAAAAGAAGAACCCCTTGAGTAGTGGTGGATTATCGAAACTTATTCCCAGTTTGGCCCTATTCTTCATATATTGGCGACCATATTGTATTGATAGCTGATTCCCAGGAGAACCTCCAAAAGGCCCTAGTAGGATGGAGAGAGGAACTGCACAGAAAGGGCCAATTTTTGCGTAATATTTTGTGTGGAATGCTCATTTGAGCATTTTCATGGTTCATTTTATATCGATAAGGAATTGAAAAAGAAACAAATCGACTCTTCAGTGACTTGAAGTTTAAATAAGCAACATAAGGGCGGATTCACACTAGCGCTCCGCTCCCGCTCCACTCCCGGTCCGCTCAAATATTCTAAAGAGAAATAGACAGAGAATTCCACTATCGGTACTAGGGATGCGACATCGATGTCGATGTTTTTGAAACATCGATGTTTTGCGCAAAATCGATGTTTTTATTTTATGTTTTTAACATCGATGTTACGCGGCCGATGTTTTCTGACCATCGATGTTTTTGGACCGATGTTAACATCGATGTTTTTAATAGCTGACCTTTTTTTTTTTTTTTTTTTTTTTTTTTTTTTTTTTTTTTTTTTTTTTTTTTTTTTAGGTATACAAATAAATATATTTTAACATCGATGGTTTAGGTATAACAATGATGTTTTTAACATAGATTTATTCGACAAATGACAATATGTTTTAACATCGAAAAAAAGAAATATACTTTAACATCGATACTTTATCATTAACAAACTTGTTTTCAACATCGATGTTTTAGACAAAACCAAGTATACTGTAACATCGATATTTTTAACAGAAACAAAGCTGTTAATAAAATATATGTTTTTAACAAAAGCAAATTTGTTTTAACATCGATGTTTTTAACAAAAACAAGTATACTTTAACATCTATGCTTTGACAATAACATCGATGTTTTTGTTAAAAACATCGATGTTATCAACAGCTTTGTTTTTGTTAAAAATATCGATGTTATTGTCAAAACATCGACGTTAAATGATACTTGTTTTTGTTAAAAACATTGATGTTATTAACAGCTTGGTTTTTGTTAAAAACATCGATGTTATTAACAGCTTTGTTTTTGTTAAAAACATCGATGTTATTAACAACTTTGTTTTTGTTAAAAACATCGATGTTATTGTCAAAACATCGATGTTAAATGATACTTGTTTTTGTTAAAAACATCGATGTTAATACACATTTATCTAAAACATCGATGTTATTGTCAAAACATAGATGTTAAAGTATACTTGTTTTCGATTAAAACATTGATGTTGAAACAAATTTGTTTTTGTCCATAACATCGATCTTACAAACAGCTTTGTTTTTGTTAAAAACACCGATGTTATTAACAGCTTTGTTTTTGTTAAAAAAATCGATGTTATTGTCAAAACATCGATGTTAAATGATACTTGGTTTTGTTAAAAAAAATCGATGTTATTAACAGCTTTGTTTTTGTCCATAACATCGATGTTAATACAGATTTATCCAAAACATCGATGTTATTGTCAAAACATAGATGTTAAAGTATACTTGTTTTTGATTGAAACATCGATATTAAAAAAAAATTGTTTTAGTCCATAACATCGATGTTATTAGCAGCTTTGTTTTGTTAAAAATATCGATGTTATTGTCAAAATATCGACGTTAAATGGTACTTGTTTTTGTTAAAAACATTGATGTTATTAACAGCTTTGTTTTTGTTAAAAACAACGATGTTATAAACAGCTTTGTTTTTATTAAAAACATCGATGTTATTAACAGCCTTGTTTTTATAAAAAACATCGATGTTATTAACAGCTTTGTTTTTGTTAAAAATATCGATGTTATTGTCAAAACATCGACGTTAAATGATACTTGTTTTTGTTAAAAACATTGATGTTATTAACAGCTTGGTTTTTGTTAAAAACATCGATGTTATTAACAGCTTTGTTTTTGTTAAAAACATCGATGTTATTAACAACTTTGTTTTTGTTAAAAACATCGATGTTATTGTCAAAACATCGATGTTAAATGATACTTGTTTTTGTTAAAAACATCGATGTTAAAAAAAGTTTGTTTTTCTCCAAAACATCGATGTTTTAAAAAAAATATTTTTTTTCAAAACCAATTTGCTATGGTAAACGCATCGATGTCGAAAACAAGTTTGTTAATGTTAGAGCATCTTTGTTTTAACTAAAACATCGATGTTAAGAATATATATATATATATATATATATATATATATATATATATTGTTGTTGTTATCTAAAGCATCGATGTTATTGTTAAAACATCGATGTTAAAACAAATTTGTTTTTGTCCATAACATAGAGTTTAATATATATTTATCCACAACATCGATGTTATTGTATATTAAAGTATACTTGTTTTTCTTAAAAACATCGATGTTATTAACAGCTTTTTTTTTGTTAAAAACATCGATGTTATTGTCAAAACATCGATGTTAAATGATACTTGTTTTTGTTAAAAACATCGATGTTAAGAAAAATTTGTTTTTGTCCATAACTTCGATGTTAATAAATATTTATCCAAAACATCGATGTTATTGTCAAAACATAGATGTTAAAGTATACTTCTTTTGATAAAAACATCGATGTTAAAAAAAATTTGTTTTAGTCCATAACATCGATGTTATTAACATCTTTGTTTATGTCCATAACATCGATGTTAATACACATTTATCCAAAACATCGATGTTATTGTCAAAACATAGATGTTAAAGTATACTTGTTTTTGATAAAAACATCGATGTTAAAAAAAAATAGATTTAGTCAATAACATCGATGTTATTAACAGCTTTGTTTTTCTCCAAAACATCGATGTTTTAAAATAGTTATTTTTGTTCATAACCAATTTGTTATGGTAAAAGCATCGATGTTTAAAACAACATACATGATGTAATTGTCAAAACATGTCGAAAAAATCGAATTTTTTATTCATTAAATATGAATTATAAAATGCTTTACACTTTAACATCGATTTAATTACGTTTGGGCATTAATATGTTAATGTTTAAAGACGGTATAAATTAAAAAACATCGATGTCAAAAAACATCGATGTTCTTGAACATCGATGTTTTGTGGTCGATGTTTAATCGACATCGATGTTTTGATTGCAAAAACATCGATGTTCAAAACATCGATGTTTTGCCTTCGATGTCGCATCTCTAATCGGTACCGCTCCGGTCTCGCTCCACTCCCGGTCCGCTCTCACTCTACCCCATTCACACTAGCGCTCCGCTCCAGGTCCGGTCTCACTGGCAAAATATTCTAAAGAGGAATAGAGAGAGGTTAATCACAATATTGGCCCAGGTCCGGCCTCGCTCCGCTCCCGCTCCACTCTCGGTCCACTCCCGCTCCACTCTCGCTCCGCTCCCGCTCCACTCTCCTAAAGTCTTTTCATATTCACATTATATAATTTTACACCGTTCACGATTGAAGCCATTAATAATAGAAACCGTCTGTATTTGGATTTTAATTAATAATTAACTTTCAGTTATTAAAGTATTTATTTATTCATCAATTTTACGGCCAAAAAAGTTCAACTTTAAAATATATATATATATATATATATATATATATATATATATAATGATATTCCTATGAATAAACTCTCAATAGTTGCTCTGTAAAAAAAGTTTTTATTTTTAATAATTACAAATAAAATTTATCACACATTAAACTTAATATTCCTAAAACATTTTTGTAAACACTTACCTGTAAAAAAAGAAACGTCATTAAAAGTTTATTCTTAGGTAAGCATTTCTTAATAACATTTCAAATCGATTTTAAATCAAATGTTTTATCATTAACTTTAACCATATGTTTTAATTCATAAATGCAAATAACCTATCAGGCACACACCTCATGTCTATAGCAAAAATTAAATTAATTAAGAAATATATTTTCTTTACATATATATATATATATATATATATATATATATATATATTTATAATTATAAATTAATTTAATTAATGGTGAAGAAATAATTTAAAATTTTTTTCCGAATGTATTCGAATACGCTTGAAATGATAAAAAAAAAGAAAAAAATCACCAACAATACGCGCGGTTTTTCGACGTGAAAAATTCATGTTATGTTTGAGATATATTTTGCTATGAATTAATGTACTCGTAAAAAATGGTCACCGATTTATTTATTGACTACATACTCATTGCTATTATAAAATAACGTTTAATTTGAAACGAATAAAAATGCAGTATATTATGAAAAATGTTAGATCATTAACAAAAAAATATATTAAAGCAAAAAATAATTAAAATATTAATCAGGAAAAGAAGAGAACACAATCGGTAAATTTGTAGCATTTACCGATTTCAACTTGAAATTTTCAAGGGTATTCGAATACATTCCGAAAAAAAATTAAATTATTTCTTCGCCATTAATTAAATTAATTTATAATTATTATTAATAAATATCATTGTGTTGCAATATATTCTTCTTATCAAGAATAATATTATCTTCTTCATCAAGAAAAGTACACTTACCAGCTATTTCTACAAACGAAAAATTGATTTTTCTTTTTGGCCGTAAAATTGAAGAATAAATGAATACTTAAATAATTGAAAGTTAATCATTAATTAAAATCCGAATACAGACAACTTCGATTATTAATGGCTTTAATAGCTTAAACCTTTCAAAATTGACCGGTGTAAAATTATATAGTGTGAATATGGTAAGACATTAGGAGGGCGGACCTGGAGTGGAGCGGGAGTGGAGCGCTAGTGTGAATGGGGTAGAGCGAGAGTGGACCGGGAGCGGAGCGAGAGTGGAGCGGGCGCGAAACCGATAGTGTGAATAGGCCCTAACTTTGTAAAATAGAAAAAAAAAACGTAAAAAAATCTGGGCACTCTGGTAAGCAGGGATGGCAGGCTGGACCCAGAAATCGGGAATCGAATGATAAAAGCGAACAGTTTATACCTCCAAATCAACAGTACCATAGTCAGTAAAAAATAATTACCCCGGGACACAAAGCTAGTTGTTTTCAAGACAATATTCCCTCAGTCCTCATGTACGTAGCTGAACACAGGACTGCCCTCGATAAACACATTAAAAGGCTCACCAATGCTGATATGAGATTCCTTAGACGAGTAGTCGGGAAAACAAGGAGGGATAATGTCCGAAATGAAATTGTTCGAAAAGAGTTTAAGGTACCATCCATGAAGTTAAGGGTTGAGGAGCGGCAACTAAAGTGGTTTGGCACATGTGCAGATGGGAGAAGAAAGAAAAGTCAAATGGTACATGGAGGTGAGGCCAAAAGGAAGAAGACCAGTTGACAGGCCACGAAACACGTTTAGTGAATATATTGCTATGTATCAGGTTAAGAAGTAGCCAAAATATTCATATATAATTGTCATAGCTGATGATAGAGCCACTTACCAATTAGAAAACTTAATAAGTAATCAAATAAAATATATCTTGTTGGATATCAAATTTTTTCATTTTTAATAAGGAGTCTAAATTTAAAATCAGCTGATCAATATTTTAATTAATAACTTAATTAGTAGAAGGACTAGGTGCTGATTGGATGCGGAAAATTAATTTCCTTCCAAGTTCCTTTTTAGGAAGATAATGTGCTAAATTCAAGGCATCCTGTTTTTGTTTACCAGAGAAGAGTCGTTTCGGCCGCTAAAATAAAAGCCGTTAAAATAGAATATAGTCCCCACGCTATCTGTTTTTCATTAATTACTATCTTAATAACAAGAACCATGCAAATTAAAGTTTGCAGGTGTTTTCCCTGGTAGAGAACCTACAAATATTTCATTTTTGTTTTCATTTAAATGCCTTTTTAATAAATTTATCAGTGGAGGAATATTTCCCCCCCAGGTAAGGGATGTTCCAGTGGGTTACTCTTGGATGGGACTTCGGACAGTGAATATGAAATGATCATGATAGGAAGTGATAGAGTGTCCCTTCAGTACTTACAAAGTCTCTTAGTGACTTGTTAATTAACATGGTAATCCATTGTGAGCTTAAAAGAGTATTTGAGAATTTTTAAAAAAGTGTATCAAATTAGTGTTGTAACGATGATTGTCAAGTTGACAAGACTCCAAACTACTCTCATAATTTGGCGCTATTGGTCAATTGATCTATCAGAGGTTGCAATAGTGGAGAGAACTGAAATCCTGGGAGTATCTAGATGAGTACCCAATAGGTATGTATATATGTTTGATTATTTTGTGATATGGTAGTTTTAGTATTCTGGGCGGGGATGGCCGAGTGGACAAGGGCGCTTGCAATAGGTAATCAAAGTTAAGCAATGTCCATCGTGGTTAGTACTTGGATGGGTGACCGCTCCATTCGGGTGACCGCCCACCAATGAACGCCACGCAGTCCAAGTCTACCCCCGCCCCCGGGTATGTGAGACCCGTCAGCCTTCTGGAGACGACTCACACCGACCGGGCGTAGGAGTGATGAACCTTCCCCTTGTATCTCATCGAGAATCGTGGTGCGGTTTTCCAGGATGTCAGTAACCGCCCGGAGTTCAAGGAAAGAAATATGGGTCCTCGGGGCCTGCTGACTCTGAGCTACCATAATCGTTGGACCTAGACCAGTTTGTCACTGTCTTTGAACCCGAGAGAGCTGACGCCATCGTTGGGAAGGGCACTGCCATATCTGCACCACGGTGACCATGGCTTGCAGCAACGTGAGATTTGGGCTACTCCCTCCAGGCTGTCTGTTCTCCCAATATCTGTAAGAAGACCACACTGCGCGGACAAAGGTCTCATTAGGCCTAATGCGCCAAATGAAAAAAAAAAAAAAAGTTTTAGTATATTGTTCCATTTGGTTTAATCATATTTTGTTTATTGGTTTATTTGTCTATTATATATTATTTGTAATGGTTGTAAGCTATGACAGTATTAATCATCAATTTATTTAAAATCTCATTTAATTCTTTTAAAGATGCATAATAAATATTTAAAATGTGTGTTACTTTGCTTTGATATTAATAAACAAATCGTTAATACATTTTTTTATTATTAATAGTAATATTACCATAAATACATTTGCAGTCTTTTATCTATTTTAATCATATATATACCTATTTATATTATAAGCATGCAACATTATATTGCCCCACATATGCCTTTGAGAGAGGAATCCAATTCTTGAAATTCTATTATTTTTTTATTCATAAAAGGGGAATCATATTTTTATTTTATGATCAAAAGGGGAATGTATTGTATGTAATCTGGGGACGTAAATATTTTATTAGTTTGGGCATTTCCTAGAAAATGCTCTGGCATCCCAGTAAATCATTAATCACTTCTTAATTAAAAACAATAATAAATTAATCCCCATTACATAGCAATATCGAAAGGCTAGGCAGAGATCGGGGGGATGTCATTGGCCATTATGTAGCGCATGGCTATGGACAGAGATGAATGAAAGAAGTGGGGAGAGGCAAGGCGAGCTCTACGCCGAAAGGCACACAAGAGCGAATGAAAGAAGAAGAAATGTGTTTCCAAATCCAACACAAAAAATAAGAACTTACATACAAGACTTGTGAGGCCGAAACCTTCACTATCAATGATCCTGAAAGTCTCCTTCATTGCGCTCTGATTGGTGAAGATGTAAATTTTCAGAACTTCCTTTCTACATCAATCTCCAATAAAGTTGTAATTAGTTATTTGGAGCATGAAACATATTCAGTTCATAAAGAAACACCGGATTGGTAAAAGGAAGATTATTTAGGTGAATACATTTAGAACTTCTGTTTCCTCCTAGAGCATACTGATTTCGATTAAATCAAATACCACGTTCCCTTCCGGTCCACAATGAAAGTTTTTGTTTGTTTCAGTAGTTGAAGCTGAATGGCTACGGTATCGAAAAGGCTGTGTGCTAGAAATTTTTGCTGCATAAACAATGACAACTGTCTTTATAACAAACAAATAAACATTTGTGACGTTGCATGTCAAGGTAAGCAATGGGCACAACCCACCGAACTTGGAGAGCGGTTCAACACCTGTGTGTCAGCTGGACCCTCGAAAGAAGTGTGCCAATTTTAGCGTAAAATTTTTTGTGCAATGCTCGTTTGAGCATTTTCATGGTACATTTTATATCGATAAGGAATTGAAATAGAAACAAATCGACTCCTCTCTGACTTGAAGTTTAAATAAGCAACATGAATATGTAAAATAGAAAAAAAAATTAAAAAAAAAAAAATTTGACTCAAATTACATTCGATATGGGTCTCGGTCTTTTAACTCTTATAACATGTTTGTTTGAAGCAATACAACCCTCATATTGAATTAACTTTCTTTATTTCATCAGACCTTTCGGGCTATCTGCCCATCTTCAAAGATCCTACAATATGTCCAAAACCAATCATTACATTTTAAGAAATATTTATCTCAATTTATAAACCTTAATATAATCCATTAAATAAATTTGAAAACAAAAGTGCTATTAGGCGAAAGACATCACGTGAGTGTGATTTTGCTGAATCTCATTTGACTGATCTAATCCAAATCAGAACCATAACAAATCGAATAAATTTTTTTATGATGATCGTATGATAGTTAAGTAATTTATCATCAATATTTTATCCTAGAAAAATTTAGTTCGATATTTTATGGTGTTGATTTAGAATAGATCAGTTAAATGAGATTCAGCAATGTGACATAAAATTGAAACTTTATTTTGAACCCGATATTGATCAAAATCGAAAACTGTTTAAAATTAATTTATAGTATTTGTTTTAAGATGATTATTAGTACTTTAATGGTAATCCGTTTCATGACATGTTTAACAACACTTATGTCTATTTATTTACTTTATTATTTATATTTACTTTTGATGGACGTTATTTTTTATTTATAATTTAGTTGGAAGACACTGCAGTTGGTATTTTTTTTAATTATGACCTACCTAATAATATTTCGTAAAAGATGTGAATGTCTCATAAAAAATCATTAACGAACATACCTTTTCATTTAGGAAATTAAACCCTGAAACACCTTCAATATTTTTACAAGTTTTCTTCTAAAATGACTTCTTAAATGTTTATTGCTACAGAATAGATTAGACTTTGGAAATATTATAATTATACTATTTCAGTTTATTTTGATTACAGAATGATCATAGAATAAAATATAAAATCATGCAGTATATAATGCATATATAACCATCTCACTTGTTATTATTATAGCTAACACTTAGTCACATGTTCGAATTTTGAGTACGAGGTTTAGATGACCTAAAAACTTACCCCTCCGAAATATACGCCAGTATCTATATTAGATTTGTTCAAATTGAATCACATGTTGAACAAAAGGAAATTAAACTGCACCAAATACTTTTACTTAACTTAAAAAAAAAAAATTCTCGAAATTTACCCCTTCTAAATTCTACACTTACCCCCTTTGAACTCCCCCCTTAGTTCCGATTCTTCTTACAGTCATGGTTATGAATGCAGCAGAGTAATAAAATTGAAATAGTTATTATAATAAGAAACAGGTGAGTATTAAAAAGATAGAAAAATTCAGTTATTTTGTATTTATTCTACAGGATAAAAAGTTAATTTGTGTTCAATATAATATCTGATTTTGAATTGAGCTAGTAGAAATTTATTGGCTGAAGTATGTGAATGATCAATTCTTTAAATATTAAGACTATACAATGCCACTGCAACATTCTATGTTTAGTTAAACCTCTTTAACTCCTTTAAATTGATAATAGATATGACATGATACGTCACTAACGCGGCGGGCCACACCGGCAGCCGAGGAATGTTCATTGGTAAGTCCAAATACAATAAAAAACTTGATGAAGGACCAGGACCACTGACAGGTAAAATGCTGCTGAAAAGACAAAGTAGGTCCCCCCTTTTTTCCCCAGCTAGAGCAAACACAAGTAGTGGCTAGTCATAGACCACCCCACCAGTCCCTCTTTCCCACAAGCACTCCCACCATGCCAGCCACTTCACATCACATTTATCCCATTGCTTCCAAATCACTGATAACTCATTAGTGAAATGAATATGTTAGGTAGATTAATTTCGGGATTTCGCTAAGCATTATTTCAATAGTGTATAATCTTTCAAATGCCTCTTTTTTGTACTATCGCAAACCTTTGGGGGAAAAAAAAAGTAAACTCATAGATTACTTCGAAGGTTATCATGCTTAACGTCGAACCTGCAATAACATTGTTAAGACTTTCCTTGCAAATAGTTGTGCACTGTGGCGTAACTAGACGGAACAAAGGGCGACTTTAATTCTTATGCGGCACTCAAATATCAAAACAAGGACCTTTATTTTTATAAAGGATAATTTTACTGCAAAAAATCATCAACATTAATTTTTTAAATGTGATAGTGCATTTCACATTACTGAAACACCAGTTTTGGTTGTTAATTTTAGTTTCCTATTCTTATTGGAATACAATTAACTAAATTGATGATATTTATTGACTTACTCTCGTATAATCTGAACTTATAAATATCGTTATAGTATTGTCCTTTAGAAAAAAGAAAACTGACAAAGTAGGATATGGTTGAAAATTTTGAAGGTCATCCATGTACATTGTAAGCAATTGAAAACAAACATTGAGTATTATAATTAAAATTTAAGTAGGCTCTTTTCAGAACAAATAATTAAGATCTACGTATTCAGGATTATTACTGATTGGTACAAGAATGGCGGCTCCAGGCATGCTAATAAAGACGTCTCGTATTATTCATTTCCGTTGAATAATGAATAATGGAAGCGATCTCCGGCACTCTACTCTCCTTGGAGTAATTAGGGAAGAGGAGAGGGAAGTCATGGGGTGGGGTAGGATGCTCGAGGGTATTCATGCCTACTGACGGATGGATGAAGGAATAGGCAAGTGAATAATTATGTAAACTTGATGTCAGGGTAAGCAGCTGTATTCATAGAGGTGCCTCTGCTGTTTAATTCATAGCAGTATCATTAGAAGTAGGGGGGATGGAGAAGGGGGAGCCTTGTAAAGCATCTTATCGCAAATAAATGGTCTGTCGTTTTATTATTCTTGCAATAATACATATTTTCAATTTTATAAAACTAATATCCTGGCCTGAGAATCATTTGGAATAGGCAATGTTTCTCTCTCAAATTTCTTATGAAAATGAGTTTTTAATATCCTGTAACTTACTACTTAGGCCAAGGAAACCAACTATTTTTATCTGTCTATACATTGGCTCCACAGCCCATGCAGATCTTTGAACTTAAAAAATATTCTCTAGACTGGCGCAGGTCCGCCTCCAGGTCTTTCGGCCATCTCAGACGTCGTCTTACCTTGGCTCGGTTCCCGGCGTTTTATATAATAACCTTTTCGGTTGACGGTCCTATAGTAGCATGGTTACTACTAGTCGGATGACTTTTCGATATATCATTTATTTTGCCCTACGTTAGTTCTGCGCAAGGAAGTGCCTTTTGGACAGCATATAAACACCTATTCCCAGCTGCCAACCTTGCTTTTATTTCTACACCAATGCTATTTTAGAAAAAATATAGAATCATATAAGGTAATGGATGAAAACGTATAAATTTATTAGAGTACCTTTATGGGTAAGAATAAAACATCAATGAATATAATCTATTGCCTTGAAACATTTATAATTTTAAATTCACTTTCGTTCGTTTTATCCTTAAATTCAAATCGTTCTATGCTAAGTCACATCACATTTTTTACTTTCATTTACCTATATATGAAATACCTATATATATGTAAGGGAAAGTATTGCGATCGTGAAAAATTTCGATTTCCGGTTTTCAACGGAAATACACGTTTTGGGGTTCCCTGAGTCCAAATAACCAAGTCCCGCAAAATGGTCTGTGTGTTTGTGTGTGTATGTGTGAGTTAACAGACTAGCTCAGAAACTATTTGTCATACGAAACTGAAATTAGGTATTTAAGGGATGTATATGCCCGCAATGTAACAGCGAAAATTCCATTAAAATTGATCAAACGGAGGGGGCACTTTATTTCATAACTTTTTACGTTTTTTTCTATTTTCTCTAAAACAGCTTTAGTGATTTAATTAAACTTGTCATATTTAATGAGTCATATTTGATTCCTTAATATCAGGATAAGCTTTATCATAATTAAAATGTTCTGAGGTGGCTTAAATGGGGAAGGGCCTTTTTATTTCCTATAAAGTACCTTTGTTTTTGTTTATATTAAGAAATTATATGTCTCTCGTTTCGCCTAAAAATAAGAAATGGCTAAATATGAAATATGAAAAAAATCAAGTAAAAACATTTACAGGAGAAAAAAAGAAAAATATTCCATCAAATCATATACGTTGAGCCCAAGCATGCGCAGTACGCCTTTAATGACAATTTAATGGAAATTATTTGTTTAATGGTAACTATACGAATTTTTCAACAATTACATAGAGAATTATGAAATCAGAAGACGTGGAGTATTATACTTGCATTGCCGAATTATCACAAGCAAAAACTTTTATTTAAAATTAAAAAATAAAAATCTGGTGCGTGCGCGCAACACACAACTTTCACTTACCAACTTATTTAGATTAGAAATTAATGCGTTTTGTTAATGCCACATCTCAAAGTTACACATTTTTCCACATTCATTTCTTATTTTTGTTTTCATTTGCTCTATAAAAAAACACTTATTTCTTTTATATTTAAATAAAAGTTTTTACTTGTGATAATGCGGCAATGCAAGCATAATACTCCAAGTCGTCTGATTTTATAATTCTCTATTTACTTGTTGAATATTTCATTTAGTTACCATGAAACAAATAATTTCCATTAAATGAACAGAACGGCTTTAAATATGAACAATGATCTGTCATTAAAGGCGTACTCCGCATGCGTGGGCTCAACGTGTTTTATGAGATGACGGAATATTTTTATTTGTTCTCCACTATATGTTTACTTGATTTTTTTTTAGACCTTTGGCCGCGCAGTGTGGTCTTCGTACAGACATTTGTTTTGCTTGCGGGAGTACAGACAGCCTGGAGGGGGTAGCCCCAACCTCACGTTGCTGCATGCCATGGTCACCATGGTACAGCGGCAGACTGCCCATAGCTCCATAACCAACCATTGGGGCCAATTTGGCAGTGTCCTTCCCACCGATGGCGTCAGCTCTCTCGGGTTCAAGGACAGTGACAAACTGGTCTAGGTGTAAGGATAATGGTAGCTCAGAGTCAGCAGGCCCCGAGGACTTATATTTCTTTCCCTGAAGCATACCGTCCCTGAACCAAACCTCCGGGCGGCTACTGACATCCTGGAAAACCACACCACGATTCTCGATGAGATACACGGGGAAGGTTCATCACTCCTACGCCCGGTCGGTGTGAGTCGCCTCCAGTAGGCTGACGTGCCTCACATATCAGGGGGTGGGGGTAGAATTGGACTGCGTGGCGTTCATTAGTGGGCGGTCATCCGAATGGAGCGGTCACCCATCCAAGTACTAATCACGATGGACGTTGCTTAACTTTGATTATCTATTGCAAGCGCCCTTGTCTTTGCAGATTATCTATCTGCAATCCCGGCCCCTATAATTAGAATCAAGTATTCTTTAATATCACCCAGCTTTTGTTACCACATATATAGTCTGATTGGTTTTACCTGATGTTAAAGAACACCTAAATATTATTAAACATGACGAATTTGATCAAAATCGTTAAAGCCTTTTTTGAGATATAAGTGCCCTCTCCGTTTCACCAATTTTTATGAAATGTTGGCTATCACATCTTTGGCATATACATACATCAAATACCCAGTTTGATCAAAATCGTTAAAGCCGTTTTTGAGAAAATCGAAAAAACGTAAAAAGTTATTGAATAAAGTACCCCCTCCCTTTGACCAATTTTGATGAAATTTTTGCTGTCACATCGCGGGCATATACATAGACTAAATACCCAATTTCAGGTTCGCACGGTTTATAGTTTTTGAGCTAGTCGGTTCACACACACACAGACCATTTCGCGGGACTTGGTTATTTGGACTCAGGGGACCCCAAAACGTGTATTTCCGTTGAAAACCGGAAGTCGAAATTTTTCACGATCGCAATACTTCCCCTTACTATATATTTCATATATAGGTAAGTGAATGTAATAAGTAAACGAATGTGTGACTTTGAGAAATGACATCCAACAAAACACGTCAATTTCTAATCAAAGTAAGTTGGTAAGTGAAAGTTGGGTGTTGCGCACATCGCATCAGATTTTTTTTTCTTTCGTTTCGATCATGTCTTTCTATAATTTTTTTTTATTAAATGACCTTGGAATATTTTATTTATTTGATCTGGAGAATATTTTGGTTTTTCACATTTTCTCTACGTTGGGATGATGTTAATAATTTAAGATTATAAAAATGTATACAAACATTGGGAAGTTCATGGACCCTCATAAAAAAAAAGGGTTACTCTAAATGAATCACAAAAAAGACCGAGTGCGCCCGAAGCTGAACTAGTCGTGGATGACCGATCTCCATATTATCTATATTTTCTATTATCTATAAATTGTATATTTTATTATAAAAACGAAGGTTGGTAAGTGAAAGTTGTGTGATGCGCGAACCGCACCAGATTTTTATTAAATTTATTGTAGGTAGAAAAAAAGGTAGTGTTTATTACTTTAAATAATAACTTTTAATACTTTTTATAAAGAACTATATATTTTTTTTTAAATTAACGTATGCATGTTTTGGTTGGTAAACCTAATTACGCGTTTTAAAAAATATTTGTTTACCTTCTAGAATAGTAATAATACACTAGTAGTATATTTAAAGTTTAAGTTTTTTACTTTTTATTAGTTGTTAATATTTATTACTCAATATCCATTATGTCTTTAATTGATGAGGAATTATCTCATTATTTTTCGTATGAATTGAATCAAGATTAAAAAAAAAACATTTTGTTTATTTTATATGTATTTTTAGGAGCCTGGCGGAATTATATATACTAGTTTACTCATGGTTATTTCAATAGAAAATGTTAGTAAACGCATGGGTGTCGAAAATAAATTATCATATAAATAAGTGAACAGGAGAAAATAATTTAAATGAAAATAATATAAACTAAGATAAGATAGATAGGTACATTTAAATTGGGCGTAATAATCGTCATATTTATCGCCCTAAAATCCCTATCCTATCCTACATTTAAATTGAATTCGGAAACTTTTTGCATTATTATTATTATTATTTTTTTATTTATTAACGCCTAAGACTTAATAAAACAAAATATATATTAATCTAATTTGTTCATATTATTTTGAGTTAACGTAACCTATATAGATGCTTGGGTAGTAATCCAACAGACACAATTTTGGCAAGATTAGCACCCCTCTAAATCTGTTTAATCGAGCAGAAATGTGCTGCGTGGTACGTGTAACAAAGCTATTAGAGTAACAAAGAGCGAATTATAGGAGGGGAAAAGACAGATAAGACATACTATGTGTGTGATATAACAGTAGCCTCATTTAATGATAAAAATATATAATTTAAATATATTACCTGAAACATTTATGAAAAATAATAAAGAAATGCTAGAGGAGACTATCTTTATTATTAATAATTTGGGAATACATAAACTGTATGATGTAAGACGGATTCGCACAATGATACTTTAAGTTAAAATATATTAAAAATAAGTAGGTTAACATTACAAAGGTAGGTACAAAGGTAGGGTTAACATTAAACATGATCCATTGATTTTATATGTAAGAGTAAGAAGTAAGGTATAGAATAAAATATGCTCAATAGTAGTAGTAGTCATAATACTTAAATCAATAATTAACTATCGTAACGAATTAATTATGAATAAAAGTTATTACTTTTTCCTCAAGATTTCGGACGAGGGGAAGACACGATCAGTCTCTCACGAATTTTTGGTGAAAATTTCATTAGAGCTTAGAGGATATTTGACGAATAATATTAGTAATGTATATTCCGTTCGCGCCAATGGGCCCTGATTGGGTGCCAAAATGATTTCGACATGATTCTTCATTCATTATTCTTATTTTTGAAAAAATACATCCGTTCCCTAGGTTATGTTTTACGTCAATGAAATTGGAAAAAAATTATTAAGTCTTCAAACTATCCTTATAGATTTTTCAAAACAAGAAATGACATATGTATTTTCTTTTTAAAGTTTTCCGCTAGTAGGTATCTCAGCTTGTCTGACTACTTATTTCGATGCCAACGAATCGTTAAAAACCCACATCATCCGACCTCCTTCGAAACAAATTCCCGAGAAATGGAATACAGCTTCTTTTCATTTAAAGAAAGAACAGGTATTTTATTATCCGATCATCGTTTCGTTCATCCGTCGCTTCAGTAGTAACCTGTCCATCATTAAATCCCATTTATTCAACCACCAAATTTAAAAAGAAAAAAATCGCTAATGCAGGGAATAAAACGTTTTTTTCTCATTCTTTTTTATGTATGTACTGTTCAACCTTTAAATATCTACCGCATATGCATATATTATTTTTTCGTTGATGATAATTATAAATTCTAATGTCAGTAGCATTTATTATTAAATTTATTAATATTATAACTTACCTTAAAATTTATTATTATTTCGTCATTTTTACTTGTTACAAGAATAAACATAAACTCAGGATGTGTTTCATGAAATATTATTCTAAAGGAACTTCTCCCGGAAAAAATTAAGGACTTATTATTATTATTTGTAGTTATTGATGGAAATGCTCTACCTTCGTCCTAAAATACGACATCTTAGTGACTACTTAGGATAGGATTTAATTTAGATGCTTAATTAACCTAAACGAACCTTAACACTCAAATAAATAAACCTATAGAGGTCCTATATAAACTATTCATTTTACTTTCGAACATTTTCGTCTAAATATTTTAAGTAAATGAAATATTAGCAACTTATCTTCCTTTTTCTTTTTCTTTATTTTATTACAACTTTAATTCGTTGATGCTTCAAGGTTGTGTCCTCATTCTAGAAAACATTTATCTCTCAATCATTATATTATTAACTTAATGATATTATGAGTTAATAATATAATAGGACAAGTATGAGTTAATATATAAGAGTTAATGTGACATAGTTGTAATTTTATAATGTTATTTAACAACATGACATTCAATCACATGATTGAGAAATAGATGAGGACAAAATCCCGAAACGTCAACGAAGTAAGTAAAGAAGTTGTAAGAAAATAAAGAAAAATATAAAAGGAAGATACGTTGCTAATATTTCATTAATCATATAATATTAAATTAGAAGATAAAAAAAAATTATAAACAAAAAGTCACTGTATTATTCTTAAATAAGGCCTATTGTATGTTATGCCTGTATATGTATATATATATATATATATATATATATATATATATATATATATATTACAACATTTTTATTTAATAATTAATTACAAAGTTGTTAATTCGTAATACATCTTCCCCACCCTTTCCTGCTTATTGGGAATGCCCGAAAAAAATCATCTCCTGCCATTATTTTGAAGACATGTAAATTATCTGTTAATACATTAACAGTTAAACAATATGGGTACTGCTTGCTAATTATTAGTAATGTTTTTTTTTTTGTATGCATGGGCCAGTGATTTGGAAGATATTTACAACATCTTCTGATATTGTACCAGATACTACTGGCAAAGTCAATGGAGAACATGACGGAAGGTTGTGAGGAGAGCGGTTTAAAATTTATTTCCAGCCGGCAGTTGTGGTGGGGTGGATACCCGCAACTGGAGAGAGTATCGATTTGTGGTGGCCAGCCTGCCCTATGTAATCCTCTAGTTAAATCCTCCTCAACGCCCAATCTCCCAGGCCTATTCTTTCTTAACTAGTCAAGAGGTTCCTACAAGAAATCGGAAAGATACATGGGTATTTAGGTAAAATTAAAAATATAGATATATACGAGTATATATACCCTTAAGAAAGATAAAAATTATTCCACATTAATTTAATATTAAAGATTAATCCTTTTTTAATTTAAATTATTTTTAATAGACTTATTAAAAGGGTTACCTCTTAAAAATGTTTCAGTAAGGGACCCATGCCTGAAAAGCATTGAAATTGCGTGTTAAGTTCATAATACTGTCGTGCAGTTATGTAGATTTTAACGCACAGAAGTAGTCAAGAAAATAATAGGGAATTTTCGTGAAAAGTGAAGATTTGTGGTAAATATGAAGTTTTTATTATGAAGTTTAATAAATAAATTTAATTACTTTATTTAGTATTGCTAATAATGTTCAAACTATATATGTTTATATATAATTGCATTAAGGTTAGAGTAAACCTTGTGAGTTGGGAGTAACAGTTGAAGTTCTTATAAAATTACCATCAATGTATATATGTATATTACGAAAATTTAGAGAATCATTTAAAAATAAAAGGGTCACTTATGGTGTATTTAACCAACGACTATACCCACTGAAAGGTGAGGAGCCTAATAAAGCATTACTATTTCTATATTGGTATTCGACTCATGTTTCCTTTTCCATTAGTATTTTTAGAATGAAGAGAATGAAAGTAGAAATAGCTTGAAAAAGAAAGGAATATAAAATGGCGGATCGGATTGAGTGGTGAAAGTTGGCTTAAAAGGTGAATGTGGGATAAATATTTAGTATGGGCCTATTTATCATGTCAGGAGAAAAGTAAAATTTCTTTTTCGGCTCCACAAGAGCCATAGAACCAAACTGCTAATGACTCGTTATTAGCAGGTAGAAGGAAGGCGGGAGAGCAGTTCAACCAATGAAAACAAAGCCATCCCCTCCACCTCGACTAATCCATATCCACACCCCTCCTCCATCCACTCCTTCGATACATGACTTCCGCCCTGGACGCTGTTTGCATTTAATCTCCAGCCCTCGGAAGAGGGAGCGCGCTTATTTGTTTAGAGGCAAACAACTCCAATTGCCTCTAGTAGCTCAGTAATAGACTCGTGGATCAGACGGAATGATCATCACAATATATTGATGATTATAAATCTTTTTAGAATCTGCTTGTGACCAACGTCAATTATTTTCAACATTCTAATAACGGCAATATATTTGTTTGTTATAATATGTTACTTATAATAAGTTTATGTATTAAGATTCTGAATACACATGATTACATATTTTAATTATCTGAAAATCATAATTAGTTTATATCTTGTTTTTTTTTTCATTTCTGATCCGTTGGTAGGTATGCTTATTACTTTTTCTTCCAATCATTTGTAAAACCTTCAAATATGTATTTTTATTATGTATCCTCCATTTTCTTTCATTACATGTTAAATGGCTTGGTGCAATGTACTATATTAAGTTTGCAACTGTTTCTTTTTTTTTGTCTTTATGATGCTTGGATTGACGAAAAGCTTACTATTCCCTGTACGTCGGAGACAGGAAGCGTTTTGTTCGAAATAGTCGATCATTCAAAATATTTGGCACATAAGTGAACCAAAATAAACAAAAATTGTTAATCGCAATTTTTACCTATTTGGCTTCCATGTCTTACACTAAAATTTGTAAATAATTAAAAATGGTAAATCATTATACAAGACATAACAAATACATTGCGAATTGCATATATGTATTAGGTTCGAAATGGATTGTTCAAGTATATAGAGTGAAATACTGTTTTATAAACTCTTGTTATAACGATGCAACACACTTATCTAGTTAACGATATTCCGTACAAAATTTGTTTGTTTTTTTCGGTTAAAACTATTTATGTATGCAGTATGTACCAAATATTTTCACCACATTTGAAAATAAAAACAGTATAAACAATTTTTTATACAGGGTTCGTGTTTATTCTTCTATGTCACAAACAACGCTATCAGGGAAAACGTTAAAGGCTCTCTCTTGTATCCTACACCTACTCCATCGAGACAAGAAAGCTGAGCTGTTTTGGCCACTTCATGATAATGTCGAAGGACCGATGACTAAAGAGGATGCACAAGCATGGACCATGAAGAAAGAAGGAAGAGAGAGGTCGACCGGAAAAAGAGGTCGATGGAAGAGATACAACCATGCGATGACAGCAAGGTTTATTAAGCAACGACATATGACCTTGTGTTGCGATAAAAGCATTTGTATATATATGTTATTAATTATTGTTTCTGACCATAACCGTGAGAGTATTTAAGAAATCTCAATTTCTATAGCCGTCGATACAGGATGTAGCTACATAGTAATTAGTTCTTGTGGTATCACGAATTATAATATACTGATGGACAAAATTAGCGCACCACCCTTGTTTTAACAATCTAAGTGAATTTTGATCTTTAAAAGTATTTTTAGTTGAAAAAGTATGCAAATTTAATACAAAATTTTATTGTACATAGATAATAAAAGGTACAAAAATTATTAAAGAAAAATATTGAAAATAAAAGTGACCAACTTGGTAAAACTAATAAAAAAGAAACATACTTTTTTACAGTTATCTAGAAACTTGTTTATCAATAACGGGTGTTTTCGCCTTCAATCACATCTCTTAAACGCTTTCCATTGATTCAAAGGGTTTTTTAATTGAATCCTGAGGAAAATCGTCTAACTCTTTAACAAGAGTTCTTTCCAGTTCTTCAAAGGACGTAGGGCATAAGTTCCATTGTCTTACTCAGTTGGATTCAAGTCAGGACTCCGGGGTAGAGATGCGACATCGAAGGCAAAACATCGATGTTTTTACAATCAAAACATCGATGTCGATTAAACATCGACCACAAAACATCGATGATCAAGAACATCGATGTTTTTCTATTATTACGTTCTTTAAACATTAACATATTAGTGTCCAAAGGTATTTAAATCGATGTTTAAGTGTAAAGCATGCTTATTTTTTATAATTACTATATAAAAACATCGATGTTTTCTACATAGTTGGTCTAACATAATCATTTATTAAAAATTCAACTGTTAGGACCTAAACATATTCATAGATTGATGTCGTTGCCATAGTAATACAAAGAATCGTATTTTTTATATATTATTAAATAATATATTATTATAATATATATTAATATACTATTATAAATTACGTATATATTATTAATCGTATTAAATAAGTAATCCAATAATGAAACTATGTTTTGGGTTTTCATATATTATTAACTTATTTGAAGTTTACAGAAACAAGGAAGGGTAAGAAGAAAAGAGGTAATATATCCAATATAATGTAAAACATCGATGCTAAAAACAACTTTGTTATAGTTAAAAAATCGATGTTAATAGCATATTTGTTTTTATATATAACATCGATGTAAAAAAAAAACTTAGTTATTGTTAAAACATCGATGTTAAAATATATTTGATTTTTTCCAAAACATCGATGTTAAAACATATTTGTTTTTTACGAAAACATCGAAGTTAAAACATATTTGTTTTTGACGAAAACATCGTTGTTATATCATATTTGATTTGGTCAAAAACATCTTAGTTACAGCTAAAACATCGATGTTCAAAACAACTTTTTATTGTCCAAACATCAATTTTGTTTTGAACATCGATGTTTTCTGCAAAAACAAATATATTTTAACATCGATGTTTTGGACGAAAACATCGATGTTAAAAACAACTTTGTTATAGTATAAACATCGATGATAAAAGAACTTGGTTATTGTTAAAACATCGATGTTAAAATATATTTGATTTTGTCCGAAACATCGATGTTAAAACATATTTCTTCTTGTCAAATATATCGATGTTAAAAACAACTTGGTTATTGTTAAAACATATTTGTTTTTTTCCAAAACATCGGTGTTAATAGCATATTTGTTTTTGTATATAACATCGATGTTAAAAAAAAACTTAGTTATTGTTAAAACATCGATGTTAAAATATATTTGATTTTTTCCAAAACATCGAAGTTAAAACATATTTGTTTTTGCCGAAAACATCGTTGTTATATCATATTTGTTTTGCTCAAAAACATCTTAGTTACAGCTAAAACATCGATGATAAAAACAACTTTTTATTGTCCAAACATCAATGTTGTTTTAAACATCGATGTTTTCTGCAAAATCAAATATATTTTAACATCGATGTTTTGGACGAAAACATCGATGTTAAAAACAACTTTGTTATAGTATAAACATCGATGTTAAAAGAACTTGGTTATTGTTAAAACATCAATGATAAAATATATTTGATGTCCAAAACATCGATGTTAAGAGCATGTATATTGTTGTTTTTTGTCCAAAACATCGATGTTAAAAACCACATTTTATTGTTAAAACATCCATTTTCTTGACATCGATGTTAAGAGCATATACATTGATGTTTTTTGTGCAAAACATCGATATTAAAACATATTTGTCTTTGTCAAAAAACTACATGTTAAAAACAACTTTTTTAAAACATATTTCTTCTTGTCAAATATATCGATGTTAAAAACAACTTGGTTATTGTTAAAACATATTTGTTTTTTTCCAAAACATCGGTGTTAATAGCATATTTGTTTTTGTATATAACATCGATGTTAAAAAAAAACTTAGTTATTGTTAAAACATCGATGTTAAAATATATTTGATTTTTTCCAAAACATCGAAGTTAAAACATATTTGTTTTTGCCGAAAACATCGTTGTTATATCATATTTGTTTTGCTCAAAAACATCTTAGTTACAGCTAAAACATCGATGATAAAAACAACTTTTTATTGTCCAAACATCAATGTTGTTTTAAACATCGATGTTTTCTGCAAAATCAAATATATTTTAACATCGATGTTTTGGACGAAAACATCGATGTTGAAAACAACTTTGTTATAGTATAAACATCGATGTTAAAAGAACTTGGTTATTGTTAAAACATCAATGTTAAAATATATTTGATGTCCAAAACATCGATGTTAAGAGCATGTATATTGTTGTTTTTTGTCCAAAACATCGATGTTAAAAACCACATTTTATTGTTAAAACATCCATTTTCTTGACATCGATGTTAAGAGCATATACATTGATGTTTTTTGTGCAAAACATCGATATTAAAACATATTTGTCTTTGTCAAAAAACTACATGTTAAAAACAACTTTTTTAAAACATCGATTTTTTTCTGTACAAACAAATAGGTTTTAACATTGATGTTTTGGACCAAAAACATCGATGTTAAAATGAACTTGGTTATAGTTAAAACATCGATGTTAAGAGCATATTGGTTTTGTATATAACATCGATGTTAAGAGCATATATATTGTTGTTTTTTGTCCAAAACATCAATGGTAAAACATATTTCTTCTTGTCAAATATATCGATGTTAAAAACAACTTGGTTATTGTTAAAACATATTTGTTTTTGTCCAAAACATCGGTGTTAATAGCATATTTGTTTTTGTATATATCATCGATGTTAAAAAAAAACTTGGTTATTGTTAAAACATCGATGTTAAAATATATTTGATTTTGTCCAAAACATCGATGTTAAAACATATTTGTTTTTGTCAAAAACAACGGCATTTAAAAGAAAAACTAACTCTAACTCATGGGAAGTTCGTCCATTACTTTGGTTGCAGGCTCTACCGCGCTGCCTCATTGCCCCAGCAGTGACATTCTCTAGCGTGTTTTTCATCAGAAAAACTTGTTTTAGACTCAAAAGGTGAAGTGAAATTGTATCATGGGTTACACCTCTAAAAAGCTAACTGAATTCCCCAGTTTTTATGAAATTTGACAGCCTCTAGGATGCTCCAGTGAGGAGCAAGGCATTTTCAAAAACTAATAAATAAAGTTTTAATAATTTTTTTGTGTTTTGCGCGTAAAAAGACCCACTGAAAGTGAATAAAATAATCAAATCTAACTTATCCTTTAGGAAATTTTATGCTGATTAAGAAAATATCATTGTTTTTGTTTCTACGCTAAACCGAAGTAGAGAAAATTGCCATGTTTTAGAAAAAAGTAAGATTTTGAAAATAAAAACAAAAAAAATTCTATCTCCTCAATAGATTGAGATAGGAAACTCGTTTCTGCGCCATTTTACCCTGTTTAGCATGCAGTATTACCCAATTTTTTTACACTAGGTCTGGGACACCCAGTATATATGCTGATTAAAAATCAATATACGATATATGTTCTTAACATCGATGTTAAAAACATTGATGTCTTAACAATAAAAAGTTTTATTTAACATCGATGTTTTAGTCAAAAACAAATATGTTATAGCATGGATGTTTTGGACAAAAACGAATATGTTTTAACATGTTGATGTGTTTATTTCTAAAACGTCGATGTTAAAACATATTTGTTTCTACAGAAAACATCGATGTTTTATTTTAAATTTTGTTGTTTTTTGACAAAAACAAATATGTTTTAACATCGATGTTTTGGACAAAAAACATCAACATATATGCTCTTAACTTCGATGTTAAAAACATCGATGTTTTAATAATAAAAAGTAGTTTTTTAAATCAATGTTTTTGAAAAAAATGAAAATGTTGTAACATCGATGTTTTGGACAAAAAACATCAACATATATGCACTTAACATCGATGTTAATGCTACAAAAAAATAAAATAAAATAAAAATAAATAAAAAAATAAATGTGAAGTTATGGTCTGAAGACCTGAGGCCTACTCTCACCTCATCTGTAAAGACAACCTTCTTCCAGTCATCCAAAGTCCAGTTTACATGCTCATGTGCAAACTGAAGCCTAACCATTTTGTGAGCTGTCGTAAGGAGAGGTCCACGGGCAGGATGTTTAACCCTAAGGTTATTTTCATTAAGTCTTCCTCTTACAGCCCTGGTAGAAATGGAAACATTTCGGACTTTCTGTAGGAGACTTCTTATCTCATTTCTGGTAACATTCCGGTTTTGTAAAGCTAGATGTCGGATTTACCTATCATCTCTTCTTCCCTACATCTAGACAGGCCATGTCCTTTTCTACTAGAGTGACACCCTGTCTCCCTAAAACACCTAAGAACCCTAGTTATTGACGAGTGATGTTCACACAGTCTCCTAGCGACTTAACGTTAGCTTTATCCTTCTTCTGTCAATGTCACGGCCTTAACACAATTGTATTCACTTACATGCCTTACTAGGGCACTGAAGAAAATTAAAAACGTTTACAAGTTGAGCGAATGAATACAAGAGAAATAATGGACGTGAAAACAATTTTTACACTGTGCTAAATAATTCACCTATTGTAGGTGATAAAGGGTTTATAAGAGTAAACAAAGCATTATATATTGTTTATATTTACACTATTACCACCTAAATACCAATAGTTAATCAAAATTAAAATGGAAAATCACGTATTTAATTTTAACTAAAAAATATTGGGTGGTGCGTTAATTTTGTCCACCAGTGTATATAGTGTTATTATTCGGAGTTGATAGAAGTGCTTAAGATCTATGAGGAATACTTGTTTTGTTTTTGCATTTTATGTTTTTGTTTTTTTTATTTATTTATTTATTGAAATTTACAACTTTATTTACAAAATACATCTAGTAAATCAGCTAACAATAAGAAAATAATATTTCATGAAATAGCATGATGAGAAGCTACCCATTGGTAGCACTCAACTAGTACACTTAGCATAGAAGATCCCTAGGCCATCTTCTTTTCAGGCGCCTAGGAGGGTTTCTGGAATAGAGGAGGAAGCTAGGCTGGATACAAGAGGATTCGGGTTGGCCGGGAGTTGATTAATAAAGGAATGGTATCTTGATCGGGCTAAATCGGCGATATATGGAATATTAAGGTCTTTATGGATGAGTTTATTTGTGGCGAAGTAAAAAGCATTACGGATTTTTCGAAGGATTTTGGATTGCAAGGATTGGATTCGAGAGGAATTTGATGGTTTAGTAGAGCACCAAAGCTCGATTCCGTAAGTCCATATCGGTCTCATTTTATGTTAAATAGGAAACATTGATTAAAAATAAATTTAATTATATAATTACTAATAAAGAGTATAGTTTATAAAGCTAAAAATCTAATAGATGAAAAAAAGCAACATCAAATAGAAATTGAAAATAAAGTAATTTTGATAGGAACCTTCAAATCAGTTACATGACATGAAGGAATTTTAAGTTGATCCGTCACGGAGTTAATTATGTTAAATCAAGTAAGAACTAATATTATTATTAGTAGAAAATAAATTTATAATTAATAACTATGCTTGCTTGCTTGCTTCGTCTACTGTTCGTGGTTGTTACTGAAGAGGTTGTTATCCAAACCTGTATGAAGACATGATCAATACCGTTATTGATAGATGTAAGGATGAGGTGTGAAAAGTCGACAGGTAGCAGTGACAGAGGGAACGGTGTAATGGAACGGTATCAGGTTCTAGTGTACATTTTTTGTTGGGGTTAAGGTCTGGGAGGTGTAGTTAAACCTGACACCACAGCCACACCTACCTCATGCAACCCGCACGCGAGCTCCTGGTTTAAGATACCGCAACTAATCTTTTTCTTCTGTACTTATAAATGGAAAGTAATCTTTATAATTTTCGTTATAAACAAAATTACCAACAGTAGGTGTATTTCTTACGCCTTAATACAATCTAGACGACCAATACAATAAGTACAATATATATATATATATATATATATATATATATATATATATATATATATATATATATATGTATGTTCACTGTAGCAATAGAATAACAAACATTTTTGAAAATCTACAATTAATAAATATGAGGATTTAACAGTACTAATAACGAGAAAATTTTTATTACCGTTTTGAAAATTACTAACAACGTTCACAAAACAAAATCGAAACAAGTTTAAGTACATATAGCCAAATCTTATATTCTATTTAAATAATTTGAAAGTATTTCAATATATTAATAACGTATTCGGGCAACAAAGCGGTGAAAAAATGAGTAAGACACTTTTTACACTTTAAATACATTTTTTCATTTTAGCAATCTCATATTTATAATGGTCCGATATTTCCAGTAATGGTTAGCAAAACAAGCTACTAAACCCAAGGTTGCGGGTTCGTAGCCCGGCAATAACGTAGGATTTTTCAAAGGGATTGCAAATCAAAGTAAGAGAGAGACATCATTTTTACTTAAAGTGGTAATTTTTCGAAATGCTAAAAAAGGCTATACCAGTTTACACAAAAATTGTATTTTTATTTTGTGTATTTTTTTTACATCCTTGTGAAAATAATGAATATTCCTGATAATATGAAACATTTCAGCATTTACCACGTTGCTTATGCCTGGTTTACACACTCAATAACCGATGGAAATGAGATTAGGTTTACGAAAAGGGAAGCCATGAATAAACGACCTCTGGTAGGGGGAGTGTGATTGACTTAAGATATTTGCATTCAGCGTCAGTCTACTCTGAGGGACGGGCTTCGAGTTTATGTAACCATAGATGGTTCATCCCTTCACAAGCACATTAACTGTATCTATCTGCTTGTAAAATTAAATTATATCCAGTAGAAAGAAATAATAAAAAATCACTAAGAAATTCCATAGCGTAAACCATAGAGTTATTGGCACTCAGTACAGTTATTGGCACCCCAACTTTAACTTAAAGAAATAGGTAAACAAGTCCTAATTTTATTACAAGATATACATGAGACTAATGTTTGAAGGGTCCTCTAAGTCATCTATGAAGTAAGACTTTAACAAACTAATCATAGGGAAGATTCCACAATTAAATCCACAGGGTACCAATAACTAGATTTGTCACTTTTAACAATAAATATTGCCATATTGTAAAACTATTGAACTTTTGACCCAAAAAAACCTCTTGAGTCTTTATAAGGATAGATAAAGAGGAGTTATAGGAAGTTTCAATTAGACCCCTTCATAAGAAGTATTTTTTTTAATGTCACCACTGAAATTTAGTCTTAAGGGTGCCAATAAGTACGGTTTACCCTCGTCGTCGGTCGTGAAAATAAGAAAAATTAAATTCCAAATATTAAATGTGAATTGATATTCTTGTTATGTTTTTTTTTATGTATCTGAATAAATATTCACCCGTAATTTTCCTCCATTACAACGATTATTTATAGGTATAATATTAAATCCAGTTTTTCATCGTTTATTTATTGAACTTGTTATTATTTTAATTAAAATTCCATGTTGCATCATTGACATCATGGCCTCACATTTGCTTAACGATCATGGGTAACTAACCTTATGGTAACTGTAATAAAATATATCAATTTCTAATATTCTTTTTAGACGTGTTTCAACTCCATTTATAGTGTTAAAGCGCTAAAACGTAATAAATAAAAATAGGTGCATTTGTACATTTTAGAAGAATTTCTCATTTGACACAAGTCTATCTAGGTTATCCGTTATCCTTTATTCGAAACCATTAACATTTTCGTTATAACCGGTATGCTTTATCCTAAAATAACTGTATGAATAATTTTTCATCCGTTAGATTTTTCTTTTATTCAAAAGATACATTTTTATTTTACGAATGGTTTTCTATTTGACGGATAAATTTTCATTTGACGGCAATTCGATTCGAAAACTGGAATTTGGGACAATATTACTTCTACTGGTTTCCTAAGAATAAACTCTACTTTTTGAATCAATTAAATTCTCGTTTATTCTCTATTTACATAAATCAATAAAAAACTAAGAATAGTTAAAGCTAAAAATATTTTACCTTTTTAAAGATAACGAATAAAAAATTATTCAATTGGGCTAAAAACCAAAATATGACTCTATCCAGCTGTATCAGGAAGCTGAAGAAGTTCAAAATAGAGATGTGATGCTTTTAGCAGGAGTTATTCAAGGATTCGATTACCCCCCAAATCATGTCTGAATTCTCGAAATGATATAGTAGTATTATATTTCACTTCAGGCTGAAAGCAGTAAAAAATAACTTGTGAATATAATCATGAAAATCTTCATTCATCACACACAATTGGTTAATTAAGCATATGTAAATACTTAGAAAGGACTATGTTGATGGAACAGTTTTCTAAATATTTAAATTTTCTTGTTAAACGGTTCATATGAATATTAGATTTTGTTAGAGACGTCATGTAACTCTGGCGTTACACTCCATTTAAAACCAGAGCATCTTCTACATTATTTTACTCCATTCCAGTCTATCCAATACTTTGGTACACAATTTTTGTATTTAGAGCTATTGGGGATCTCGATGAAGACGCCCTTTCCACATAAATCAGCCAGCCAAATTTTGTTTTCTTATATAACATTTGGCATATTCAGGACCGAAAATAATTTATCCCCCGCGGGCCCAAACATTTTTCTGTAAACTCTTCTTTCCCAAATTCTCAACATGTTCACACGAGCACCAGTTATAATACAGGATTCAGAACCGTATATTTCCAACTCTTTCTAATAATATATTACTGAGTATTATTACAATAATAGTAACATTTAACTTAATGAGTAATCAGCTTAGCTTCATTGAAAAGTACGGAGAGCTCCTAGTTTAACATTGGAAGAAACCTGAATATGCAATTAACATGAATTGTAATAATTATTCCATAATTATTACAAGCAACTGAGGCAATGGAAGGCTGTCTCCTTAGGTGAACGTTGTGAGCTAGTTTTCTCTAAAATGTTTGATTTGGGATTAAAAAGCACAAAATTTAGGTGGCATAATTCTACAGGAACCAAACCGGATCTTAAGTACCACATTCACATAAACTAACCAAAATTTTTTACCTAGACCACCTTTTGAATGTTGACACCTTCCACTTTTATTCCATAGGTGTAGGTAAGCCCTGGTAAGAATTTACGAATCGAAATTATCAGTTTATCACTTCTCCGTGAAATCCCCTTCCTTCTAATACTTTATTTATCAAAATCGATCACCAACTGAGCCGAAAAACCGATTTATACTGACATATTATAAATAGTAGAAACAAAAAAAAGCTTCGAATTGGTCAAAAGCAATGGCAAACATATTTTTGTTGAGGATGAGCCTCCAAAGAGTGAACAAAAAGGTGTACATGAATGTTCCGGATGGTGTGATCCAGGACCTACGGGAACTGAGGATCTCTCCTGCCGACGCAAGAAGTAAAGAGAAATGATTGGCAAATATTGAAAAGGAAAAGGTCAGTTTCATGCGTCTGTTGTGCCGATAGATGAAGAAGAAAAACAAAGCCTTTTTCAATTTTCAAAGTTTCCTGTCCTGGGCCCGAATTGGTCGAGAGGCGCCACTCTCCAACAACCTTTTTGTCAGAACTACTGTTTATTTCACCTCATCTACTTACCTGTCAAATAAAGTCATTTCAATGACAAGTTATTATTAAAACTTATAGCCTGATATTATTTGGAAGCAGAGATGGTTGTTACATGGGAGGTAGCTTTCTATACAAAACAACTAAATACACCCCACTGAAGGAAATTATCCCATGAGAGGAGAGATATTTTCCAGCGGGATGTTTTTGTTTGGACCAGTGGCGGTTGACGGGTGGAGCTGAGTCACTCCAGCGAGGCGCCGCGCAGTCATGGCACCACTATCCAGTCACGTCCTTATTCTGTGTGAGGTTTTCTTTGACGATTAAAAAAGAAATAAAAAAAAAAATTACATGAAGTTGACGTGAAAAGTGAGGCGTGTTTACATGAATCAATCTGTAAGAAATCGCTTTTCAGTGTACTAGATGAATTTAAATAATAAGAACTAATTTTTCTTTTCGAAATCAGAAGAAAATACAACGTCAACATCCATTCTATTTTGTATACATATATATAGATCGTAATGTATATACATATATGGAGCTTGGAAGACAAGGAGCCTAAGTGACATTTTTCTCATTGTGGCTACAATCAACTTTAAAGTTTGAAAAAAATATTTTTATGTGGTTTTCAGAGATTAATTTTTTTCCTTATTTCAAAATCTCGATCAGCTCTTTGATTTGCATCACCAGTTCTAACTTTCTTATTATTTTAGTATTAGAGTTTAATATTCGATTGTAGATAGAGAAAACGAAGTCCTGTTAGTTACACCATTTATAAATCAAGGACGGATTGACCGATTTTTATGATCTTCAATTAGGTATTACAACTTTCTTTATTAGAATAATAAAATTGGGGTAAACGAGGGAGAAAGCGGGATAATTATTGAATTTTATCATTTCATCTCATTTAGACGAAACTAATAAAACAATTTTATTTTTGGGTATTATTGTAGTTTAAGAATGGTTATTCCACAAAAATGTTATCATGGATGGGTTTTGGGCAGGCCGAAGTTGGTAATAATGGAAAATTATTTAAATTACTCAAAAGAGTGGCAGTATTAATTTAAATAAAAAACAGTTAGACCCCTTAGCTTCCATGATCCACATATATAAAAATGAATGTGTCTGTCCTTTATGCATAACTACACCGTTCATCCGATCCCCATGAAACTTTGGGAGCTTGTTGAGCGCACTCCCGCCAAGGTTTCTGGCATAGTAAAAAATTTTATATGAATAGGTTTTGGTAGGAGGGTATTTCTTTTTCGAAATTTTGCTGCAAAGCACGATGGTTAAGCTTAAACTTTATAAATTATTTAATATGTTTAAAAAAAAAAATGCATTAAAACGTTTCGGGCCATCTTTCTTATCATCTGAAGATAATGTGCTCCTTTGCCTTGAATCTCCCTCGCTTTCTATTTGCACCGAACTTGCAGTGATTCGAATTTTGTCGTCCAAAGGTGTATCAAGGGCCACAATCTATTAAATATATTCAGCACAATATGGAAACATCTTGTCTATAGATTTATACGTCGGCAACATATTAGGAATTTGAATATAGAAAAATTAAAAAAATGGTCGCACAGACATTGCGCATGTCAAAGAAGTTGGGAGATTGTGTTCGGCCACGAATATGAGAGCAATATTGTAAGTGCAAAGGACGTGGTTTTGCTGGAAAGACGAGTGATTGTTGATGAAACAGCACACCGTTTTTCGATTTCCCTCCGTCGAAGATTTGAAGGAAGGTATTTTTTCTTATTCGAAAACCTACTTTACTTAGGGCATCATTGCCCTCAGAAAAGGTTGACAAAGAAAGGGGACTATGTAAAAAAATGATTTTAATGTAAGTTTCCTTTTGCAGTAATATTCTTTATATTTAACCCGGTTTTTATTTACAACTTTTGTATAATTAAAATTAATTAATTTTTGTATAATTAAAATTGTATCTGCTCATTTCTATTAAACGATCCATACCATTTTTTTTTTAAATTGAAGATTTGAAACATTTTTTTTCTAATCTAAGGAGTAATTGTTTCACAAGCTGCTCATTTTATCCAATTTTCACTGGGCTATAGTTCAGGAACACAGATTAAATGTGAAAAACCAGTGCAATGGACTGGTATCATGGGTGTAAAAATTATTTTATTTTATTATTTTCAATTTACCTTCATTTCAACCTGTTTTCAACAAATTATCAAAGGGTTATTTGAAGTTTTAATTCCCAGTTAATGGCAGTAAATATAAAAATAAATTTTAATAATTAAAATGCAATTAACAAGCAAATTTGAATAAAACATTAGATATGATCTTTATTTGAGTAAATAAGTTTAGTTCGCCTAAATTTCGTATCATATTTCAAATTCGTCGTGTTATGTCTGAGAAAAGAGTATTGGGGTGATTAAAAATGTTACTCTTTATATAAGTTCTTAGTATACCCCATCTAGTATATTTGAATTTCTTCATAAACATGTCCGTTTAAATTAGATACTTTAGCCTTAGGCCCGGTGCACACGGACTACACTTTTCTGCGATCCGGACTATAAGCCATAGGCTTGTGGACAGGGGTACCTGGAGTATAATGGACCGACCGGATTATACCATTAGCTTTCCCACCCAGCCAGATAACCATAAGATAACTGTAAGAAACATGCGCTGTTCGATTTTAGCGTTCCCACCCTGTCGCTTACAGTTTGCTTATTACTAGTAAGCTGTTCCCACCCTGCCAGAATTCTGTAAGATAACCACTTGCTTACTACCAGAGCTATCTGCGTATTTTTCTCTTACGGCTCGTCAGCGACATGCGCAATTAATTTTTTTTTCTAGCCAAGCTAACCTTGGAGTGGGGGGGGGGGGGGGAAGGCTACAATTTTACAGAAGCGAGGCTACAATTTTGACAACTTGTCTTCTGTCCATGATCTCAATAATCTAAACTTGAAGGTAATCATTTTATTTTTCTCTTACATAATATTTAGATTTAGCTCTTGCATGAATAATTATTTAAATTTTATAAATTAAATATAATGCATTCCAGAAATTTCTTGGTGAAGTTTAAAGGAATAAAGTCCTGTTTTCCATTATTTTATATAATTTTTAACCTGAGGATGAACTTTCACATACTCATTTTCAACCTCTTTTAAATAGATTTCTCAATATTTGCTTTTATTTTGTTTCTTCAAATATTTCCCATCCTAATGATCTTTTATTTGTAAATTTTTTTAGTAATTTTATATATTGTCAAATATATTTTCCTGATAGTGTAATATTTCTTTCTCAGCTTGTTCTTATTTTGAAAATATAAGTGACAGTATGCAAATATTGAACCAAAAAACTTGTATTGTAGGTTGTATTTTATTTTAATTTCATAATTTTCACTAAAAATATTAGTCAAAGGCAGTTAACATAATTTTCATTTTATTTCTTAATAATTTTAAAATTAATTTATTTTAGGATCTCTGAAATATTGAAATCAACATATGGTGGAATCTAGGACGTTTCCTGCTGAGAAAATAACAGGTGTGGCCTTAATGGTGATTGAATGTAAATTTGATTTCTTTCCTAAAATTTAAACAATTATTTTTATGTCCAGGGCTAGAAGACTTTCTTAATTATTCATCCAACTAGCCACAAAACAATGAAGAATGGTTTCATAAGGCAAAAAAAACATTCATGATTCAAAATTGAATGGGATCAATTAAAGTTAAAAAATTTTTATATATATGTATATATAAATTTTTTTTTAATATTTTATATATATCCACTGTGGAAAGCTCAACAGACAGATTCTACCAAGGAAAACACCAGGATTTTGTATTTTATTTCAAGTACTTTGATCCCAGCTTTCAACCCCCACTTGCTTTTCAATGATAAATAAACCCCCAAAGGAGTCCTTTTGAGTTGAGATAAGGCCAACTCTTTAATGGTGCCATATAAGCTATGCCCAGAAGTAACACGGCAATATTATTAACTTATCAACAGGAGCCATCTCTAGGAAGTATTTTGACCAATTTCCATTTAATGCAACAAACTGATGTCATATATGTTTTTCTTTCAGGTCCGTTTACAGGTTACATGTATAGTTATGTAAACATTAAATTGTTTGTTTGTTAATAAAAGATAATTGTTTTCCTAAAGGCTTGTTTTATTTTGAGATCTTGTTCTTCACTGCACACCTTCACTAATTTATTTTCGCAGCAATTTCCTTGCTTTTCACAAATTAATACTTCATGCATTATATTTTTCTCAATGAAATTCAGAACAGATAATTGAATTTTTTAAGGTGTGATATGGGTGATACTAAAATTTTGGTAGTATTTGGCTCTTATTTTTTTTGGAATTTAAAAGTCATCTTTTCTTATGTTTCTGGTCGCAGATGGCTTGGTTACTTGCTCCTTACTAATGACGTGAAGTGTGCACACACTTATAATCATAGTTTTCGAGATAATGATTTACAAAAAAACTAATGTTCTAGGGAGTGACAAAATGTAACATATGACATTATTATATTAATTAAAATCTTCTCAAAAAGAATTATCTAAATTTCAAAGTCTCGTCTAAATTCAATCTCGTTCTTATTGAGGTATAATGAGTTTGATCCCTACCATCAAAATAGGTAAAGAACTAAAAGTTAACTATTGAAACAAAAGTTTATTTGACGGTTTGAGGGGGGTGGGGGAGCTATAAGATATGCATACTTAATCGAAAACCAACTTTCTGAACTGGCAATGATTATTAATCAACATAACAAAGTTAAAAATTTAATCACAAGTCTCTCCCTGACCAACATGGTCACTCCTTAGCTAAAACAAAATAACTATCAGGCTAGGGAGTGACAAATTGGCCATTTATCATCAATTTCGGCAAAACTGGTACAAAATTTACTAACAGGAGGATATGGCTGCAAAGAGATTTGGAAGGTCTATAAAACTGTAATAAATAAAGTATATATATAGTTTGTATATATAAACATGATTATAGTTAAGTATATATATAGTTAACTATAATCATGTTGATAAGATATAGGGAGTGACTCACTATAAAAATATTGTTTAGCTTTACACCTTCCTCCACGTCCTGAAAGCAACTGAAGTAAATTTAGGAAAAATGATGTGATCTGTCTTATAGTCATGTTCGTAACCAAATGTTCCCATCACGAAATTTCCTTTTCTGAGGGATTGGTGGGTTTATAAAAAACTAGCTAGTGAATGACCTCACAACTATGTGACAAATAGAAAAGCTGTTGTACTTTGCCAGTACCCTTGGAGTCTTGGCTAAATTTTCTTTTGCATCCTGAAAGTTTGCTGATAAGATTGGTGCCTGAGTTTTTAGAATTATTGTGACGGATAAGGGTTTAATTATTTTTCAAAGTACATAACCGCTACTTTGAGACAGGCTAGGGAGTGACAAAAAGAGCTTTGATTGCGTTGATTTTAGTGAATGTCATCCTGTCTTTAGGCGCTGTAAAATTAGATAGCAATGTTCGTAACCAATGAGGTAATAAATAGAAAAAAAATTTAAAAATCCTTCAGGCGGTTGTCAACTTATCATGTTGTGACACAAATACCACCATAATTTTAGAATCACCCATATATCTTTTGGTTATCAAATTATATCAAATGCTTAGTAATTATTAATTTTAAGTTGTACTCATGTATTTTGTATTCAATTCATTACAGCAATTTAATGCTTATTAAAGCCTTGTTAAATGAAAGGTGTTTTCTATTCATTAAAGAAGATCTCCCTTCATATTACAAATATATCACTCCTGACTGCCACTGTACAAAAATTTTTGTCTTTGCTTAAGAGATATAAAATAATATTATCTAGAAAAAAATAGATTTTTAAATCCAATATTTAATGCTGGATAGCAGTCTTCCATGGAGTTGTGAGATAGTAATAATGATCATAACATGTGCTTCTGTAAAATTTCAGTTGTGAGAATTGTGGCACTCTTCTTTCGCAGTAGTGATAGGTATATGTCTTAACATTCAATAGGTTTCTAGTTTCCATTATTAAAATGGAGACCTAAGATTAGCAGTGCTTCCAGGAATAGAATCAATACACATTACTAATTAAAAGTTAATGCACCTAAGTATAAGCTATATGACATAAAATTAAATGGTACCAGGGATTTTATCAAGAGGTGGATAATCTTTATGAATAAATTAGTTAATTAGGTATAAATAGTTATTTATTTGAAAAATGCAATCAATTCACAAAGTTGGGACATTAGGTACTGAATCCCAAATAATGTAAAAAATTAGAGTAACAAAACTTCTTTTCACATTTTTGGCCAAATAGTCAATCATATAATAAATTCTTCAATAAATATCAACTTTTTTTGCAGAGATTTAATGCTAAATAAGAATAAGTCTCACTAAGAGTATGGAATCTGTATTCCATCAGGGTACTGAGGAATTATAAACCTTTCAAGATATTGAGTATCACATCTCAACTTAATTAGATCTCCAGAATGTCCCTTTTAACAATGAGTACAATTAATATCTGTTTTATGTCTATTTTATGATATTAGACTAAAACTTCAATAATCTTTCAAAATTTTAAGCAGCCCTTAAATATTCAATAAGAACCTAAACCCTCTTAAGAAAACACAATAATGGATTTTATATATTTTTCAATCACAACAGGATTAGGCATCAATTTAACTTTTTGTTGGGAATTGTGTCTAAAATCAACTACCAGAGTTTTTTGTTTATTGAATATCACTGCATGATACAATGGCTAACCCTAAATCAAAACATTTTATTTGATTAAAAATTAAGATATCGGATGAAGTAATGATGTGAATGAAAAGTAAATGATGTGTCAATCAATAAAATGAAAAGAAATGTCAAAAATCATGAACCCAATGAAGATAGTAAATGATTCCAATTACTAGTGAATTTAATAATCTTAGAACAAACCTTTCCCCACCCAATATAAATTTACATTGATCAAATATTCCGGAATAATACTTAAATACTTGAAAAAGACTATAGTAAAGCCACTAGGTTAGCAGGAGAGATAACCTTGCCCGATGGAGGAGAACCTATCTATCAGAAAGTCGTAAGAATAGCGTTCCAAGTGAGCTTAAAATTTCTGATGGTTATCTTACCAGACATGCGCACTAACCTATCAGCGAATTACCAGAAAACAGCTAGAAAAATGAGCTTGGAACGAACCTATTATACTCCAGGTACACCTGACCACAAGCCTATAGGCTTATAGTCCAGATCGCAGAAAAGTGTCGTCCGTGTGCACCGGGCCTACCTCCTTTGCCCAAATGCTAACCATTTCTATACTATCATTATTAACATTACGCTGGCGTTTGATAATAAATTGCCGTCCTTTACGTAAAGTAGCAGTACCAGATTTCAGCAAATAGTTTAATTTTTGTCTAATTCCCTCTATATCTTCTTTAAAATCCATAGATGTATTTAATTTTGAATTAAATTTACGTACTAAACAAATATTATATTCCATTTTATATATTATATACTGATTTTTATGTTTCATCGGAATCGAATGATTTACAAGAATAGCGAATTCAATCGGCGCCCTGGAAAACCCCGGGGCTAGATGACTTAGAAGCCGGGTTGATTGAGACGGCCGTGAGTGAGAGGATGACAGGTGGTTGCTGCTCATCGTGACCACTTGCTCAATGACGGTGAGGAGACTGAGCGGTGTTATAGCGCCGAGGAATAATTATATATTCACATTATACTAGACGTTGTGAGGAACATAGGACACCAACCAGGAACTGATTCAAGAAAGACCGCATTTTTATTTTTAGGCATGAAGTTATATAAATAAAGTTTGAGTCTCTAAAACAACAAACAAGAAACTTGGAAGACCTGCTACATTGATACAAGTTAGTGACCGACCAAAGTTTCGGCTTCGGTTTCAGCCAGTTTCGGCCGAAAAACCTGGTTTTGGCCGCAGTTTCAGTTTCGGCCAATAATCGGCCGAATCTCCGGCCAAGCCGAAACTAGCGTTTGTGTCTGATTTCTCCGAGAAGGAAGTAGGACTAAAATATTTCAGCTTGTTAGCTCGATTTTTTTCATGGTCTTCAACACTCTTGGATTTAGTAGTGTAAAGTATCTGTTATTTTAGTTAATTACACTTGTATTGTCATTCGTTAAAACATAGATTTTTCTCATACTTTTGGTATCTTTAATTGATTGAAAACTTTAAGTTGGGTGTAGAGACAAATATGAGATAGTGACAAAGAGGGATGTGCAATTCTTAACACGTAATGAAATCATTCTTTTTATACAGAATTCTTTACGTTGAGTGTAAAGAATAATTAATTTATTCTTTACCTTATTATTTTATATTATATTTTACCTTTTTCTTTCTACTTTACTTTTATAATTTATTCTTTAACTTGAGCGTTAAGAACCTTTTAGGGCTTTTAATCAACTCCTTATTAATAAAGAAATTTGATTTTAAAAAAATAAGATTAACTCTAAATAAGCATATATATTCTAAAATAAAAATATAAAAATAAAATAAAATAAACTTAACCTTAAATTATTCGCTGGAGAAATCCGACATGTCCACAGATTCAAATTTGTCAGTACCCTTCTTATAAAAAGGGAGCTCAAATGGTGGTAATAAGTTGTTCTTTGTTCATGTATGGAATGAGACTCAGATGCAGAAACCAATTTTTCGACCATGGCAGCACGAGATCACCAATAACATCACATTACCAACATCCCAAAAAAATTTTTCGTTTTGACAATGAAGAAGTGCGTTTTCGACAAAAAACTATTCTATACATTTTTTAACTAGATTATATCCGCAACAATTTGAGAAAAAAACTGAGTCAGTAGACAAAATAGCTTCTGAGATACAGCTTTACGTATTCAATATATTTACTACATTATTTATTATTTAGATATGGTAATATGAATTTTTATTAATACCAGCCTGTTATTTCAAGATTGTTTCAACTTTAGGGCAGTTAAGGGGGTATGGTCTAACATCCCACGGTGACCAGCCGTACTAGGAAGTAGGGGCCGGGATTCGATCCTATAACCTAAATAGTACACCTGTCTTACCACTCTTCTGTACCAAGCCCACGTATTGTGTTGTAATTACTGTTAAATTTTATAAGCTTTCATTGTTATTATTGCTAAACTTGACATTTTACACACTCACATGTATTATTATATGTACACACTTAAATAAATTTCGGTTTCGGCCAGAAACCAGATCTAGGGCCGAAATTCGGTTTCGGCTAAAATTTTGGTTTCGGTCGGATATTAACACAAGTAGATAACCAAATGTGGATATCAGAATTCAAAATTAAAGGGAATTGTCTTTTGATTTCCGCTCACGAGAATGTCTTCGAACTGTTTTTGGTGTCACAACGCAAGCTTTCAACCTAAAATCTAAAATTAGGGAGAATGTTCCATTGAAAAACTCGCTACCATTTTAATAAAGAAAAACTGTGAGAGTTTGAATTTTTTATTAATATCTGATTAGATATTTTTGACCAGTAGCGAATTAATCCGATAAATCCCAGATTGCTGGAATTCAGAACAAAAAATAAGCATTTTCCTTGGCATTCAGTTCCTGACCTAAATCTTCCTTTGTGTGTGTCTATAGATATAGACTGAAAGTGCTGAATATGAATATATATATTCAGCACTTTCAGAGCGATAAATTAGTATTATTATAACCGCTTTTATTTCGTTAAGAACAGTGATTAATCCTGTAATTTTGCCATAACATTACACGAGGTGTAAATGATTAGCTAATAAAAACATGCGAAAACATAGAGCAAGTAGTCTCTCTGTCTACTTTGGCGGCAATAACTCGCTTCTGTGTGTCTGTTCGAGGCGGGTCCAGCTACTGCCTGCGAGTACAGAGGTGCAGTTAGCTGTCCTGTCAGGTCAGCAACTCGCACTGTCCTGTCAGGTCAGCAACTCGCACTGTCCAACCAGGCCTTTATTTAGGCAACCATTCGGATTTCCAGTGGTTAAGTAGTAAGGTATCATCGAACATACCTAGTTCAAGGTGGATGGGGGATTTATTTCACATTTCGGGTGACCTATCCCACATATCCCCCCTCTGATACCGCCCCTGCAAATAAGGTACCTATCATTAATGATCCATGAACCATATTTCACTCATCATACTAACTAACTCCTTTCTTAAACAACCACCTAATTCCCTGATAAGATAGAAAATATATTTCTCACCGAGGGGTTCCTTCTTACATGAGAGTATACAGATTACTACTATCCTCAAAGGCAAAAAAAAAAAGAAAATAAGGCATTGTAAAACGGTAGTAGGGGATTGGACTCATTAATATAGGATCTGTGGTTGAAGGGTGTGAACAGATATTGACAAATGAATCAGCTGCTCTGTCAGTAGCAGCTCCCGCCCACCGCTCCTATTATTTGCCCATTTAACACGCTCGCCCTAGCGGCTATAAACCAATCAGATAATAGTCTCAGTGTGCCACTAGCAGCACTACCACGGCCGCAATCGTTTCGATACCGGTCTCCTACAAAACTCCTAACGCCGTCCGCCCTTCCGTTCTGTTCCCTTGTCGCCCTTCGGTTTTATTTGATTAAGATTGATTGTTCGAATTCGATACTGTGAGATATCAATAATTTCTAACCAATTATGTGGAAAAATCTATGGTTCGTTATACACACATATGCAGGTGTGTTCGGGGGATCCAGACATTTTCTGCAGACGGCGCACATATACCTGAACACTATCATTTGGAAGCTGTAAACACCCATTAAATCATGAGACAATTGTTTATTGTGTGGAAGGATAAGAGCATATAATTATTCAAATAAAATAACAGATTGCACCATACACTACAGAACAATATAGTATAAAAGGGAGAGAAGTCATCGAAGTACTTAATTTAATATTAGTATAACAAAACGTACGAAACACAATTAAATGTTAAAATAAATACATTATGCAATTCAAGGCATTATTTATTACTGAATAAAATTGTTTTTATGTTGTAATAGTTTCTTTAATTTTCACTAACTCATTAGTGTCCAGTGGAGTAAGAATTAATTTGAAATAAATAAATTTTAAGAGTATTATTTTAACTTTAAATTTAGCCTTTCCACGATTTCTTCTTAGTGTGTCAATCTGAAAATAAATGTTTGAAGTTTTCAATTGATTAAAGTTGACCGGTTTATTAATATTAAATGTATTGTTTTGAATAGAAAAGATTGGGCATGCCCCTAGCGGTGCGCGAACCGATTGCTCTACCAAGGCCGTTTTCCCACTCATGTCAATCAATTCTCTTCACTGATCCTTTGTACCCTCCGATCCCGGCAAGTTTTAGCATAGCACACGAAGACTGAAAAAGTTTTCCAAGCGGTCCCGATTCCCGGCCATGGCGAATCATTTCTCTTCGAAAAAATATTGATAAAACAATCGAATTTAATCAATTAATATCAAAATTTGCTGCTGGTCAAAAATATCCTACCATTTGGACTTGTCCAGCCCCCCCCCCTCCGTGTATTTCGCAAAAACTAGGCGAAATCGGTGGGTGTAAAATGATCAGAGAAGAGAAACGTTTTGACATCGCTGGGTCCACGGCTATAATAGTATGTTATTCATGAATATACTATTGGTATAGTTGTTTTTCACACTGCACAGGAGATGCGGAATCCCAGGTTCGAAACCCTTTCATAGCCAATCTTTTCTCTTAAAAAAAAAATAGAGGTCATTTAATATTTTAATGTCTATGAGAATATATATTTCCTATTTAATAATAGGTAGTAACTTGATTAATTATTTGTTCATTTTAGTCTGAAAAAAATAAAATAGAGAGATTGGAGAGGAAAGTCCTCGAGCGAAAACCGGAGTCATCGGGGGATTAGAATACTAAGGCATTGAAGCATCGAAGAGAGACACGAATAAAGAACTACTTACAGAAACTAGATACTAAATACTATGTATTATTGTGGCGGATGTGGATAAACACAAAGAAAAAAAGAAAAAAAAAAAAAAAAAAAGAAAAAAAAAAAAAAAAAAAAAAAAAACTTTGTACTTTAAAAAGTTTTCAAGTTATACGCTATCTTGAATGATTCCACTGGCAAGCCAATAGACAACATGTACCAGGGGACAATGGGAAACCAATAAGTAGATAAAACTATCTTCATTTATATGTTAATTATTTATTGAAGATTATAAACCCTTATTTGACACCTTATCTCAATTTAATCAAATTTCCCTATCCTTAAGACACTTCAGATATAAATAACTTTTTTTTTCTTCTTTAGTTAATTACCAAAGTCACTGTCTATATTTAGTGATCACCACTTTCAAGTTAGAAATTTTGAAAATTTGCCATTTAAAAATTGTCAGATTCTTCAATGGAAATAAAACATAACTGATATTCAAGACCATTCCATTGTACATTGATATAACGAGTCTAATCGAAATCGTTAGAAAAAGTAGTAAAAAGGAAGAAAAATCCAAAGTGTTACTTATGATCGACCAATTTTAACGAAAAAAATTGTAACATCCATGGCATGTACATATGTCTTTCTAATACATAATTTCAATATTGTAAGATCTTTAGCCTCATGATCTTTAGCCAGCCTTCACATCTGCCTATCTTACCACAGGCAACTATTTAGTTGCCTACTATACTACTGCTGCGTTCCCTTTGCTGCCTGCTTTATCCGTTTGTTAAAACTTTTCAGGAACCAATATCGCGGTCTACAAGTGGTCTTGCACAGAATTAGTAGAGGAAAATCCTTAAAGCATCCATAAAAGGAAAAAAACTTTTAATAAAATGCGATTTTGACTTATACCAGTAGTTGACTTATAGCATTGACCGAGCGATATACTAAATTCAAATTTGAAATATTTCGAAAATTGAGTGTACTGATGGCAACAGGTGGCAAGATCGATGAGGACCAACTGTGCTGTTAGGGGGAGGCAGCAAGTTTAACAGTTTCGCACCCCACAAAAGCCACCCTAACTGTCAAAACAATGACAAATTCCACTAATAGATGGCGTCCCTGCTTCATACTTACCCTTACTACCCACCCCTTTAGGCCCTATATGAACATATTTCAAATTTGCATAAATACTTCCATGCTAGACTAATATAAACATTTCCTTCCCGATTGTTCTATAGACTAAGATCTATTATTATCCCTATAAACCAGGACATTTTCATAATCAGGTGTAAGTGTTAATACAACTCAGTAATCTAGGATTTGCTTAACCAGCAAGTACGTATATGAATGTTTATATAATAATACGAGCCAAAATACATGGATTTATTTCAGTTAGTTATTTACTTAGATTTTTTTTTCTGTTATACATGCATCATCCTTGTGTGTTTTATTTGCTTAAATCGATTTAACAAAATATACACAATCTTTATATAAGTATTGCTCAGAGAAATAAACTTTTATTTCCGACCACCATATTTGCTTAATCAATGGCAAAAATTTTAGATAGCTATTACTATAGAAGGAATGATTTATTTAATAACAATTTATGTCCTCAAATAGAAAATGGGTTGCAGGTTTAAACATTTATAATTTATATATATATATATAAGATTTATAAAGTTGTATAACTCATATTTTATATTGGTTCCTTCAGCTCTTGTTCCTGTCTACACTAAATAATAATAATAATAGTGTGCTTTCTTAAAAATTCCTATTATTCTAGTAATATTTTTGTATATGAATTTAATACAGCTCCTATTATTTTTGTAGAAAAATAACTGTGCTGTTTTCATACTCCATACATGTTTCCTTTATCTGTTTTTTTTTCTACCTACCAACCCCCCTCCGCCGAAATTTTTAGTGGAATTTACTATATGGGTGATTCTAAAATTATGGTGGTATTTGGCTCTTAATTTTTTAGGATTTTCAAAGTCATGTTTTTTTATGTTTCTGGATCTTGATGGCTTGGTCAAATGCTCCTTAGCAATGATGTTAAGTGTGCACACACTAATATTCATAGTTTTCAAGATAATGATTTTCAAAGAAATTAATGTTCTTGGGAGTCACAAAATGTAACATATGACATCATTATATTAATTTAAATCTTTTAAAAAATAATTCTCTTAATTTTACAGTCTTTTTTCGTCTGAAGTAAATCTCGTTCTTATAAAGGTATAATGAATAGGATCCATACCTTCAAAATAGTTAAAGAACTAACAGTTAACTATTTGACACTTAAAAAGATGTTCCAAAATAGGAACCATAAAAACAACTCATTTAGTTTTTTAGATGAAGCGATTCTCTAGATCCTTAGCTTTCATTTCTTCTTCAGTCATTCTTTTTTTCGATGCAATTTTTCTGAAATGAGCACCTGTGTCATTATCAGATTTATTCGGCAGTTTAAGGGGGGGAAGGGGGATAGTTAAGATATGGATACGTAACAGGGACGGATCCACCACGAAATTTTTTGGGTGGGTCGTAACCCCGTCTTATAATCACGTGTCAGACAGCACCGTTTTTTAATGAGATTATTTACCTTGGATCATGTATGCAAGAAGGACTGCATTTTAAACAAATGCAGATTTACGGCATATTAACCAGCTAATTGCATTATCGCTTAAAAATATAAAAAAAATTTAAAAACCAAAATATTTGGGGGGGGGGGGTCATGACCCCTGTCACCATCCCTAATTGTATTATTTGCTTAAAAATAAAAAATAAAATTTAAAAACCAAAATATTTGGGGGGGGGGGGGGTATGACACATGTCACCATAGTAACCAGCTATTAGCATTATTTGCTTAAAAATAAAAAAAATAATTCAAAAACCCAAATATTTGGGGGAGGGGTGGGGGGGGGCATGACCCCTGTCACCATAGTAACCAGCTAATTGTATTATTTGCTTAAAAATAAAAAAATAAAATTTAAAAACCAAAATATTTGGGGGGGGGGCATGACCCCTGTCACCATAGTAACCAGCTAATTGCATTATTTGCTTAAAAATATATAAAAAAATTTTAAAAACAAAAATATTTGGGGGGGGGGTTCATGACCCCTGTCACCATAGTAACCAGCTAATTGCATTATTTGCTTAAAAATAAAAAAAAATAATTTAAAAACCCAAATATTTGGGGGAGGGGGTGGGGTCTTGACCCCTGTCACCCCCTCCCCTTGATACTTAATCGAAACCTAACTTTCTGAACTGACACTGATTAGAGATGAACATAACCAAGTTACTACTTTCATCAAATGTCTCTCCCTGACCAAGATTGTCACTCCCTAGCTAGAAATCAGTATTAGGCTAGGGAGAGACAGGCTAGGGAGGGACAGGCTAGGGAGGGACAAATCGCCTATTTATCATTAATTTTGGCAAAACTAGGACCAATATTACTTATAAGAAGTTATGGCTGTGTAGAGATTCGAAGGCTCTATAAAACTATGATAAAAAATATACATATATTGTTTACTATCATCATATTGATAACGTATAGGGAAGGACTCACCATAAAAATATTTTTCAGTTTTACACCTTCCTCCACGTCCTAAAACCAACTAAGGAAACTTAGGGAAAAATTATATGAATCGACGTATAGTCAGGTTTATAACAAGGGTGGGTACCCCATATGTTCTCAACTCGAAATTTCCTTTCCTGAGGGGATTGGTGGGTGTATGAAAAACTAGCTAGGGAGTGACCTCACAACTGTGTGATAAAGGGAAAAACTATTGTGGTACTTAGCCTGTACCCTTTGGAGTCCTGGCTAATTTTTATTTTGCATACTGAAAGCATGCTGATAAGATTAGTGCCTGATTTTTTAGAATTGAATGGATCCACCGAAAAACGTTCTTCTAAGCGACAAAATTGCCGAAGTGGCACTTTTGGGTGAATGTATTAAAATGTATAATAGTACATCATAGTATGATCTAGTATTCCATTATGTCATTTTACATGTATACATAACAAATCACATGAGAAAAAAAATTCACCTATAGAACTAACAATAACTTTGGACTATGATTTTATTTCACTGATTACTAAACATTGCATATTTGTCACTTAGAACGTTTTTCGGCGGATCCATTCAATTATTGTGATGGAAAAGTGTTTAATTATTTTTCAAAGTACATGACCTACACTTTGTGACAGGCTAGGGAAAGACAAAAAGAGCATTGTTATTGATTTTATGGAACAATAACCAATGAGGTAATAATTAGGAAAAAAAATTTAAAAAATCCTTCCGGCGGCTCTCGATATATCACGTTGTGACACAAATACCACCATAATTTTAGAATCACCCATATAAAAAAAATTCCCCTCCCCTCAAAAATTTTGTTTTGTTATATGGTCCAATATCATATGGATATTGCCAAATCGGAGGACCATGAGTGCAGGAGGACGTTGGGTGAAATCATCTTAACACTGGAATTTAAAAAAAAAAGAAAAGAAAGGTTCTACATAGATAGTTGGTGGATAGGAAGGAGAAGCAGCTGAAGAAGAAATAAAGGACTGGACCAAGGTAAACATGGAACTGTTTGCACAGACGGTACTGCGTTCCCAGGCCTCACCTCTCCTCAACAATATTGTCACCTCGTCAGAAATAAATATCCGCGTGACCAGAATGGAAATATTGCCACGTTGAATAAGTTTCCCGAGGAACTGTTAATAAATCCATCTCCAATTAGATGGTTTTTACAATATTGCTAGAATCGTTTCACCTAGTAGAGTGGGTGGTTATACAGGTTTAGTGAAAATTAGACCGGAATCTTTTAAGTGGTAATATCATAGGTTATTTGGGATAATATTGACCCCATATTCTGTTATCCGAAAGTCAACCGTTTTCGATATTTATATTTAATTTTTTTTTCACAAAAATCTGATTTCCTACTTTAAAAAATGATTAAAAAACTGTTGATGAGATTTTCTTTATAGTCTTCTTATATCTTTTTTATAGTATTTTATTTTTCATGGCAGCATATAAATATTTGGCATTTGAAAATTTATGAATTCAACTCAAGAATAAAAAAGATCGACGGTCGAAATATTAATTTTTATTGATTGTTTTCATATATATTTAAAATCATAAAAAAATATATACATATAAATATATCGAAATATATATTTTTTTTATACAGGGTGGCATGCTACTCGTGCGACAAACTTCACCAGTAGATTCTCCACCATAAAATGAATAAAAAAGTTCATATTGACCATGGTCCGATAATTTCGCTTTTTATCGATTTTGAAAGATATCCCGACCTGGCATCGGAAAACCGTGATATCTTTAAATCTGAAAATTTCTCCGAATAGCTGATAGCACCGTTGAAATCTACATTAATTGTTCAATAATAAAATAGTCATTTCAAAATTTTTGGGCCAATTTTTCGTGTTTTATTTCAGCCAGAACAACAAAATAAGTGAAAAATTTTACAAATCGGAAAGTGTTTAACATAATCCAGAGTTTCTAATTTTAGTTTCAGAAGGCAGCAAAGTTGAGGGAAAACAGCTCATTTAATAACGCTTCTAACGCACTCTTCATTTTTTAATTAGGTGTTCCTAAGATCAAGATATGGATGACATAAAGAGAAAAAAATATGGTTCAAGGATTGTTAATGCTTGAGAATTTACATTTTAAATTTGAAAAAAATAATACAACTCACCAATATCTTTAAAATAAATTTATTTTTAATCATTTTATTTATGTCCAAATTGGAAGCCGTACTCTGCAATACACAAACCTGCCCGTTTTCTTATACTCCCAACTGTCACACCAAAAGTCAGAAAACGTCGAAGTTTTTCAGCAGCGGCGAAGATCCTTCTCTCAAATTGTCTATGTTTGTCACTTCAGTGCGATAGATCAGATCCTTGAGATATCCACAGACGAAATATTCCATGGGGTTGAGATCAAGAGATCTTGGTGGCCATAGAACTGTCCCATCACGGCCGATCTACGTTTCGAATAATCTGTCAAATACGCCTGAACTATTCTAGAGGAGTGAGGAGACGCACCATCGTGCTGAAAAATTATGTTTCTCCTCAATTTTAAAAGAAGGTCCTCCAGCAAGGTAGGCCGCGTGTTTTCGATAATATTTAAGTAAAATGGGCCAGTTAATCTCGCCGGGAAATCTAAGTAGGGACCGATGAGTACATCTCAAATAACTTCCGCCCAATTAGTATTAGTTTTTTCAAATTTAAAATGTAAATTCTCAAGCATTAACAATCCTTGAACCATAATTTTACCAACAAAAGCAGAGTAATCCAGATACGAAGAACACAGGAGGATGTCCACGTGGAGTGTAATGGAGTGAAGCTAGAGCAAGCGAGAGACTATAAATATCTCGGCACCATAATCGATAGAGATGGGAAAATAGACGCGGAAATCTCAAATAGAATTAGTAAGGCAAATGCTGTCTATTACAAGATTTTCAACACAGTGGTAGGGAAACGAGAGATTGGGCGAGATGTGAAACTACATATCTACAAATCTGTTTTCCTGCCTATATTGCTATATGGAGCTGAAAGTTGGGTACTCACAGAAAAACAACAAAGCCGACTAACAGCTATCGAAATGAAGTTCCTCAGAAGAATTATAGGAAAAACCAGGCGAGACTGCATTAGGAACGAAACTGTACGGAACGACCTCAAAGTGCTCCCACTACATGAAACCATTGAGAGAAGACAGCTGAAGTGGTTTGGGCATGTCTGCAGAATGAAAGAGGAAAGAGACCCAGTTAAAGCATTGGAAGCTAGAGGTATCGGAAATCGTCCCAGAGGTCGACCCAGGATGTCCTATAGTGATTATCTAGAGAGAATAGGTAGGAAACGTGGCAAGACATTTGCTCAGATGAAAATTTTAGCAAAGGATAGAGACGGCTGGAGAAAGTGGCTGGATGCACCTCCACGCTAATATGAGGCAGAGGAGGATAGAGAAAGAAGAGAAGAAGAACCATAATTTTTTCTCTTTTTGTCATCGATATCGTGGTCTTAGAAACACCAAATTAAAAAATGAAGAGTGCGTTAGAAGCGTTATTAAATGAGGTATTTTCCCACAAAGTTGCTGCCTTCTGAAACTAAAATTAGAAACTCTGGATTATGTTAAACACTTTCCGATTTGTAAAATTTTTTACTTATTTTGTTGTTCTGGCTGAAATAAAACACGAAAAATTGGCCCAAAAAATTTGAAATGACTATTTTATTATTGAACAATTAATGTAGATTTCAACGGTGCTATCAGCTATTCGGAGAAATTTTCAGATTTAAAGATATCACGGTTTTCCGATGCCAGGTCGTGATATCTTTCAAAATCGATAAAAAGCGAAATTATTCCGAAATGGGTGAGAATCGGACCATGGTCAATATGAACTTTTTTATTCATTTTATGGTGGAGAATCTACTGGTGAAGTTTGTCGCACGAGTAGCATGTCACCCTGTATATACATTTATATCCCTATTGCAGACGGGTTTGTGTGGATTTCGATTTTATAGCACAACAGAATTAACTTCAAAAACCACGATTATTGGCAAAAATTAAGGTAATTAAATCAGTTAACAGTAGGGGCCGGGATGGCCGAGTGGACAAGGGCGCTTGCAATAGATAATCAAAGTTAAGCAACGTCCATCGTGGTCAGTACTTGGATGGGTGACCGCTCCATTCGGGTGACCGCCCACCAATAAAAGCCACGCAGTCCAAGTCTACCCCCACCCCCGGGTATGTGAGGCCCGTCAGCCTACTGGAGGCGACTCACACCGACCGGGCGTAGGAGTGATGAACCTTCCCCGTGTATCTCATCAAGAATCGTGGTGTGGTTTTCCAGGATGTCAGTAGCCGCCCGGAGGTTTGGTTCAGGGACGGTATGCTTCAGGGAAAGAAATATAGGTCCTCGGGGCCTGCTGACTCTGAGCTACCATAATCCTTGGACCTAGACCAGTTTGTCACTGTCCTTGAACCCGAGAGAGCTGACGCCATCGGTGGGAAGGACACTGCCAAATTGGCCCCAATGGGATTGGTTATGGAGCTATGGGCAGTCTGCCGCTGTACCATGGTGACCATGGCTTGCAGCAACGTGAGGTTTGGGCTACCCCCTCCAGGCTGTCTGTACTCCCGCAAGCAAAACAAATGTCTGTAAAAAGACCACACTGCGCGGCCAAAGGTCTCATTAGGCCTAATGCGCCAACCGAAAATAAAAAAAAAAAAAAAAAAAAAAAAAAAAAAAAAAAAAAAAAATCAGTTAACAGTATTTGATGATCAACGCAGAGGAAAGCAAGGTATTCGAAAAGCATAGCACAAAAAAAAATATTCACCGATCCATTTTTTAATGTTCGTCAACTTCAATAAATTAATTTAACCAAGGGTTGTGCCTCGTATATCATATCAATTTTTTACAGGTAAATAATGCATTATATAATTCTTTCTATTGAGGGCAATTTCAAAAATTTTATATTTAAATCAATTGTTTTAGAAACCCGGCATTTGCACGGATCCAAATTTATGGAAAAGCGAAAAGAAAGTTTCTACTTTTGCACTTAGAGACACTCTGAATTTTTTTTCTCGACATGTATCCCTTATTTATACAATTACATTATAATTATACAACTATAATTCTCTTGAATTATATGTCTCGGTATACTATTTGCATAAATATAAATTATAACGAGGATAAATTGGTTTCTCAAACGACTAATTCAATTATATTTAGAAATTTTATTTATTTATTTCAATATTCATCACTTTTAATGTTTACCAGTTCACTAGCACTCTAAGAGTTCATTTCTAATTATTTACCGTAAAATGTAGAGATTAATAATTTATGTGTTAAGGCACTTCCTTGGTACTAACCAATATCTTTCCAAAAAAACCAAAGAATTAACAAATATGCATTTAAGTTTTTTTTTTTTTAAATAGCAATACGATTCTTTTTCATCATTCCATCAAAAAATCATTTTTTTTTTAGAAAGATTGCCTCAGTATGTATATATGTACTATAGAAAAAAAAGTATAGAACAATGATTTGCTGTAATTTTAAAGAAAAGTCAAATAGCATCAATTATATTTTTATTTATTTATTTTTTATCCGTCTAGGCCTTAACAAATGGGAGGCTTTTTATTCAATGGCGGAGAAATACATTGACATGTTTGTTTGTTTTATATTGTAAAAAAACGCATTTTCAATGTTTTTTTCGAAGAAATTCCTAGAATTTGAAAGGTATTGGTTTTTACTGTAAAACGGATTTAGAATTTTTTAGTTTGATCAATTCTTAAAGGAGATAGGCAGCTTTTAATATTGTACAGACACTTTCGCACTCAACTGTTTGTTGTCTCTAATTTTGAAGAAACAACACTATCGTGTGTTTATTGTCATGTTCCGTCACAATTGTTTAAAATGATGTTCTGGCATTATTGAAGACGAGGTGGCCGAGTGGTTAAGGCGTTGGACTGCTAATCCAATGTGCTCTGCACGCGTGGGTTCGAATCCCATCCTCGTCGTTTAAATTTTTCGAATTGCTTGGCTAAGGACAGGGTCACAGAGGGATGACAGCAGTAAGATAACAAATAATTTAGTGTATATTTTTAAATTTTAGGTATCTGGAGTGCGCTTTTCATTTTCACTAAAAACATACTTTAAAACAATTTAAACTATATTTGAATTTTTAAAAATAATTTAAAACCTGGAACATTAATTAAAAACATAGATGAAAACAAAAATCTCATAATAATATACTGAAAAAAAAATTATTATTAATGATGCGTAAACGCAACTCTGGGAAAAAATGGGTTAATAAATTAAGCAAAGTTATCTCCGTTGTAAACCAAATTTTATTATTAAAAAAGAAATTCTTTGTTCAAAATATATCAATTGTAATAAAATGTGCTTTAAAGATATATTTATTGTGTTCCGTCGAACAGAATTAATTTTCAAGGCTTTAACACATGCACCTAAAAATGTTGATTTCTCATAATGTTAGCAAAGTTGTAAATCCACCTTTAATGGCTATCATCAAATAAAACTTACTACCTTATTTTATTCAAAACTACTCAAGTTATACGAGCCATACTGCTAAAAGAACAAGTTTCTCATATTCGTTAAGTTTAATTTTAACAGCTAACGAGCAGGAAGTTTTAAAAGAAATGTTTTCAGTCGATAAGTCATTATTTTGAATTAAATATTTTAAGCAAAGACAAAAACTATTAACGAAATAAAGCTGCATAATTACTTAAAGGATAATAATTACGTTTAATGAATTAATCTCAAATACGTCCATAAGAATAAGCTAGCCATGAAGAACTGCAAAATCGAGAGAATTTCCAAGTATATACAGCTGTTGGCCCGCTGTAAAAGCAGTGACCAACAATCTCTGTAACATTGTAGCATATATACTAATGCGGCATATCTCGAGGTCTACACTATTTACACAAATTATTTTTAAATAATGTATTAAATGAAAAAGAGGAACATGAAGGATGTGAAATAGTTGTTTCGCTATTGAAACAGCAAGATAAAAAACCTTAATACTTCCGAATATGTTGATATTATTGGAATATGGTTCAGTAATTTTTTGCTCAATTATTTATCAATAATTATGATTTTAATTTGTTTATTTAATCCCTTGTTTTTTTATTAAAGTTGAGTCACCTAGGCACGCTTATAGCCCCTGATTAACAATTACAAATGAAATTCATCTAAAAAATAATCATCCCGGTCAAAGATAGACTGGGAGCGAAGTAAGTAAAAGAAATGATATCAAGAAAACATAAATAAAACTATTTTTGGTTTATTGGATAAAAAAAAAAAATATATATATATATATATATATATATATATAGAGAGAGAGAGAGAGAGAATAACAGAAAATGGTTGGTAAATTATCTGTTGTAAATGTACCTGTTTCTGTTATATCTCCCACTTCAATTATCGTTTTTTTTATTACTGGAATATTCATAAGGTGAATTATCGATAAATCCAAAAAACATTATCATTCAACATAACGATTATTCAGCTAAGTTAGTATAGGCAAAAATGTTATTCATTTTCCCCTGTCAAGCAATAAAACTGTAAGTGCCGTTCCAGTCAGAAAGCGTACCGACCCCTTCTAGAAAGTCCTCAAGCTCGGCTTAGCTGGAACAACGGCGAGGAACCGAATCAGGTGCCGGAAAAACCTTTTGAAAACCTGTGAAGGGTGAGGTAGATTAGGGCGTACGGTTGGGCAAGCACACTAGAGCCCTGCACAATAAGGACAATATAATTTTGATATAAAGGGAGCCGAAGACTTGTAAAAGACGTGGGCGTAAGGTTTTTTTTGCAGCTAACCCCCCGGAGCAAGAATAGCCATTGAATAGGTACTACTGGTCAGATTAGGCACGGTGGACTGACTACTGCGCTAATAGAGCGGCTACCTGACCGACAATAGAACTAAGATAACACAGATGGAAACAGTCGGATCCCCTTTTGTACCAATCGGATCAGACCTCAATGGACTTCATAACAACGGCCTTCGGGGGATGTTTGCTGTCTGGCCCCTAAGGACCTCAATTCATTTGCCACTACTACCCGATCTTCCATGGGTCGGCGGTCAGAGGTCAAACAAAAATCGCTTATCCACCTTCTTAGGCAAGGTCGAAACGATACAAAGGATAAAGTCGAGGCAGAATCGATAGGGATTTTAACACTTTTTTTTTTTGTCATTGTCTGGTCTGATCCTGCAACACCGTACCTGCTACTCTGTCACATTGATATTTACGTAAAATATTGATTTATCAACAACAGTTTTTAATTACTATAATACTACATATACTCTATACTGTACTTCATATTTTTATTTTTATTTATTTATTTTTTTACTGTATACTTGCTTGTACATTTTACAGGTAGTCTGGCATCATTATTTTGATATCGAAACATAATAGTACATGTTAAATAATATATAAACTTCAGTAACTATTATTATAGGTTATTTTTTATGAATATAATACAATTGACAGTCTATATTATTGAATTATGTTTATGGATATATGAATCATTATTTATAAACACTACATACAAATAGCATATGACATGTAATCATAAGTACATATCCCACAGCCAACATTGGTACAATATAAGAATATATAAGATTTTAAATTATATATATAAATTACAGATGTGTAAAACAGCAATATATATACCAATTATGGAATGCCTGGAAACATTCTTATTTGTTTTACTTTTGTAATCCAAAGCAATATTAAAAGAAAACAGTAATAGAATTAATTAGATAAATCAAAGAAATTTAAGAAAAAAAAAAGTCAAAATAAAATAATGTACTTTAATCCTTTAAATTAAGATAATTTTATATGGAAGTTATAGTAACAACAACACTCAGCCGATTAGTTACCTACTCATTGATAATTTAAGACCTTATTTACATTGCTTGTTTAATAAAGTTACTAACATTATCCAATTGTTCCCGATCTTTGATTGTTACAATATTTGCAAAATCAATATCTAAGTTACCAGAACCACTAATATATTTTTTGAGATTATATATTGGACAGATAATCAAAATATGCTGCATGGATTCCGATACGTTTAAATTGCATAATGAGCATATTTCATTTGTTTCTATTGCATATTTAATACCATTTATATAAAACTGTATGACATTTATAGAGGATAGTCTCAACTGCATAATAATGCTCTGTTTATTGATATTATTGTTGTTTATTAAATATTCCTCTCTTAGCCCAAAGGTGGTAATTAATCGAAAGTTATTATTAAATTTAGAATTTAAGCATCTAGTTACATCTTTAGATTTCAATGATTTTCCCCCTTCTCTATTAAATTATCTTTTTCCCTTCTTATCTCATTTATGTTAGAAAGACATGAATAATCTTCGTATCCTAGAGTTATTAAAATGTTATTCAAGTGAGTGAACCAGTTGTTATATTTTTGACGATTAGCTGTAGATAAGATTGCATTTAGCACCGTATCATAACATAACCTAATTAGTTCATCCGCTGGCATCTCTAGTATTTTCGACCACCAAGCTATAACCCTTTCTAATACCATTACTTTGATATGTTTACAGTTGGTCTCTATACTTCACACCACTCATTTAACCTTGTCCTAAGGATGGAGGTAAATAATTTTGAACAAAGCAATGCCGCGGTAATTTGCAGGAGATAATTTGTCACCTTTTTAGTGCAGCATAGTTAATATAACATGTGACCACTGGATAGGAATTGTTTCAGTGTATAAAATTGTATTAAACATATTTAACAAATAGGGTTCCTATTCCGGTGTTAAATGTTTCAGCATTTCATAGGGTATACAATCTTCTCCGGGAGATTTATTATTTTTCGCTGTTGATATGGCCATTACCATTTCTCCTCGGGTTATTTCGCCATCTAGAAATGAGTGTCCTATATTAAAGAATTTTTCACTTACTGTGGGTTTTGGAGAAAATGAATAAAAACTTTTAAAATATTCAATTATAATATTTATATCGATGCTGATTCTATCATTCTTATGACCAGATATACTTTTTACTGTTAGCAAAACACTTTCGTATTTTTAATGTTAGAGAAAGCTGTGACTATATTTTCATAATACTCTTTTTTCAATTGTTTTATAAAAGTATAGTATTGTTTTCTAAGTTTGTTATATTTTTGTTGTTATATATACCCTCAATTTTTTATAACACGTTCTTAGTACCTTTTTCATACATTTGCAGTCTGCATTGAACCATTTGTTATGCTGGACATTATTAATTATATTAGAATAAGTAGATAACATATTAAAATTTATCGCTGACTCAATTAACATTAGTTTGAAATTCTCATAAAGATTCTGTGGCTCTGAACTGTTATAATATAGTCTACTCGAATTTGAAATAGTTTCCTGAAATGTTCTCACTGAATCACTTGATTTTTCCCATTTTATTCGTGTTTGGTAATTAGGATTTTCTGTATGATGCGCATTATTATTTTCAGAATTATCGGTTTTGCTTGATATTTCTAACAATACAGCTCTGTGATTAAACAAATCCGACAAATTCATCACTTTTAAGTCCTTCACATATTCAATTGCGTCGTGATGAGCCCAGGCTAGGTCAATCACACTCATCCCTACTGAAGATGAATATGTGTAATCAGATATTGATCTTCCGTTAAATACTTCGAAATTTAAATTGTCCATTGTTTCTATTAATAATTTTTCTCTTTTGTTTAGTTGAGTATCATACGATGTTCTAGGGGCGTACAATTGATGTTGGCAAATATTTCTTTATCTGAAAAATCAATCTGGCCTAAACTACAATTAAAATCTCCGAATATGTAAAGTAAAGCGTTTTTATGTTTTTCTAATAAATAGTTAACCTGATCTTTAAATAGTAACGTACATGTTGCTATGTTAGTAGCGTGATTCCAATATACCACTCCAATTACATACACTTGTCTATTATAATCTAGTTTAATATAAATCCATAAGTTCTTCTTATCTAGAAGTGTAATTTTACTATGAACGGAATTTTTATAAAATATTGCTATCCCAGAACTACATCGCCCATATGACTTTTCTTTTACCCCTTCAACAAAAATTAATGAATGTTCCTCCAGAAAACTAGGGTAAGGTTGAACATACTTGGTTGCCCATGTTTCAACAAAACAAAATATATCTACAGTTTTAAAAAAGTTATTTATAAAATTATCAAAATCAGAATTATATAATTTAGTAATCCCATCTATATTCCATAGCAATATATTTAATTAACTTTCCGATCTTAATAGTCTATTACCACTATTTTTCAAATTTCTTCTATATTTTTTATCACATGAGTATTTACCTTTGCCAGAGAACTCGCCGGTGTCGATAGTCCCAAAATGTTGCCGTCCTATTCTTTGCTATGTTGATTGAGCTCCGACTGATTGAAGTGAAGATGATCTCTCACGGAATTAATATTGTTGTAGTTTTTCCTTAATTTTATTTTCTGCCAAAATTTTCCTTTTTTTCAGTGCTTGGTCTTCAGGTTCTGGGTCATCTTGACATAAATCTTTTACCAGGTTTTCTGCTTCTGCTAGCCGGTAATAGTTACCTTTAAATTTTATGAGGTCCTTGGTGTAGCTGGAAAATTGGTCAATTAGTTTTAATTTCGAAATACATAAATCAATTCTTCTTCCTTCATCCCTCTCTTCCAGCGTTCGGTCGTGGTTGACAAAATATTTTTTCTCTCTCAATATATTTTTCTTTTCTAGTTGAACTATTACGGGCCTGGGTTTTTACCCCTTCCAATTCTGAAACAATCATTTATAGCATATTCTGGAACTAGTATATCAACTTCTTCAATTATATTTTTCACTTTATGGAAGAGAATTTCATTCAATGATTTGGGTATATTGAAAATAACTATATTATTTTTCTTAATTTGTCTCTTGAGTATTTTTATTTCCGAAGTTAAGGAGGCATTTGCCTCTTCCAATCTCTGATATTAAGTTATTAGATTTTTTGTTCTTCAAGAATATTTGCTATTAATATCTGTGTTTTTTCTATCGCACCTTACCCGAGAATCTCCAGGATATTCTCCTTGATCGCATTCATGATGTCATCATTTGTATAAACCATATCTGTTTACTAATATTATTATTTACAACGGCAATTAATATTAATTGTCAAAATTTCAGCCTCATTAGTCTCAATTTAAAAATATCATATTTATTAATTTACATTTAAATTCAAGCATTTTCAGGGCGCTATAATATATACGTAGGATTATATACCAGAAAAAAATCATAAAAATAAAACACTCATTAGAAATTTTAACTATTGTTTTCAACATGATTTAGAATCAAAACTTAATCTTTTTTTCCACGGAAGGGCCTTTTAAAACCACGCGAATATCACTTTTCCTTTCTCATTTTCGATTTTCTTTTCTCCCAATATCTTCTCATCGTTTCTGCGTACCTTTGCTTCCTTTTATCCGATCATGCAGTACCCTTTCGTTTTGCTTTATTTTCCCTAAGCACCTTGATTTCTCCTATTTTTTTTCCCGTATTGTTCTCTATCCAGGGTCTTTTCGTCTGTTATTTTCAATTTTTCAGTTTCCTCTCACGCTTTACATATCCTCCTACGCTCTTGTATTCACGGATTCTGTCAAACATTGTTTAGTCTCCCATGGTCCATTATTACCATTGTAAATATTGCCTGTTGCGAAGCTTAGTTTTTCCATCTTTGTGCTTACGTTATGCTCTCTTTTTCCGAAACGTTATTGCATATGTTTTCTCCCAGATATTTAAATTTGTCTATTTGTCGTCTCTATTATTTTTTTTTGCCGTAGTTTTTCTCTGTTGTCATTAATTCCGTCTTTTCGTAGGATATTTGTAGGCCTGATTTTTCTGCCATTTCTTTCAAGGTATTTATTTGACTAATTGCCTGTTCCTCCGTTTCCCCCAGGAGGGCTAAATCGTCTGCATTGGTCAGGCAGCTCACAGAAATTTTTTTTTATTATTTTGTAAATATTGTAATACGTTTTTCATATAAAAAAATAAATCGAATTTAGAAAAAATAATAATAGTTTTGAATCATATTATGAACAGTAGACAGAAAATGTTTGATATTCATTACCCAAGTCAACATAATTAAATTAAATTATAATAATAATTATTGATTATTTGTTTTTAGTCGTTGGGCCACATTGAATTCCGTATATATATATATATATTTTTTTTTTACTTAAATCTAATTCTATTTAAAAAATTAAGTACAATTCAATATTTGTCGATAGGAGAGGGAGTAGATATACATTAGGGGGATGCTTAGCGATGAAGTAGTTGATTGGTGGGTGTTTAGGACCCGCGTACAGTGACACTGAGCCTGGGGCCACCGTAGAATCCTGTTATCAAACCCTCCAAACCTGTTTTCTTTACGCCACGTTCTATACAGCTGCTTGGGACAACTTAGCCTCTTCATTAACTTGTCTCTCGTGTAAACAACCTAACACTAACGCTTCCGAAGTCCCTTTCCCCTAGAGCTATTAGGGCGCTCAAAGGGAACGGTGGATTACTCGCCGCCACAACTTGACAAGAATTATAAAACGGACGTTGTCATTTCGCAGAATAGTAGAATAGGTTTTTATTAACAAATAAATTTTTTTGGACAAGCTAACTGGCAAAAAAATTTGCATTTGTCAAAAAAATAAAAATACGGAAATAATAAAAAAAAAATAAATAAAATAAAACTGGTTTATATACTCGTACCATGCCTTCAGAGGCTCTTCGCTGGGGACAAAGGATATAAAAACCTATTATGAAGAGGTATAAATAACAATAGAAGAAGAATGATGATCGTAATTATTTACATAAAAAAATGTTTCTTCTATGCAGGAGTAGTTTTTCATTTATATTGTATGAATTAAAGATAATTCTTAAACTTTTTTATTACATTAATCGCACTCTTAATGCAGGAGTGGTACTTCTCAATTTTTTTCACTTTTTGAGTTTTCTTCATTATTTATTATAAAAATCTGGTGCGTGCGCGCAACACACAACTTTCACTTACCAACTTACTTAGATTAGAAATTAATGTGTTTTGTTAATTGCCACTTCTCAAAGTTATAAATTTTTCCACATTCATTTCTTATTTTTGTTTTCATTTGCTAAAAAAAAACAACACTAATTTCTTTTATTATTAAATAAAAGCTTTTACTTGTGATAATTCGGCAATGCAAGCATAATACTCCAAGTCGTCTGATTTTATAATTCTCTATGTACTTGTTGAATATTTCATTTAGTTCACATGAAACAAATAATTTTCATTAAATGAACAGAACATCTTTAATTATAACGCATTGGTCTGTCATTAAAGGCGTACGGCGCATGCGTGAGCTCAAGGTGTTTTATGAGTTGACGGAATATTTTTCTTTTTTTCTCCTGTATATGTTTACTTGATTTTCTTTATATATCATATTTAGCCATTTCTTATTTTTAGGCGTGATGGGAGACAGTTAATTTCTCAATATAAACTAAAACAAAGATACTCAAAGGCCCCTTCCCCATTTAAGCCCCCTCAGAAAATTTTAATACTGATAAAACTTACCTGATATTATTGAACACCTAATTTTCATTAAACATGACGAATTTGATCAAAATCATTAAAGCCGTTTTTGAGATAATCCAAAAAAAGTAAAATTGGAAAAAAGTTATGAAATAAAGTGCCCCCTCCGTTTGACCAATTTTGATGAAATGTTGGCTGTCACATCTTTGGCATACACATACGTCAAATACCCAGTTTGATCAAAATCTTTAAAGACGTTTTTGAGTAAATAAAAAAACACATGAAAATGATACAAAATTTATTAAGTAAAGTCCCCCCTCCGGTTGATCAATTTTGATGAAATTTTTACAGTCATATCTCGGGCATATAAATAGATCAAATACTCAGTTTAATCAAAATCGTTAGAGCCGTTTTTGAGAAAATCGAAGAAACCGTAAAAATTTCTTAAATAAAGTACCCCCACCCTTTGTTCAATTTTTGCTGTCACATCGCGGGCATATACATACACTAAATACCCAACTTCAGGTTCGCACGGTTAATAGTTTTTGAGCTAGTCTGTTCACACACACACAGACCATTTCGCGGGACTTGGTTATTTGGACTCAGGGGACCCCAAAACGTGTATTTCCGTTGAAAACCGGAAGTCGAAATTTTTCACGATCGCAATACTTCCACTTACTATATATTTCATATATAGGTAAGTGAAAGTAAAAAAGAGCGCTCTATATTTCTGAATTGTTGCAATAATCGTAATCGTTAGATTACGGGGAGCAGTAGTTTTAATACCACGAACGGGGAGCAGTAGTCTTATTGTGGTATTAAAAGTATAAAACTCGTTTTGAGAAAATGAAAATAAACAGTTTTCAATTTTATTTGATATTCAAATAATTCTATTTGTGCTCTATTTCGGCTATAAAAAGCAATGGAATAAATACTCATAATACAACTTCCAAGAATTAAACCAATTTTTTTTATTAAAATTCGGTAAATGTAACATTGTATTGCAATACTTGCCAAAACAATGATTATACATGAACGGTTGCAATGATACTGGTTAACGTTGAGATTAAGGCTTTTAATTATGACATAGTTATTTTAAAATAAAAATGTTTAAAAAGAAAAAAATATATTTTTTTGAAATAATGAAGAAATTATGGGAAAATACCTGCAACGAAATTAATACAATAAGTTGATTGTGCCTAAAACTAAGAATATATCTGGTCATCCCACAAGTAATTTCGAGTTTTTAATGGCGTGCTACAAGATTTAGGATAAAATAAATGAAACAAGTTCAATCTAAAATGTATTTACCATCATTTTGTATAACAGTTTGCCATCTTGAAACCAAATTTTGAATCCCTGTTCTGAAAAAAGCCCTTGGTTTTGAATTAAAGAAAGCTAACACCTCATCGACTGAATTCATGTTCTTGCCGCTTAATGAGTTTTGGAGACTGCGGAAAAGGTGATAATCCGAAGGCGCCAAGTCTGGGGAATACGGTGGGTGAGAAATGATTTTCCATTCAAAGTCCTTTAATTTTTGCAATGCTTGTTTTGCAACATGGGGCCTCGCATTGTCATTATGGAATAAAATTCCGCGTTTATTGATAAGTTTGTATCAATGTATCAATTTACCGGGTCTATTGATAATTACTCGCTTCAATCGGTCCAGCTGATCACAGTACAGTTCTTTAGTGATAGTTTGGTTAAGATCAAGGAATTCATGATGAAGGATTCCTTCCTTATCCACCACCATACAGACATCATCACTTTCTTCGGAGAAGTCCTTCCCTCGCTTCTGTCCTAGGGCTTTCCCCAGGTCCTAACATATAAAATATTAAAAACCGACATTGCTGATAAAACAACAGGAATAAAAACGATAATTTATTTATTTGTTTTGATTTGCCTCTACCCGAAGGGGTCATTGGCATTTTTTTTTGTAAAACGGTAATTGCATTGGATAAAAACGATAATTGCACGTATCTTACTGTATTTCTTCCGTTGTATAAATGTTTCCATCATTTTTTTTTCTTTATATATAAAATTATAGGAACTTTTTAATATTAAAAAAAATATAATTTACAACTTTTTTACAATAACTACATTTAGTAAATGTGATAGTGATCATAAAACAAGTATGAAGTAAAACTTCTTATTGGTAGCACTCCCGAGGCAAGGTTCTTTTCAGACGCCAAGGAAGGTTGCTTGGAATACAGGAGGAAGCTAGGCTGGAAACAAGTGGGTTCAGATGGGTAGGGAGTTTATTTAAAAGGAATGATACCTGGATAGGGCCAAATCAGAGATATTTTAATTTTCAAATTACTGTGCCACAATAAACGACCTTATTGGTAAGCTTATCCTTCACCAAAAATCACTGCAACAGCTCATTTATAATCATAATTTTAGCTAGTCAATATATAAAAATAATGAATATTCTTTGGAAAAGGTAATGCAATATATTGACATCTACAGATTTTAATAAAGGATATATCTTCAAAGATATTCCATACAATAAAATTGGTTTTTTATAGAAGAAACAGGGCAACAACTTCAATTTTTTGATGATAAAAGAATGTTGAAAAGTTCCAGTTATCCCACACTTGCATTGAGGATGCATTGTAGAATGTTTTACTATAATAACAAATGCTCTTTGGTTATAAACCAAATAACCAATAATACGGTTATAGTAGCAAATATAAAAGTCAAAATAAAATCCTTTAAAAATCCAAAATAAATAGTTCAATCATGAATTCTTCCTATATTCTTGTGACTTCTGAGGAAGGGCGAAGGGAGAAAGACAAACAGAGCGAGTCGACACCATAACCAAATAAGCCACCGTCGTGACGGACTACCAAGTGCTGTGTATTTAGTCGCCCAGCGGCCGCACACGTTGGAACTCACCTTGTCCTCCCCCATTCAAAAATATCATAGACAAAAGCTTAAAATTAAAGTATTCTTCGTAATAAACGTCAACCTAAAATTAGCACACAATTGTTTTAATTTATTTATTAAAATATTTAGTTATCGATTCCTTATGTTTAGGGGCCATCATGGTCTGAATACACCATTGCTCAGGTACAATGGACGAAAAAATTACTGTTTTATGAGTAGTTTTATTTAATTAGACGATTATATTTAGCGAGATAATCTGCAGGTTAAGTAAAAAAAAAATGTAAACTTATCACATAAAAAATAGATTTATTAAATTAATAAATCGATTTATTACCGATTATTACCAAGAAATAATATATATATATATATATATATATATATATATATCTTATATATTATATAATGTTATATTGATATAAATGTAAATATTAATTATTAATTAAAACATTTCCCTTTTCCATGTAATTTGTATTTGTAAACATGCCGGGTTCCTAAAATGACCGATTTAATTATAATCATTATTTCAAGTTCATCAGTTTCAAAAATAATAATAAAAACAATAAATAAAAATAAAAAATAAAATAATAAACATAAACACTCACAGAACGTATATAATTCTTGTTTATACCATATATGAACAAGTTAATGGAAATAGTCGATCTGCATAAGTTATCCCAAAATATTATATTTTTTTAAATGCTGATACTAAAATAAACGTTAGCTATTGATCAGAGATAAGGGACATTATTGTATTCAGTTGAGTCGGCAACTGAAACAAGCATCTGCCTCTGCCTATCACCCCTCCATCTTCTGTATTTATTTCTTCATTTATTATATGTAGTTTAAAAGCTTTAATGTTTAATAATATTTTCGCTAAAGCTAAAGTGCATTAGGGGATAAACCCACTTTTGTCATTTTTAGTATTTCCAATTTTTAATAGTACCATAATGTATAGCTTCCTTTTTAAGCTGGTGTAGGCTTTAACTTCGAAAAGTACTATATGAATCTAAAAAATTAGATTGGATATAGTACAATGTAAAAACATTCAAAGTTTTGGGTTGAGTACGAAAGTAGCAAGGTAAGGTTACTGGCTAAATGTATCACTAGTGAACAAATGATCTACAAGGTCTTGATTTAATTTACAATTGTGAATAATAAACTTTAAATTTTAGTGTGTTTAACGAATATTGCGAGGATTCAAATTACGGAGAAATATCCGAAGTGAGAACTTCATCATCTTCGGGATATACAACTTGAAGAAATACATCATATTTGTTTTTTTTTTACTTAAATTTTTAATGTTTTAAATAACTGCTGTATTTTTAATAATTGGTGCCAACTTATATGAAAATAATAAAATGAGTTAAATGTCAAGATTGATTTCTAGTTTATTGACATTTTTTATTGTTATACTTGCAGAATAGGATAAATTCAATTTTTTATTTATTTCGTATTTGGAAAAGGTAAACGATATTTTAGAGACATATTTATGATGAAGTAGATTTTAAGAAATCCTATAAGATTTTAAGAAATAGGATTTGAGCTGGCAAGTCTTGGAGCAAAAAAAAGAAATTATAAGTCGTAAAAAATAACGAAAAATATATCCAATTATACTTGGAACGGCCGTGAACATAGTATACTTTGCGGATTTTTTTTATTGATGCAAAGCGGCTAGAATTCCATTGGTCTTAAACGCCAACACGCCACAAAACAATCATATCCAGACCAACCTTGAGTGTAAAAAATTCGCCGTCCAAAATGATGGACCAGCCACTCTAATCACTCTACCTCTGTACATTATCCGTTTGGAGTAATCGCCTTCTTATTATTTTTTTTTTTTTATCCTTTATTCCTTTATATATGCATAAAATTATACATACATAATAGGACCTATGGGAGGCAATAATGCCCGTACATAGGTAGGCTCAATTACAATAGAAATCTTACAGCTAATCCAAAATACAGAAAGGCTACAAATCAGCCTAAATATTCAAATTGTTTATAAAAGAGTGCATTTAAATACTCAATGAGTGGTTTTATGCGATATGACTTGTAACTATACAATATTGAAATTAATTTATTAGCTTAGTATACAGAGTAGGGTTAAAGCATATAGAAACACTGTTCACTATTCAATTTCACTTTACAGTTGATGCTTTTAAAAGTCTATTGTCATTTATTTCTAACTGCCTTTTTTTAATTATTTTTTATAACATTTTTACTGAAGCTCATAGCTTTTAGGAGAGGTAGCAATTCATTAAAGTATATTTCTTCGCAATATGATCATAGCTTCTTTGTCAAATCGTTAGAGTTTTTTTGGGCAGAGGTATGCTTTTGAATCTAGTATTGATTGGGTTACTAATATAACAATTTTTTAATTCCAAATACTTATACAGAATTCATTTTACAGTAAAAATTTGGCGAATGTTTAGTGGACGGCATGCATCTTGCTCATAAATTCCAATTAATTGAAGTATTTTTTGTTGTAGTTTATTAAGAGGATTAAGTGATCCTTTATAGATACCTCCCCATCCTATTATACCATACGCAGCGATGCTATTGAAGAGTCCATAGTATATTTGAAGCAGTTGTTTTGTAGATAATATTTTCCTGAGTTTATACAATACATATACAAGATATTTGGTTTTTATGATAATATTTCAACATGAATATCCCATTTCAAGTTTGAGTCATACGTTAGTCCAAGATATTTTGCATGAGTAACTCAATTAAGGCTCTGCCCATTAATGTATGCTTGAAAAATTTCAGGCACTGAATCCTTGTAATTGCCAAATGTAATGAAGATGGATTTATTCACATTTAGTATTAAGTTATTATGGTACAGCCAGGATCATGTTTAATTTATATGTAAGTTGTTCAGCTAAATCAGACCAGTTGTTACCACTCAAGGGAACAGCTGTCATCAGCATACTCAATGAGTTCTTTTTGAAATATTAAGAGATCATTGATGTATAAAATGAAAAGCAAAGGTCCTAAAATAGAGCCTTGCGGTACTCCAACATTAATATAAGCTGGCTGGCTAATGACTCCATTTATTTTTACAACCTGTGATCTATTTTTTAGATAACTTCTGATAAGGTCCAAAACATTGCCTCTAATTCCCATATTGGACAGTTTAGATAACAACTTGTCATGATTAACTGTGTCAAAAGCTTTGGAGTAATCTAGAAATGCTACTACTGTCGGCTTACTGCAGTTAAGTTTTTCATAGAATAACTTACTCAGCGCAGCAATTGCATCATCTGTGCCTTTATTCTTAATAAATCCAAACTGTCTATCACTAATTAGATTGTATTTCACAGCAAAATTATATAGCCTTGAGAAAATAATTTTTTCAAAAACCTTTGCCAAGTTGGAAATTATGGCAATTGGTCGATAGTTGTTCACAAGTTTCTTAGACCCATTCTTATGGACAGGAACTATAACTGCAGTCTTAAAATGAGAGGGACATTTACCTTGTAACATGATATTGTTGATAATGTGCGTTAACGATGGAGCAATGAAAGGTGATGCCAGTTTAATCATATAAGCATGTATTTGATCAGATCCTCCTGCTTTATTTTTTAAACTTTGAATGGTTTGCATAACTTCTAAATCAGTAGTTGGATTTAAATACAGAGTATGTTGATTGAAAGAAATATTAGGAATATCATGTTGGTGAGCTGGTGGAATAGTATTTGCATGCAGATCAGAGACAATAGAAGTAAAGAAGCCATTAAAGTGATTTGCAATTTCCATTCCATTGCAATTTCCAGATTATTATTACTGTCTCTATTTTTTATCTGTATTTCATCTATTTCATGTTTTTTCCTTTACTGTCTAATTTGCTGCGTACATATTTCCAAATACCCTTTTTGGTATTATAGGTACCAAAATTTTTCTGGATTCAAAATTATATTTAGCACACCTTAACAGAGATTTCAAGGTTTTTTCATAGCAAGTATACTGTGATTTTTTAACTAGATTGTTTTGATCATTTTTCCAAATTTTATACAGCCTGTCTTTGGTATTAATTGAATTAACTAAGGCAGGTGTAATCCAGTCTTTGCGAGGTTTTTGATCTCTAGGTATTCGCTTAATGGATAAATTAGTAATATTCTGTAATTTAGAAACTAGCACATCAAGAGCTTTTTCTGGATCAGGTATACTCAACATGACATCCCAATTCTCAATCCTACATAAATCAATAACTTTTTATTGTTAGTTATAATTTTGTTGGTACATTCTTTTTTAAAATTCAATTCTTGTAGTGATAAGAAAGTAGGATAATGATCTGTTATCATATGTAGCAATTTGTCTGCATTAGGATGAAATAACCCTTTTACAAAGATATGATCGATACATGTTCCTTCATTATTTTCAAATTCAACATTTTGTATTTTGCCCAAGATAATTATTTTTAAATTAGATGTAAATAATGTATAATTGTTGTGTTCTTTAATTTTGTTATTTACCCTCATAAAATGGAAAATTTAACATTAAAGTACAAAATAGTTATTCTTGATTTCATTAAAATAAAATAATGAAAGGGTTATAATAAAACAAAAATTATGAACTCTAGAAGTTATTAAATATATATTAACTAATTTGTGTGTTTATCATAATTCTTTGGTTGTGCTTAAAATATTTGTTTTTATTTACTCGAGATTATTTATTTATTTTTTCTTTCTGACATTTTTATTTATTTATACATTTTTTCCGTAAATAAAGTATCAGAAGTTACGACAGTTGCCGGAATAATTGCGTAACTAGAAGAGGTTGAAATGAGATTATGTGACCAAAATGTTAGTTTAACCGGAAACAACGGTTCGGAGTACAGTTTAGAGGTAGCGGGAGATGAGACTCAGAATGATGCCTGGTCCGGGGCACCCCAGAACCACTTCGCCAAAAGATGGCCGTTTAATCGTGGTATAAACGTTAAGGAACCGCACATAGACATTTGTACATACCGCTTGTCGACTGAGAATAGCACAGGTGAACGTGAAGAAAAAGGCTCGCCTAAGTAAACCCAACAACAGATCCTCAGTTGACGCTAACTCACCTTCAATTTTGCTGAGAACAAGCTATCTGGACTAAATCCGATTGGGCTTCCTTTATGTTCAGAGACCTGTCCGGGTTTAACCTTTCTAGGTGAAGGAGTTAGAAGTGCAGTCAATGCAACATCGCTGAAACGATGAGTTTCCATGGTGGGTCTGACATGATGTGAAAGAGTACCTGAATGAGGTCGGCATTCGTACTGTTCCACGGTCAGCTGGAAGCCCTTACCTGAACCAAACAGAACAACAATCAGAACAGTTTGGGAGGTGTGTTCGACGGGAGTTAACCCTCCATTTACCCTCAAGATCTCAGGACTATGCTATAGGAAGAGTGGAAGGCCCTACCCAAGGAACTGATAGCTATCCTCAATGAGGATTGCAACAGTCATCAGAGCGAGAAAAGGAAATAAGCGGTACTTAGGATAATTTGTTTTTGTTGTGATTAAAATTAAAAAATGTAGGTTAAACCGTTCAGTTATTGGCACCCTTAAGACTACATTTCGGTGGTTAAATTTAAAAAAAATACTTTTTATAAAGGGATCAAATAGAAACTTCCTATAGCTCCTCATCATCTATCCTCATAAAGCCTCAAGAGATTTTTTTGGGTCAATTTCAATAGTTTTACAATATGGCAATATTTATTGTTAAAAGTGCCAAATCTAGTTATAGGCACCCTGTGGATTTAATTGTGAAATCTTTGCTATGGTTAGTTTGTTAAAGTCTTACTTCATAGATGACTTAGAGGACCCTTCAAACATTAGACTCATGTACATCTTGTAATAAAATTAGGACTTGTTTACCTATTTCTTCAAGTTAAAATTGGGGTGCCAATAACTGTATGGTTTACCTTAATAATGTTTTTATTCTATTATGTCGGTTTTACTTAATTTTCCTTAAGTGGCATAGAAGCATATGTAGATATCTCCTTTACAAGGGAAAAATTTGGAAGTTTAACGTGAAGATATGCAAATATCAAGGTGTGGCTGTTTTTATGTCCGTGAGTGTAGTCAAGGCCCAAACATTGAACACAGGAAGTTGAATGATGGATGCGTTCCAATTCCCCACGTATAAATATGAACCTATTTCTTTATGTTTTTCTTTATTTTGTATAAAACAGTGGTTATGTGTGTTTAAAACATACATTAATAACGCATAAAAACAGCACACCTCTCCATTTAAATAAATACCCGAAAATCGAAGCACATTAGGTTTTGCTGAATTTATTTCACTAACATATTTTATTTCTAAATTTCGGTGGTTGATAGTCCTTTATCCCCCTTATCCAATCCACTGTTTTATTCCAATAATTTCAGTAAATATGTCTGTTTCTTTAATGAGTAGTAAGCATTAGTTTCTTCATTCATAGGTTATTAAAAGAAAACATACTCCTAAACCTGTATTTACAAAAAAAAAAAAAAAAAAAAAAAAAAACGATTACTAACAAATCGGCGATTAAAATAAAAATATTAGGTGTCAGATTTTTGTTTCCCCAGTGTATAGATTCATTCAGTAAGGTAGGCTATCTGTACCTTTTTTAATTAAATGCGGTGTTATTTTCTAGTAAGTCTTCATTAATTTTTGAAGAAAACAAAAGGTAAAAAAATATGCTAAGGTTTTAAATTGCCTTAATGAGGAACCGGCCAATCCAATGTAAATCAACGAACTCAAAAGCTTTATACAATAGTATAGACATAAATATTCATATTGAACTATTGAGAATGAAATCATAACGTATGATTGATAAACTATTCAATTAAGAATCTGGCTGTGATAAAAAACCATATAAGGAAACCATTACATGTCTAGATATAAACGCCAAAGCGAAACAATTACCAAGGCTGCAGAGTAAGCATCCACTGAGACAGCATTAAATAAAGATTCCCATAGTTTGCGTCAATACGCTTGGATGTGGGCGACGTGTGTGGGAATACATTAGCTAGCAACAATCGGAAAGGTTTTTTTTTTTTTCTCAACCGGTGACTACACCCTTTTGAGGCGGGGGAAGTTCTGTCAGACCGAGTGGGCAAATACCAAAACAGAAGCTTTTGGCGCGCGTAGTTTTTCTGACAAATCGCTGCTTGACTTATAAGTTTATTTATATTTAGTTCGGAAATAGCATATCTGTATCTCGACTTCATGTTCGACCTAGGGAGCTTTGAACAACTTAGTTTTTTTTAAATAAATGGATAAACCAGGATCTGCCTCTCCGCGCAAGTTTTTACTTTTTTAAAGTTAATCTTCATCAGTTTTAATAATTTTTTGATTGTTCTGTGGAAAAGAAAAGATTGGCGGCCATTGCCAAGCGAATTCTAGTCATGCCCAATCTTTTCTCACTCAAATAAAATATTAATCTTTACATTTTACAGTAAACAATGGTTAAGCATATGTAAATACTTCATAAATTAACGCTTGGAGTGCTATTAACCAGGTAAACATTGAAAGTGATGAATATTGAATTATAAATGAATTAGTCTACTAAAAAAACCGACTCTCGTTTTAATTTATTTATGGGCTCCTTGTAAGACGATATATACCATTCAAGATAATTATGTGTGAAATTTTTAGGTAATTTTCTTCTTCTTCTTTGTCGGAGAAAATAATTTAAGTCCAAGGGTACTTCCTAGTGCAGAATAGAAACTTTTTTTTGCTTTTCCACAAATATGAATATATTTGAATATAATGTAAATCGGGTACCTCAAACGACGCACAGTGGGAATATTTAGTCATTTAGCGACCAAAAATCTATAACTCCTGACCAAATGACGGTAATCGAATAATTCTTTTTTCATTAAAGAGCATGGTATTTTCTTTACCAGTGAGAATAAAAAAAATAAAAATATCATCACTCTGGGTATTTCAAATTAATTTTAATCTGAATCCTTTCTTCTCTTTAATTTAAATAAAATAGTTAATTAGGTACATGTATACATAGAGAGTGAAATAAGTCAGTATTATTATCTATTGATCTTTCTGCTTATATACATGTCTTTTTCAGGCATTTGCTCCATTTGAAAGATAGAAACAATCAATTTAAATTATCCAATTTTTTAGGACTTTTAAAATATTTTCAAATAATTTAACCAAAAGTATATTTTGTGATTTATTCCAATTCGAGGCCGAAAATACAAACAAATTTCAAATATAGGGCTTTAAATCTTGAAATCGATATATTGCTAAACGATCGCATTTGATAGATCAAATTATATTATGGTATTTTAGCACCTTTCATCCTCTACCACTGTGAAAAAAATTAGAACCAACTATTGCCAATAAAAGAATTTATATCAATTTAAATACTGCTTTTTCATAAATTACGTAGTTAACGTGGATGAAATCAAAACGCATTTTTATCCAATAATTTTACAGCCATTCTTCTTATTTATAAAATATGTTTGGTGCAGTAATATAAGAAGTAAAGCTCAATAGAAAAAAAAATTAAATTTATTTGAAGCAAAATCTATGCTCATCTCTCTGATTTTATTATTTATTTCTATTGAGCTTTAAGTTTATATTATTGTACCAAAAATATTTCATAAATAAGAAGAATGGCTGTAAAATTATTGGATAAAATTGCGTTTTAATTTCATCCACGTTAACTATGTAATTTATCAAAAGAAAGTATTTAAAATATTATATATTGTTTTATTGGCAATAGTTGGTCCTGATTTTTTTCACAGTGGTAGAGGATGAAAGGTGCTAAAATACCATAATTGAATTTGATCTATAAAAATGCGATCGTTTAGCAATATATCGATTTCAAGATTTAAAGCAGTATATTTGAACTATGAATGTATTTTCGGCCTCGAATTGGACTAAATCCTAAAATATACGTCTACTTTAATTATTTGATAATATTGTTTCTCATTAAAAGCTGTAAAAAATAGGATATTTTTATTTTAATTTTTTGGATTTTTTCGTATTGAGACAATAATTATTTAAAACTGTATTGAAAGGAGCAAATACCTAAAAAAGACATGTATATAAGCAGAAAGATCAATAGATAATAATACTGACTCATTTCACTCTCTATATATGACCATGTACCTAATAAACTATTTTATTTAAATTAAAGTGAAGAAAGGATTCAGATTAAAATTAATTTGAAATACCCAGAGTAATGATATTTATATTTTTCTTTTATACTGAGTGTTAAAAGAAATGCCATGCTCATTAATGAAAAAAGAATTATTTGATTATCGTCATTTAATCAGGAGTTATAGTTTTTTGGCCGCTAAATTACAAAATTTTCCCACTGTGCGACGTAATTCAATTTAGGTATTTTGAAATTTGTTCAGTTTTTTGTATTAGAAATGTAAGTGAATCACAAATAAATAAATATAAGTAATAAAATATTAATTAAGCCAAACGTAAAGAATTCTGGGATGCATTCCTTACCTACATGTAAAGAATTGATATAATTTAAGTGGCCTTGGATAAATTATTTAATGGAGTGGACGCTTTCTAGAAACACTTTCTGTTTCTGTAAATGAACACTACTTACTATATTGGAAAAGGTGAAACAATGGCAACCAATGGCTTTGAAATAAACTTTTTTTTTTTCAATGTAACCCATTTCGTCCCAATGGTAGAAAGAAAATTAATTTTTTGTATTTATTTTTATTTTTATATTAATACATGTCAAAAATATATGATTGGTACATTTAAAAATCATAGCCCTTCATCATATTTTTTGGAAACACACCTTTGGGACATTAAGGGGTCAAAAGTGAAAAATAAATCAGAGCTTTTTTTTTATTATTAAATTAAAAATTATTATCTTTTAATCAGGATAAAACATTTTAAAAGTTGTTTAATGTAAAAAATGTGTTTTGCATGATATTCTTGAGACACTAATATTTTGTTTTTAAATTTCTGAATCGTGCATATTTGAAGTTTTCAATTCAGAAAAACCATACTTTAAAAATAATTTAGAACTTTATATATTGGTTAAAAACAGGAAATAAAAACATCTCAAAATAATACTGAAATAAATATTAATGTTAATGATGCGTAAGCGCATCTCTGGGACCAAATAAGTTAATGGTGGACTCGAGTTTTTCTGATTTTAGAATCATTTGCAATTTTACATTTTAAGGTTTTTTACCTATGACAAGGATGGTCATTGGTATTGGTAAACGTTAAAAAGTACAATGCCACCAATACTTTTTCGTACAATTTATTTAAGTACAGGACGGACGCTGGAAGTGATGTCCAAAAAAAAACTAAGAGAAACGTTGCATCTTGTCCAAACACTAGGAGCTTTAGGAGTTTATCAAAGAGAGTTTTAGCCGGGTAGACTGTTTATAATGGCAATGTTAGCGTCAAATTGGCCGTAGCTGATGGCAACAGATGCTTCCCTTTCAGTAGCAGCCAGTGGAAGGGATCAGGGCGGATTTGACCTCTTACAGGCCACCTACCCCCTCTCCTCCGCCCTCACCCTTCTTATTATGGAAATTGATATTAGGTGAAAACAATATCCTAACCCTTCGTTAGCTTAGGAAAAACCTAATTTAAAATCGGATCAGTCGTTATTAGCGTTCCCACTTGGGAGTACCCAATATTAGCATGCTTGGAAATACAATTGGATTACGTCCCACAACCTATTCAGTTCTCATCTGAAAGCAATCAAAAGATTACTTAAACGTTGGAATCCATATATAAACTATTAAAAACACCTGTTGGGATTGTTGCTGCTGATGCAAAAAATTGTACCAACATGAAACTTAGGTCATAACTTCCCAATGGAAGTATGGATCCGACATCTTCAGAGTCCGCCAAAATTCGAATGGGAGAACGTAAAAGGAGTCCAACTTTAGTTTCGTTAAATTGAGTCAATTGATATATCTTTTTAAATATCAATATCCTGAATACAATGAGATCACTCCCATGACGATACGACTAAGAAATTATCAGGAATATTTTTTTAAAAATCGAATTTGCGGCTGAACAATGCTATATCTAACAAAATTTTATAGAAGTATATATTTGGTCAGTAATTTGATAAGATTTATTTCTCACCTTAAAGAATAGTAGGATATGTGTGTTTATAGGTAATTATATTTTCAGATATATGTTAATAAATACAAAAAATACTTATTTAAAAAACACAATAGTAACATAACAAAATTAACAATTATGATCCTTTAAAGCACCGGACTGATAAAAGTAATAAATCTTCACATATATGCATATTACGTGAGCATTTGGTTACAGAAATCAAAATCCATGAATTCCATCAAAATTTGGACCTGAAAACCGTAGTTTCCAGGCTAATAAATGAGAGCCAGATGTTCGTAAAATAATTTCACAAATTTGATCATAGTAAGTTGTATTTACTTTCTTTTCATGTATTTTATCACGTACGTAGATGGTAATGAAATTCTCAGCAATATTGCTTGGGGAACAACACTCACCACTGTTAGATCTATGATCTATGATATAGATACTATGATTTTATATGAGAATATATAAGGAAGGCGGATTTTTTGAGACTACTCCTATATAAGGTACCATACATTTATATATATATATATATATATTTTTTTTTTTCCATTTGAATCTACGTAAGGATCGAAGAACATCATCTTTTTTTTTCTCTTTCTCTAATGAACAGTTGTTTTATTTATTTTCTTTGTGTACAATGTAATTCAAGCTAAATTGATTTAAATAATTTAAAAAATAAAACTACGATTGTTATTTATTCATTTATATTAATAAAACACCCGATAAGCAACCTCCATTTTATTAGTTACATTTATTTCTTTTTATAATTATATTACTTTCCACATACTCATCAGTAAATGTACTCATACAATCATTAATAGGACGAAAATATTGAGTGTTTCACGCTTGGTATACATTCTCCATTGAAATCTTAGTGGATATATCAGCCTAGGATTCCAGTGAATCCAATACACATTACTGGAACACGTACTCTCCATTTATTGATCCATCGGATTTCAGTGTAATTATGTTCGGTACTTTTCTGTTATAGTCACGCCCAGAGAAAATGTTTTTAATTTAGTTAGTACATTGCTTTAAGGAGAAGCAGGGTTATCGCCAGTGTTGCTAGGGAGGTAACTAAGAGTTAATTTCACAACTGTTCGCTTACTGGCAACACTGTCAGGAGAAAACAATTCCGTGCCGAATCATTTCTTTTAACTAGATAATTAATCACATTAAATATGGTTGAGTATCAGTATAATTTAAACAATATTTTCAGGAATATTTTGGATGAGGAAACTGCGGTCAGGTTTTTTCAAAAGCATAATATTATTCCTGAAATGAGCATATGTAAAAATAACCGTGATATGAAGTTAACATTCAAAGGTAAAATTAAATGGGGGAACAAAAGAAGGAGGGGCACTAGAAGGAATTTTTTAAAATCTTATTTAACGGAATTTATGTGGCGCCACAGGTTAGCAGAAAAAGATCCTTTTAATGAAATATTGAAAGATATTAAAGATTTTTACAATGAAATTTCTAACATATAATTTTTTTCCAATGTTTATACTAAAATGAAAATAAATAATTTAATTAAATTTCATGTAAAGTCTTTTATTCAGAAAACATGTGTTTTATTTATTTAAAGCAATGTACTAACTAAATTAAAAACATTTTCTCTGGGCGTGACTATAACAGAAAAGTACCTTATGTTCCTTTGAGAGTTGTTTGTTAACGTTATTGTTAATATAAAGATTAAGCAAGTTACTTTTTCCACAACCTTTCCTTAAAAATAAAAAAAATTAACTTGTTTTTTATGTTGTTTTATTTTAAATGTAATGCTTTTTAAAAATTACATCTAATAACAATGTATCTACATAATACTTGCAAAATACGATTTTTCTATGGTTTTTAAAAACTATTTCAATTTTTGCATCTTAAAGTTCAATACAACATTTCGAATTTGAAGATAACGATGGTATTGAGTTTGGCATCCTTATAGTAGGCATGGATTGTTTTTGTCTATTATTTTCCGTTTTAATTAAAATATATTTATTTTATTAATTATTAGTTGCACTATAAGCGATACCTTGTTATTTCTAATTAAAACGGAAAATAGTAGACAAAAACAATCCTACTATTAGGAGTCGATAACTGAAAGTGGAGTTATTTCGTTGATCTGGTGTTATTGTTTTTTCTACCATTTCTAACCAATAAATTAATCTTAAAAATAACACTATATTTATATTCTTGTTTGAAATTAATATATTATGCTATTATGTTTATCTTTAAACATATGCAAACTAAAAAAGACAAATGGCATCTGAGTAGATTGAATTGAAACATATTTATCAGCTTCTTAAAAACAGTTGGCAAAGAAAATATGCTATTACATACAAGCGAATTCGTGGTCGAGTTTATGCTTATGTGTGTCATGTATGTTGGTAAATTTGCGTCTCTGAATTCAGTGTGTACATGCGTGCAGCCTACTAAGGCGCCCAAAATCTTTCACCGACCACCATAATCGGGAATCGCCTGTTTCAGGAATGTCCTTAGATTGTGAGTATGAACAAACATAATCCATGGATCTAGACCGATTTTTCACTGTTGTTAAATCCAAATACGTTAGTGATTTATATTAGCAAATGAAAAAAAAAGTCAATCAATTACTTTTATGTTAGTTTAGTTTAGTATTGTGGGTATATATATATGTGCATATGTGATAAAATAGGATAAAAAAAACTGCAGAATGTGATAATCTTTGAATAAGTTGCGCAAAGTATTATTAAAAAACTTAATAATTAATGAATATATATTAAGCTATAGGGGAGACCGAGGGAATTTGAAACAGAGGTGAGTTGAAACAGTGGGGATTTCTCGGAACTTAAAATCGCTAGCGATTTGGCAACTTCGCTTATCAATCACTTCCCTCCGCCCGCTGACATTTCAGTCCGCGTCAGTGGCGTAAGTCGCGCGGTTATGGAGTTCTGCGTGCCATGTGACAAAAATCGTGAAAAGTATGTTTTTAACGTTTTTTATAATGCCTATATTTTCATAAGGGTTTTGTATTTTGGCTTAAGTTATATATGTTTTGAAAGCACATTAACTAAAGATTTATTATGTATGTTTGGTACAATTGATTTCTGTGTAGTTGCTTCTTGATTGGAATTGATTAAAAATTTGGGAGGTTTTTTCGTACCGAAGAGATTTGAAACAGGCTGTTTCAACTCACCTCGTATTGCCCGAGGAGGACAAAAACAAGTGAGTGGTATGACTTCCGCAGAGAGGGGAACATTGGTTACTATAGCACCTATTCTGCAGATGAAGAAGAATCCTTTTGCCTTTGTTTTTAGAGCCATTTTCAAATAGCAGAACCAAATAAAAATGGGTGCAATGTCTAGAATACACCAACGGGGCTCATGAAACTTGCACCGGTGGGAAACTTTATGTTTCCAACTACTGCTTGTCAGATTGACCCTTTTTATTATCATAAGATTTTTATTTTTGACATTTGTGAGATTATTGTAACATAAATATTTGTAGAAATAATGATCAAAACTGATTTTAATTCTTAAAAACCGGCTGAAAGTTAATGATTATTTTATTTCAAAGAATTATATGTTAAAACCATTTGTTTATCTCATTGTTATTTCAATTAATTTTACGAATAAGACGTTATGGTACTTTTAATTACGTTAGGAGTTGATAATTTGTATTAGACCTGTAGTTTCCTACTTAAATGATATATCTGCACAAAATATTAATAACAAAGTTTGTTTCGTACTTCAAAAGTTTAATTTTAATAAATACCTTTAAATTATCATCATCATCATTTTTATTTTAAAGACCTCAATACTTCTCAAAAATCACATGTTTCAACTCTCCTCGACCCTTGTTGCCTCTCACCTCGGTATGAGGGGAGTTGAAACAAGTTAACTTGTTACGGTTAAGTGGGTTTTTGACCACAATATTTAACGCTTACAATTTCTTTATATTTGCCATCTTACAATTTCTTTATATTCGCAAGTGTAAAGAATGCCCTATCGATTGGTACTAATATCATACGATTTCTATCAATAGGATTTGGGGTATAAAACAAAATGTGAAAATGGTTTCAACTCCCCTCGGTCTCCCCTACTTAATTAATATTCATCGTCTCAGGTCGTGTTTTTCAAGTTATTGTGTTTAAATCACTAAAAATCTGCATCATGGGAGTTTTAATTTTTTTTTAACTGGAGGTCCGCCTGATTTAATTAACCGATTATTGTCTGGGGGGTGGGGTTGAAATGAGGTTAAGGTCTTTTGTTAGAACAACATTAAAACTCTTTAGCAATCAAGAAGGCCTTTAGAAATTCGAGAAAGGTGAAATCTATTGCTAATATAAGTTAATTATAAATCCCGAGACGGGGTGGAGGAGGGGAGTTAGGACTTTACCTGTAGGGGTAGTGGAAGGGGGGAGGGGCAATCCAAGATGGCGGGTAGACCAGCGGCCATTCAGGTGAGCACCGCCTATAGCTAATGCCACCGCAACCCATATAATTGTAAATTATAATTAGCATTTTTAATTTTTAAAGCGTTGAAATAATATCTGGTAAAGCTATCGCTATAGTACTTAAGTTAATAGTTATTAACTTGTAGTAGTAGTTATAAACTGATTAATAAGTTAATCAGTTAAGATCGGGGCCTCACTAATTAACGCCATATTGGCCACACCTAGAAGTAACATTGCGATACCAATACCGATCTTATTTGTTAATAAAAAAGTATACTATTACAATATGCAAGAAACATATCTATCTGACTTTGTGTACATTGGTTCTTTTACATGAATAAAAATGTACACATCATTTTAAAGAATTCTTCCGGACATTTAAAACCCCGGAAATTTATCATATTTCGTTACAGGTAATGTTTTCGCTAATTCTGTGACAAATGTTTAATCTTTTTATTTTCTATATTAATACGCCGAAGACTATAGAAACAATATTATATCATTCCCTTTTCTTAAGATTGTTTATACAAATCTAATCATACAATATCCAAAAAAATCATGTTAAAATTTTAAAGGGAAACAGATAAAACTTCAGGTAAAAATATTATTTAAGAACTAGAACGCTAATTATACATTTACAGTCCCTTTTGTAAGTCTGGTATAATAGAGATTTTAATTATGCCACGATGTAATTAAGTGATCGTAAATTCGGTTTTCATTTATTATATGAAATGCTATAGCATTTGGCAAGTCCCTGTGTGGCAGACTTACATATAAACAGAATACAACAAGAAAACGTAGCGTATTATATAATTCAATACCTCAACACGAAAACAGAAAAGGCTAAAACAGTGAAAGAACCAAATGTCTGGAAGAAAATAAATGTGAATTTTTCGAAGTTTTACTCAAATACATGTATAATAAGTATCAGCATTTTTACTTTTATTAAATAAAAGCTTCTGTTTTAGGGTAGTCTCTATTTCTTAAATTATGATATAGTTAGAGAATGATTGGGTATTGTCAACCATGGTTAAAATACCATATAAATAGTTTCTCTTATTTATTTTTTAAACTAGAATTAATAAAATAATAAAAGGTAAAAATGGCTAAAATAAAATTCAACAATTTTCAACCCCATGCGAAAAACTCGGTTCTAGGCTCACATTTTATCTCAAATAAAAAAGTCGTTCCCTACGGGTAGATACATGGTCCTTAATTAGATACTATATAATTAGATATAATGCCCTAGAAATAAGCAATTAATAATATTTGCACTTGAACTAGACGGATTACGAACAAGCTATGTATAGACACCTATCTGAACTATACCTACCGGATACCAATATATAACCGGATCAATTCTTAGCAATAAACATTTTTTTTTTGTGTAATAAATTTATAAGATTGGCCCCCATACCAAATAGAACCCATTCAATCAAATGAAATTAAAACGTCAATAAATTTAACAATTAAAATATAATAGTATTTATGTATATATATATATATATATATATATATATATATATATATATATATATATATTTATTGATAAAGAAATAATATACTCTGCCACACTTAAGGGCATTTAATATTAGTGCTCAAAAGATATATTCACGCAAAATAAATAATAATAAGAAAGGAAAAATAGAAACTAAAATATATACAACCAAAATAGAAAATAAAATATATACAACCGGCCATTCAAATAAAAAAATATATATATATATATATATATATATATATATATATATATATATATATATTTATATACAACCGGCCATTCAAATAAAAAAAAAAAAAAATATATATATATATATATATATATATATATATTTATATATACGCATTCTTCCATATACAATATATTCATTCAGCCTAGGGATCTCTGACTCCCGCTTTGCCTCCCATTTATGGAAAGCAAAGCAAGACCCTAGGAGATCCCGGTGCTTCTCTCCCAGCCGCATCACTGTTACAAAACCAGTCGAGACTGGGTGAGAGCACTTCAGCTACAACTGTACATGGCTTGAGTGGAGAAGCTGGCCATCGCCAGGACTCCAAAAGCTATATTACAAAAGACCTCTGGGCCACTGCCGTTTCAACCTTCGAGGAGGATTTTAATAGGGATGGGTGGTGCTAGAAAGGGATTGTGCTGAAGGATTGGGATGATGATTAAGGTTCTGGTGAAATTTTGAGAATCTGGATGGGATAAGGTCAAGGAAAAATGGGATGTTAAGGTCGTGGTGCAAGGTTTTGTTTGAGACATAATATGGGGCATTGACTATGGTTCTAAGGACTTTGGACTGGAAGGACTGGATACGTCTGATGTTCGAAGATTTTGCTGTCCCCCACAGTTCGAGTCCGTAGGTCCAGATGGGTTTCAATATTGTTTTGTATATCAGTAATTTGTTGTCAATGAAGAGATGAGAAGTTCTGTTAAGTAGTCTATATAGCTGGCCAAATCGTCGGTTGAGTTCTTGTCTTTTAAGTCTAGTGTGTGGGTTCCATGTTAATCTTTTGTCTAGAATGAAGCCAAGATACTGGACTGTGTCTGAGATGGGAAGTGGAATTGAGTTATAAAGAATTGAAGGACAAGATCTGCGTGGAGGGTGAAGGTGACATGCTTGCATTTGGATTCATTGATTTCGATGCGCCAGGAGGTGCACCACTGCTCTATCATGGAGAGATGCCTCTGCAGGTTTAGGGATGCTGTTTCAGGATCGGCATGGGATGATAGGATAGCGGTATCATCGGCAAAGGTAGCGAGGAAGGTGTTGGAGTTCGTAGGGATATCAGCAGTAAATAAGATGTAAAGAACAGGACCTAGGACGCTGCCTTGTGGTACATCAGCCTGAATTGGGTAGTAATTGGAGAATTCTGTGCCGCAGCGGACTTGAAAGGAACGATTTGAGAGATAGGATTGAAGGACTAGGTATAATGATTGTGGTAAAAGGGTTTTGAGTTTGAAAAGCAAGCCATCGTGCCACTCCCGGTCGAAAGCTTGAGCTACGTCCAGAAAGGCACCAGTGCAATATTGCTTGTTTTCAAGGGCAGAGGATATATGATCAACAACGCGAAGACCTTGTTGAACTGTGGAGTGGCCAGAACGGAACCCAAACTGATTTGGAGGAATTTTTTGGGATTCGAGTAGGGGTAGGATTCTTTTGAGAAGGATTTTCTCAAAAATATTTGAAAATAGTATTAATATTAAATATTAATATAATAATAATATAATATAATAATAATATTAATATTAAAATGACAGAACACAATTATTATCAAAATACATAAGTATTTTGGTGTGATTGGCCCAGTAGTTTTTTTTTCTTATCTACTTTAGGCTCAATAATTTTTGTGGCAAGCTAAAAGTAAAAAAAACAACATATGATTTAAATAAATTTCAAAATGTTTGTTTAATCAATTCGCTTCAACGGGTATGAAAAAAGACTAGGCGTTGATGACCTGTGAGTTCTATGCCTAAAAACTCAAACAAACAGGTATGAATTGAGAACTGCAATTGCAGTTCTCGTGAAGATTTGTATCACTTCTTGGGAGAGTGTCCTCTATTGGCTGAGTTTCGTTTACTTTATTATAACAAGCGCTCTCTCGCAAGGGATGAGATAATTTCTTTTCTGACTGGTCTCTCTCATCCTCGTCCCTTGATCCGTTTTGCTCGTCACGCTTGGAGGGCTAGGTACTCCTGGATGTCTGATATTTAACTTTATAAGTTCTATTCTTTACTTTATTTTTACTATGGTATATTGAATCTAAGATTTTTTCTTTTATTTATCTTTTTCTTTGTATTTTTTTTAATTTATTGTTCCTCAGAGTATAATTATCCCTCTTTAGTATAATTATCTTTAATTATTTTCTTTCTATCTTTGTTGTACGTTATTTAATATGTTAAAAGTAACTCATAAATTAATTAATTTCTACGTTTTATTTTCTTTATTGTAATTGCATAATTGTATTTTATTATTGTTTACCTGAGCTTGTAGACTTTATACTTTCAGTGAACTCTGGCAGACGGCTATTGCCATTGTCATGTATACTTTATTTTTTAATCCTTTTGTAAATTTTGTAAATAGCTAACAATAAAGTATTATTATTATTATTATTATTATTATTATTATATATTTATATATTATTTCGTTTGAGTAATGATAAATATAGTATTATCATTTTATATTTTTTAGGAAATAGGATTGCGGGATATCGACCTTCGATATAGATAATGAAGTTCAAACAAATCGTTTAGAAGCGACATGAAAAGGTCTCCGTGAAAGGAAAATACATAAAGAAGGGTGGCTAAGCACCCCCTCCCCTCTTCCACCCTTCTTACCCCCCTCCCAAAATAAAACAGTTTCGATTCCGCGAACTGTTTTTCTTTAATAGGCCTATTGAACTGTACGGTTCGTTATTTGTTTTGAAAACAAAATAAATTTATGTTTACTGGAATTAACCATTTTTATTATAAAAATAAGTATAAAATACTCCTTTTATATTATAAGTGTTCTTCACGGCGGAGAAAATAATTCAAAATCCTACTTCTGAAAATTAATCGAGTTCACATTAATGATGAAGCCTTTTTAAAAAAATTACTCGTTCTTCACATTAATTTTCATATAATAATTAATTACCAAACCTTAAACAATTTTATGAAAAATTAAAAAAAAAATGATTGATTTAAATCCAGTATATTTGACAATATATCGAATAGAAATTTAGGGGGAAATATCAATTAACTATTAATAATTTACTATTATCAATTAATTATTAAATTATTGCTAAAGACTTATTCACACATACAAACTAAATTAAGCTGTCCCTTTATACTTTATTGTCTCATTTTTTATCTTGAACTGCGCATTTTTTTTTTTTTTTTTTCGGGAGCTAATTAAGTACCTACAATTTATCACAATCCAATATCGCAGAAATGATAATTTTAATAAACAAATTAAAAAAATAATCTTTTGATCAATAGACGGACATCAAATCCACGCTCACAAATGTAGTTTAAGAGAAAAACGTAAGACCTGGGGCGATTTTTTGCGAGAAAAATGAAAATGATCTTATAAAAAAAAAAAATAATAACAATTTTATGGTTTATTGTTTATGTTTATATAATTTTATGTTTTAAATTGTGAAGGATACGTACAAAACAAACTCGCCCATAAAAGTGCAGTGTATTTCACGGTTTTACTATAGAAAAAGCAGTCAGTGCCACATTATTATTCATGATATGAGATCGTTTGATCATTAAAAATATTCATTAATCTAAAAATATAATTTTACTTAAATTTTAATGACCCCCCCCCCCCCGCTAAAAAAAGAAATGCCATCCAAGGCTAAAGTCGTGTTTCCAAGTGCGTAAACCCACCACTCTTATTTCTTTATAGTTTAAAGAAATTGCTCAATTTCATTATTAAAAACTATTTTTAAGTTATTTTTAAAACCCTAAAATCATTCTATTGTACTATTTGAAAAGCAACGAAATCAATAATGATATTTTAAAATCTGAAGAAATTTACATAGATCTTCTATATGAGGCGTTTGGTTTCAAAACCGGCTACATCCATTTTCAACAATTTTTCAGGACTGATGAAAAAAGGATCGATTGGAACCACTTTTGATAAGAAATGGAATCATTTAGTATTAATTTTCGAAGGATCTAGACTAGTTTTTGAAACAAACGCGGCTAACAAATTTTTTTAACATGAAAAACTTGAAAGAAAATGAAAAATAAATTGTTTGGAAAAAATGGATGTAACCGATTTTGAAACCAAACGCCTCATATATCCCATATTTTTTTTTTTGAAGTCATTTAGTTTTGTTCAACGCCCCTTTATGCTAATAAGGCTAATCGAACGAAAGACATTTAGTTTTCATTATATTATAGTCGTGCTAAGTTTGAGGAAAAAAATTCAACAGTCTATCAACAATGACGTAGATATTAACGATATGTTGCGTTTTTTTTTTTTTATAAAACAAATAATGTTAAATATACGAAACGAGGAATGCACAAATAAATCGATCAAAATTATTTAAAAATGAAGACGATAAATTTCAAAAGATTAATTCCACTAATTAATATAATCTTGATATTAATTTTTTTTTTTATTAAAAACTCATTAACTTCGGGGGGGGGGGTTATAATTTTAATATTATTTTTATTTTTAGAGTTATCTGAGATTCGATTCTATCACTATTTTTCATAATCATTCAGTTTCTGGATTGAAGAATAGTGCATATCGAAGTGTTCAATATTATTTTTTAATTGATATCACGCTCGGTTGAGATTTTCTCGAAGGCTACGTTTTGAAAATTATATTGGGCTACATTTTTTTCCAAAAAATAAATTAAAAATATTTTTTTCCTCGGATGAAAAGCTCTAATTGTAATAATATTTTTAGCATTTATAATTGGATTAATATCAACCGAATGTATTAATAAAGTTACAAAAATTTGCCAGGCGGACATTGACGCAGCTGTATTTTTGGAAAAGGTCAGGAAACGTTCTCTTCTAAAAGATATTTTAACTTCAAAATATACACAAATTTTCGAATACTATAAGTAACATTTATTCTATGAAACCTGCAAATTCCATAATTTCAACATTTGCATTATCCCTCTTGAGAAGAATTTTTAAAGTATTGAATTTAAAAATAAGATTTTATAAATTTCGAGGATATTTGTAAATATTCGAAACATCTCTCAGTGAAACGTGACAAGAAAGTTCAAAGAATAGATCTAGGTACTTATTGGCTACCAATGGAATTGGTACCCAGATTCGAAGAGAAATCTCAAGCGCATCAGTCTTAGGCAAGACATTACTTTCCTATCCCCATTATACGGCGGAAGTGATTCATCAACTGTAACTAACTGGCCTGTGAATCGTTTCCGGTTCGCCATGTCTATCCGTCGTCGAGGGTTCCATGTCTGACCTTGTTCCGCTTCACGTTATTCTTAGCGTTCATAATATGGTCAGTGTGAGTGAAAAAAAAAGTGTGAAAATCATCGAGTGAAAAACATTTTTTCCAAATGAAAATTATATTAAATCAAAAACTTATAACTAAGGCGCGTGAATTTCTCCGCAGGTTGAAGTAGTGTTTGGTGAATTCTCAACATAGGGTATACATTGAAGGCAAAAAAATTAATTTTAATGAAAAAATGTTGCTTTACTTTTATAAAATATTTTTATCGAAAAATAATACTGTTGCGATTCCGGGTCAATAATTTAATTCAATAATAACAGGGAAAATGAAAATGTGGAATGATAAGTCTGGCAAGAGACAAGGATCAGCACGGTAGGAAGTTGTGTGTGAAAAAAAGGACATTAACCTGACCAAAAGCAAAGCATGCCGTTGAGACTATATAAAAAAACATGAATAATCGCTTATTGTTTTCGAAAATAAACAATCGTAAAAGAATATCTACGAATATTTATTATTCACTTAAAAATGTCATAATTGGCAAAAAGGAAATAATGGAAGGAGGAAATTACGAAAAAGATAACTCAATTTAAACAGGTCTAACTAATGCATGCATCTGCATGGATGAAATTAGGCGAACACTCTTATTAAGACAAAATAAAAACATATGAAAAAAGGCCGGAATAGGTATTGGCCGAAATCCATAGAAAAGAATAGACACAAATAATTCCGATAAATAGATCAGCAAAAAGAATTATGGGAAGCTAAAACGGTGGGAAAACGACCGAGCAGACACCAGAGTAGTGAATCGGCGGACGAATCCACGGAATTTCCAAAGGACTTAAATTTATGTAAATGTTAGTTACTTTTATTTGGTACGGGATAGAAATTTTTAATGAATATATAAAGTTTAATCCCGATAAACAAAAACGACCTCGAGAAAAAATTTTTTTATGTGAGATTAAAAATCAGAAGAAAAAAAATCCGAAATTATTGCACTTAATGCGTAGGTTATTTGAAAAATTAAAGGAAACAGCTGGCGGCCTTTAATGTTTTTAAGTTAAGCCAACCAAGGTTAGTTGCATCAAGAAGGAATAATAAGACATTTAATTTCCAAGTGAACTGGAATAAAATACGTTATTTCGTTAAAAAATAGCATTTCCAAATCTAATTTATAATTTTCCGAAGCAAATTTCGATAGTTACAAATCAAATCGAGAACTTTCAAACCAAATTAAAATTTTTCCTAACCAAATTTGGAATATTTTAATGAAATTAAGATGTATCCAAATCAATTAATAAAACCATATTATTCAAATTTTTAAAGCTTCGTTTCCCTTACTTTGAAAATAATTTTCATATGATCCTATTTTAATAGTTAATTTCAATGTATATTTGATTCATTAAAATCGCATCTGAAAATTGTAATGCAGTTTACTTTAATGATTCGAAGTTGTAAAAATTATATTTTATTCGTTATTTTAAGCTCCCAATGACGGTAATATTTATTACAACCATATCGATAAGAGGAGTCTGTTTTAAACGGAGAAGTTGAAATTCGGATATTATTGATCACTCATGGAAAAGTGTTCGAAACCGTGAAATAATAACGTTAAGCAATTTAATATTAGTTATATGCAACCATATAACTATATTAATATAACTTTATTAGTTATATGCAAACATAGCAATCAGTCACAAAATATAGATATCGTTATATAATAATATTCGTTATATAGTCAAAATTGTATCATGGATACAGAATTAATTTTCTTAATTGATTTGTTATGAATTACATTTTTACTTTACTTGTTTTTTTTTGTTAACAAGAATACCTTTTCAATTGATTATTTTTATAGATCATAGTAAAAATATTAATTTATCGATATATTTATTTATCTTGTAAATTCACATATTACACTTTTATACATACAATAGTACGTAAAAAATTGTGGATGATTACGATTTTAATAACTTGATTTTAATTTGATATATTGTTAGATTTTGTGATAAGTTGAGAATTTACAAGTATACTAAATATTTTGATAATAAAACGACTATTTTCGTTGTATATCAATTGTTGATAGCTCAGACGATTATAAAATGAACCTCAATTGAAATTTCAGTGCACAAATGGTGGAGACTTCTATGCTAGACTTTCTTTTTACCTTTATTCTTTTTTAATAAACGTTAAATTTGTATTTTATATATTCTGCATAGTTATAATATATCTAAATTATAAATACTAAGTAATTTATATATACATTATGTGTTAAACTTTTTTTTCTTATGGCAGTGTCAATAAATGATCATTAGTGTAAGAAAAAAGAATGAGTTTATTTAAGTTTGTTTTTATTACTGTAGCATTCGTTACTTTCTGAAAACAAAAACTGATTTTTAACAATATCGCTTATGCTAAAACTCAATTTGAAAAGAATTTTCCAATTAATTGATAAATCTAAATGTTCATTAACGTTCTGTTAATTAAATTAAGTTGAAAACATATTTAATTTTATTTATTATTGCAAAATCGATTCGTTTCAGTATCTAACAAACATAGTTACATAGACCTATTTATTCCACCAGTACGCCGTTCACTTTAAGATAAGAAAGTAGATGATTACCTTATTTTAAATTAAATTGAAATTGTGGGGGCATTTATAATTTTAATCTTTAGCTCTTCATTTGCAGTGGCTATCTATTAATGTCTGTATTAAAAAAACTTTCTGTAAAATAAGTGGATTAAGCACTTTCTCCGCGATTTCTCTACGAAATGGAATACTTCAGCGAATATTACCTTTACTCCTTATTTGAAATTATAATTAACTATCAATAAAATAATATTCGAATGATATATTAAATATTAATTCATAATTTAACAAATCTTTGCACATTCTCCACTAGAAAAATTATTAGTTCCCAGAAACATAAAAACCTAAATCTGTTGTATATATTTCATATTCAAATGCGTTTTTCACGGTTATATTTAATAATAATTGAATGAAACGTTAAAAATCAATACTTAATCCAAAAAAGAATAATTTCAATTCTAAATAACCATTGAATTAAGAGTGGCTTATGGAACAAGAAGTTGATGAGCAATAACTGAGCCGTACTAGAATGCATCTTAGCCATTGCTTGGAGTACCTACCATGTAATATTTCTCCATCGAAATTCAGTGTGACCAAGTATACATTTAAGAAGTATTAGAAAATTCTCATTCGTTGATTTGTTATGCCTTTTAATTTGAATGATGCCAATGCAAACGAATCCTTTAACTAATGCCCGAACGTTCAGGTAAATAACTGACTTTGATAATGCGCCTGTGTCAACCATAGTTTTATTACTGAATATTTAAATATTAAAAAAAATAAAGATAAAAAGTAGGGGGCTTGTAAAAAATATTGTGAAGAAACATTTATTCAATGGTATCAATATTATATATAATTTGTTTTTTCATTTTTGAATTATAAACTTGAACTTGAACCTTCTCCGTATACTATATAATTCCCAGTTCAAATATTTCACATTCGATCCGTTTCATCAGAATATATGAAAAATAAAAATAGGAAACACAAAATAAAATCGACTCTGTTTTTACTTCCTTTGGTATATACAAGCGGAATCTAGTCTAGTTTCACCCAGATATAGCATTTGAAACTAGCGCAAGCAAAGCACTATTATATTAAGTCAAAGGCGTTGATAAGTATGGATCCCATCTACTCTCAAAGATATGTGGTGATCCAAACATATTTCTCCTTGATAATAAAAAAATTAGAGACAAAAAAAGATCTTAAAAGAAATGGAAGACCCAGGCGGCAGGCATGTTGTGCGGTAAAATTCAGCTTGGCGCCTGTTCTTATGTTTGACAGACAGATTTTTTTATTATTTTAGTTCTACAATACCCTACTCATTTGTTTTCTAGCAGTTAAAGAAATAATGATATATTTGTAATTATTTTAATCGTTAGCATCAACTTTCTTGCACCATAACTTTATGAAATAATAAATAAAATTACACTAACTTACAAATAAAAAATACAATGGAGAGTGTACATCGACACCATGATAGCTTATAAACGAATTTACGAATCAAATTTACAAAAAAAAAGAACACATCAATTTGTTCTTATGGCGCCCAAGTTAACCATAAACAAAATTATATAATAACCCAGCGCATGAGAAATATATTATTTTTAAAACAATCAGTTGTTTAACATAACATAAATCTATAATTTGGCAGCTAAAAGTGACTTAAATGAAGATTTTTTGATAGAAATATCGGCAAATCTTATTCATTCCAAACCTAACATTGGTTAACTTGATAAATAATTTGGAATAGTGTTTAGCCGAACTGAGTCGATTCATCCTATTTCTGAATACCTATTTCATTATCCATAAAAATCAATTTTTCCCTCTTGTTCCACGGAACAATAACCATAATGATGTTACAAACCCAACGGCCGAAACCAGCTTCCTGGATAGCTTAAATGTGTATCGGTTCGATGGTATACGCGCTGGTGTCTCATACAATTAGCTTTTTTCAAGCTTATTGATTCATTTGAATTTTACAGATTTCACAAAGCAAGCAGAACACACGGAGTATCGATAATCATATACATGAGCATAAATATATATTAATCAAGGGAATCGTTGAGACAGAACACTGTCAACTATCACACATGCTATTCACTAAACAAATATGTATTCCAAGGTACAGAAGATATATCAACGGCTGTATCAAACAATAGGATAATCTGTGATTGTGTACTCACTTGCAAATCTGGGATCGTTCGGAGTTGGTCCGTACCATCCTGTCGTGTTGCCATAAGAGAGGTCGCCGGAATTACAGTACTGAGCTGGAAATTGGTGGACGTGCATGTATCCTCCGGGGTGCGGTGGGCTGGGAACTGTCTGCCCGCTTCCGGTTGAACCTCCTCCCGTCGAGCCGCCGCTTCGGTATGGACTCAGTTCCAGTTTTCGGTAGCTCTCCTCTATTGGGGACAAGATGTCTGTCACCGAGAACGGAGTCGTGTGCTGATGCTTCGGACTGAGGGAAATGGCCAAATCGGCTCCGTTGAGCTCAGGTAGTAGGTCCCCTTCGGTTCCGTACTCTTGCCCAGCCGCCTGAAGGAGGCTTGACCCTGACATGTTCACACTCTGCGGTCCCCAGACTGAGTGATCCGCCTTGTGGGAGGGGCAAAGCGCCCTCCTAAGCCCCGCCCTCTGACCCTCCCCCCCTCACCTAGGCGACCTCCCACTCCTGACTTCTCACCACCGGCCAGGTCCCGATATCCTTATATACAATATGCCGTAACGACTACAGGAAAATTCATTGATTGCTCAGTTACATAAGCATCAACACATCTATATTCTAATAATCCCTATAGAGTCTAAGGTTATACATTCTGCAAAAGTTTCTATCTTTTCCCTTACAGCGCCAGTCCAAAAATTCACTACTCCGTGAAGGGGTGGTTCCTCTACTCCCGAACCAAAGTTCCTTTAAAATTTCGATCTTCGTATATTTCTCTGTATTTGTTTTTTAAGTACGGTATGCTCTTATGATAAATCTTTTTTTTTTTCCTTTTGTATTCATTTCGATAAGCATTTTTCGTGGGTAACCACCTTATTTTAATTTTAAATACTTTATTTTTGAAGAGAAAAGATTGGGCTGGCCGGGCGTCGAACCCGGGTGACAGTAAAGAGGAGAGATTGGCTCCGCTTGGAAGCGAGCTAGGTGGCGCAGGGGGTAGCGTACCGTACATGTCGCGCGGGAAACCAGGGTTTGACTACCGGCCGAGCACAATCCTTTTTCATTTTGAATTTTTAGTTCTTGATCCTGATCATTGTATCAAATCTAATTGTGGGATCTATCATTAGTGCATCATTTCCTATCGTACTAAATGTATAGATCCAACAGATCCACATATCTCGCTGAGCCTTCCGAGTCCAGGCAATAACCTTCCAGAAAACATTCGTACTGTTTTATTTCCAATCTACTCGTTTTAGTCTATAGATAGATCAAAACTTGTTTTATTCTTTGGACAGTCTATGCCGATATTTCTGTTTAACTTCGATTTTCCATTGATAATACCTTAACCATCCCACATGAAAACCAGTTTTAACTAAAAGGTACTTGCCTTATATATCAGGATTCCTACCTAGTTTTTTTCATTACTTTGTTTTCTTCTGCTTAGTTGTCGAAATCTGTTAGTTGTCCCAATTCTTTGACTTTTCAACGTTTTTTTTTAAGCCATTAAAAAAGAAAAAGATGGAGAAGTTGATCTGAATATCGATAATTAAACAAAAATATATCAAATACGACGCATTTGGGCATACATCTGACTAATTATAAGTAGTAAAAATAAAATCAGTGTTGAAAAACAGTTCAGACTTCTCATGTAAATCTTATTTGATAGAATTTTCGGCTCAGCCACCTGAAATAATACTGCTAAATTTACCGGATTTTTGCCCTGACCTTCTTAAAATGGTGTTAATGTTTTTAAAAAATACTCTATTTTTCCTCCTATTTTTTAAAAATTATTATTATAGTAATTTATGGATTAAATATAGGATAAAATGTTAATGAAAAGATAGTTTGTGTACTTTTAAATGAAATAGGACGTAAATTTAGCTATCAAGGAAGGCTGCAAAACATATGCAAATACATACGAAACCAAGTCCCTAATTAACAGTAATCCGTGACCCCTTATACATGCCCTGACATTGTCGAAACTATTCTTTTACCATTGCGTTATTTCATTTAATTTTATAAGCGTCACGAGTTCACTTATGAACTATTGTTTAGATGTTTATGCTTAATTTCATTTAACTTTAGTTTTCATAGTTTCCAAGTTTAGTGCTAGACATGAATTCGATCGTGGGGCGCACCCTGCAGATCAAGTGCCTCTTAGAACACTGCGGGCTCAATAAAATTGATATGTGTCGTTACACCGAGCAGGGTATCCCGGTGGTTGGAGTTTGATGTTGGTAGCAAAATTCTCTAAACAATAGATTCACGTAAGTGTGAACCGTTACTTTCTAACCAAATGCAATCTTGAATTGTTTTGGAGCGTTGAATTCGTTATATTAACAATTTTGTTTTAAATTAGCGCGTTAGTTTAATATTGCCTTAAACATTCTTTCAATTATCCGTTTAAAAGACTTTCAAAAACACGCAAACGCATATGTAATATTATTATCTTTAATGGAGTCATTTTATGTATAAATAAATATGAAGGTATACAACAACCTCATTGAATGGTAAAAAATCAACAGTTTGCGGTGACAAACATATTTCAATACCTTCGCAGAGGAAAATATGGACATGGAGAAATTGAAGGAGAGTCTAATGTTAAAGGTGTTTAGCTAAAAGGAACAAATCCAAAAAGTGAAAAAAAAAATGTTAGGAGTGGTTTTGAATTAAAAGACTGTTCATTATTTTGAAGAAAAAAAGAGATATTTGATTTTTTATAAATGAAAACCGAAGTTGAAAAAAAGCAACTTAATTTTTTTTAAAAAATAGTACTTATTTATAGGTCGTCTCCATACTTACTTCACCCCGATTAACCGAATCGACGGAGTTGTGTCGATTACAAATTTACATCATTCCTCGTTTTAAGTCGATGAGGAACTCAGATTTACGTCGTCATTAAAAAATATTGTAACTAAAATTAAAATAAATAGACGGTTCTTTTACAAATTTAGGACTAAACCTCGTTAATAATTCAAGGGGGGGGGGGCTAAGAAAGCTTGTTTCAACTTAGACTGCGCCTAATGTTCAGGTAATTAGATTTTGCCCGTGAGTTAACAAATACATTGTTTGTGGGTTTTACGCATTAAAATTTCTACGTAACCATCTTTCTGTTGTTATAAATTTCTAAAAAACCGTTGATATAGTAGGTATTTTATTTTCAGTTGGGCAATACTTCTTAACTATTAATACGTTATAAGAGTTTAAAGGGTGAGATCACGGTGGAGGAGGGGGCGGCGTTATCTTCAGGAGATTGGCGAAGTGGAGATCTGGAAGATGGGAAATGGAAGGAAGATATGCATGCACATGGAGGGGCCATATGGAGTGTACCGCATCCAAATCCATCAGATAACTCCTAAATATAATATTCTGGTATATACACTAATTATCTAATATAGAGTGGCAAACCAATCAGTTGAGGAAATCACGAAATGTCCGCATGTCAGCATCCATTAGACTTCTTTATTATTAAAATACATTTAAGTTGTAGTTGAGAAAGACTATATTTTGTTTTAAAACTTAATAAAAAAACATTTTTATCTAATCAGTCAGTGACGTAACTCAGTAAGGGTATGCACTTAAATTTAGCCGCGGCCTGGGTGCGGCTAAATTTAACTGCCCTTTAAAATAGGGGATGAGAGGAAATCATTAATATATCAAAATACCTTCGCTCAATAAATAAATATATTTTATATTCGTCTATTAAAATATAGAAGCATATATTTTATATATAGTGTATATATATATATGAGTATGTATATAATACATACTCATATATAATACATATGAGTAAATATTAATCCAAACACACGGGTGGCTGTATGGAAAATTATCCAATGCCAAAAAAAAAAAAAAAAAAAAAAAAAAAAAAAAAAAAAAAAAAAAAAAAAAAAAAAAAAAAAAAAAATAGGGGATTAGCCTCTATATTACCTACTGCATAAAAGATCGAGAGTGGCGAAAATCTATCCGCTGCAAAGGGGTCTAGCCCCATAAATATAACGTATATTTATAATCTATCGGCTCCACTCTGGAAGTGATAGAAATATATCCTATAATAAATTCGTTATAAATACTATGTACTTACCGTTTCTGGACCCCCAATCGCCTACAAAAGGCCGATGCCCAAACACGCAGCCATCAGAAAAGGAACTTTACTTATTTGAAAGCTCTATATTTCAATCTCCGCGACATTGAAATCTAATTATCTCAATTACTTCTCAACGTCAAACCTTGAAAGTGGTCTAAATGTTAGCACCATTTCATTTGATACAATAATTAAAACAAAAAAAATGCCGATACAATATTTTGGTTGAAGAAATATTTTGTTTAAAGAAAATCTACAATTTCTCGAGGAAAAAATTATTTTTGCGTTTCCTTCATCTACGGCTTAAAAAATCAAGGAATTTGAAACTTTTTTAGTACTAAAAATTAAAACTGAATTTTCAATAAGATCCGGTCATAAACAATTATAGCAATCAACCGTTAATTTCAACGTGCGCAGGAAAATTGAAAAGAATTATGGATACAGTAATATCAGGAATACGATGCGATACTTTTCCTAAAGTACCAATACTCGATATTATCAGAAGGAAAGTATCGATACTTGTCGATACAGATTCTGCGGAAGAAAAGTATCGTTACTAGTCGATACCAATACCGATACTTGAAAAATGTTACAATTTTTTTTTTACTTAAATATTTAAACACCTTTTTTACTAAAATAAGGAGTTATAAGGAGAATTTACTAAAATTGTTACAATGTCTATAGCGCTATAAACAAATTAAGAACAACAAAAGAATGTATAAAAGTGATAGTTATCTATGTTACTTAAATTTTTTCCCTAATATCGTTTGTTGATATCGTAAAATATTCATATTATCTCCTATTGCTGATCATTATTATTATTTTTTAACAAACTCTTTCCTGATTATTACGCCCTGTATCACTTAATGCCACTGGCGATATTGTTATGTCTGAGCACATTTTGACAATGATTAATGTTAAAACTCTATTCTTTATGAATAATATACAATTTCCAAAGCATTGCCTTCCCCTAGAATGGAGATCTGGAAGATGGGAAATGGAAGGAAGATATGCATGCACATGGAGGGGCCATATGGAGTGTACCGCATCCAAATCCATCAGATAACTCCTAAATATAATATTCTGGTATATACACTAATTATCTAATATAGAGTGGCAAACCAATCTGTTGAGGAAATCACGAAATGTCCGCATGTCAGCATCCATTAGACTTCTTTATTATTAAAATACATTTAAGTTGTTGTTGAGAAAGACTATATTTTGTTTTAAAACTTAATAAAAAAACAGTTTTATCTAATCAGTCAGTGACGTAATTCAGTAAGGGTATGTATCACTTAATGCCACTGGCGATATTGTTATGTCTGAGCACATTTTGACAATGATTAATGTTAAAACTCTATTCTTTATGAATAATATACAATTTCCAAAGCATTGCCTTCCCCTAGAATTCTTCATGCCTGGCCTTCTTCCACTTTCCTCTCTATAATAAGATACACTTTAATATTAAGATTATTAATATTAAGATACACTTTACATTACCGCACCAAACTTCGCTTAAAAGATAAATTGCAAGACTTATATAGTTTCAAGTTTATTTTTCATTAATTAACTAGTAATAGGGGAGGTCAGTAAGTTCTTGGCCTAACTATAAATGAGGGTATTAAGATAAAGGACTGTCCCTATCATATTTAGCTAAAAAGTAGTTATACCTACACCATGTTTTTTAATCCTACTGTCACTTGTCTAATATTTACAACACTTTTAGTTTCATCAGTATGCTCTTTCCATTAAAATGAGTAAAATTGAATACAGAGCTGTTTTGAAATTTGTATTCAAGGAAGGCATAAGGCCAACAGATATTTTTGAACACTTAAAAAATATTGATAAGGGCCCGCCCCTTTGTGAGCTTGATCAGAATTAAGTATTTCTAATAATTTCACTTAGTAAAATAATTTATCTTTTTCCCTAAACTCTTCTAACACACATACACTTTCAATGCTACACAAAAATTTCAATGCTAGGTTTCATCATCAATATCATAATTTTTACAACTTATATTGCGTACAAAAAAAGTTGAAGAATCGAATCAGTTAAGTTGAAGAAGTTAAAGAATTTATTTTGCTTTCATAAAGTGATACAAACAAGTGTGTAGGAAGAAATTATTATATTTATAGATATAGAAGGTTAGGCCTCAAAGCCTCGTATTATTTCCAAAACTCACATAATCATGCAGATAAAAGCCAAATATTCGCCTATTCAGGCATCTTCAGGGCTACAAACTTTCTACAAGCAGGATAGAAACAGACTTAAAAGGAGAGTTAGCTCTCCTTCCATATGGGAAGCTTTTAGTCTGTTTCCATCCTGTTTGTAGCCCTGAAGATGCCTGAATAGGCGAAAATTTGGCTTTTATCTGCATGATTAGGCGAGTTTTGAAAATAATACGAGGCTTTGAGGCCTCAGTGATATAAAAATAAAATAAAAACACATAAGTCATAAGTTCCGAAAACTCACATAGGTATGAGTAAAAAATATCAATAATATCAAACATATCTCAATGACATAATAACGCCATACATTAAGTACAAACTAACATAAGAGTATTTCGAATTCTCTAAATATTAAGAGAACGATACTTTAAAAGATATTTTTAAGTACCGGAAGTATCGAAACGTCCCTCGCCATAGCTGCCCTTCAAGGGCATTTTTCTTAAAAAATGAGATTGCCTACTCATAGAACACGACCAGCCCTACAAGTTTGTTCTCTTACATTTCTTTTATATAAAGCCCCTTTTTACTTTCACTTACCTATATATGAAATATATAGTAAGTGGAAGTATTGCGATCGTGAAAAATTTCGACTTCCGGTTTTCAACGGAAATACACGTTTTGGGACCCCCTGAGTCGAAATAACCAAGTCCCGCGAAATGGTCTGTGTGTGTGTGTGTGTGTGTGTGTGTGTGTGTGTGTGTGTGTGTGTGTGTGTGTGTGTGTGTGTGTGTGTGTGTGTGTGTGTGTGTGTGTGTGTGTGTCAACAGACTAGCTCAAAAACTATAAACCGTGGGAACCTGAAATTGGGTATTTAGTGTAGGTATATGCCCGCGATGTGACAGCAAAAATTTCATCAAAATTGCTCAAAGGGAAGGGGTACTTTATTTAATAACTTTTTAAGTTTTTTTCGATTTTCTCAAAAACGGCTCTAACGATTTTGATTAAACTGAGTATTTGATCTATTTATATGCCCGAGATATGAATGTAAAAATTTCATCAAAATTGATCAACCAGAGGGGGGACTTTACTTAATAAATTTTGTACCAATTGCACGTGTACATATTTTTTATTTACTCAAAAACGGCTTTAACGATTTTAAAGAAACTGGGTATTTGATGTATGTGTATAACACATATGTAAAAGCCAACATTTCATCAATATTGGTCCAACTGAGGGGGCACTTTTTTTCCAATTTTTATCAAATTCGTCATGTTTAATGAAAATTAGATTTTCTTTAATATCAGGTAAGCTTTATCATTATTAAAATGTTCTGAGGGGGCTTTTTTTTTTGGGGGGGGGTGCCTTTTTTGTTTGTTTGTTTCTTTCTTATAAAGTACCATTGTTTTTGTTTACATGGAGAAATTAACTGTCTCTCGTTACGCCTAAAAATAAGAAATGGCTAAATATGAGATATGATAAAAATAAAGAAAACATAAAGAGGAGAAAAAAAGAAAAATATTCAGTCGACTTATAAAACTCGTTGAGCCCACGCATGCGGAGTACGTCTTTAATGACAGACCATTATTCATAATTAAAGCCGTTCAGTTCATTTGAGAAGTGGCAATTAACAAAACGCATTAATTTCTAATCTAAGTAAGTTGGTAAGTGAAAGTTGTGTGTTGCGAGCACGCACCAGATTTTTTTTAAAGGAATACCAAGTGTAGCCGTTTATGGACACCTTATAATCTATAATATTTCCTATATTATAATTTAGGATAATCTAGATAATCTAAATGTATACCTATAATATTTCCACGTCTATCATAATTTTTTCTACTTCATGATGCGTCAAATGTAATCATTTTCGTATTAATTGTAACCTTTTCAAGCTTGAATAAGTTCATATTATGTTTTATTTATTTTTTATTCAAAAATAATTATTTTACATTATATAGGGTAACTGCACCATAAGTTGACAGTGCTCCAATAGTTGACATTTTGTACAAAAAGTATGAATAATAAGATTCAGGGTTGATTATTTTGGTTCAAAATTTGGCGGTAATTTGCCAAGTTATAATAGCTGTGGGTGGCATCGGCATTGGTTTGATGAAAACTCAAGCTTATTTGTGAGAGGTTATAATGGCGAATTTTATAGTGGTCTGAAAACTTGGTTTCTGCTACCCTGTTTCATTAAGGTGAAATTCAACTTAAATAAGCCTTTTACTTGGTTTATTTGAGTTCATCTATGTTTTAATTACTATTATGGTATTCATTAAGTTCATGAGAATCATTTGATATCCTTTTTAATATATTTATACAATGTTTTAGGTCTTAAATGTAAGTGTCAACTATTAGAACAGAAAACAATCCATAATTTTAATAGTTCACATCGATGTCAACTACCGCCAGAATTTGCAAATAGTGTTCCATCTGGGGGTGGTTTACGGAAATCTGAGTCTGGCTGGATGGCTGGTGTCTTATTTTATGAATTTATAGCTAGTGTGCTCTATCCATGGATCATTGAGAGTGCATGCAATAATGCATTGCCAATAATCCTATTTCTGTATAATTCGAACTTATTAGTTAACAAGAAGAATAAACGAATAACACGAATAAAGATAACTAAATTAACAATTAATTAAAAAATATATAAACAAGTAAAATAATCAATAAAATTAATAATCTATTGCATTTCTAAATTTGGGCATTCTACTCAGCATTTCTAAATGTACTCTTAACAGAATATTAAGGGGGAAAACCTGGCGGTTGAGCGTGATCACCTTGCACGACCGCTGACCAAGATACAGTACTTCCTTACACATTCCTGCACCCAATACCCTTCATACGGTTGTAGTGGTACAGGTTTTTTTTTTTATTTCTAAATTTATTTATGTGGATCCTAACCTTCTATCGTTTGAAACATTTTTATAATTCGAAAATGGTCTTTGGACATGAACAGATGTGATTGGAGCAAATATATAAGGGCCTAAAATTATTGTGTCGTTGTCCAAGTCGCTGAAAACAATTGAATTATCCCTGTCTAAAATTTAATTTATATTTTACAGGATTTTAAGCCCTGAATTTTTCATAAAACGTCTTCCGTTTTTTTTTTTTTTTCCAAAGCTTCTCCAGCATGGCCTCGGATGCGATTTATATTTTTATTTACTAAAAACGGAGGTGGAAAGTCGGTAATCCCAGTAATTATTAATTCGAAGAAGAAGACTTATTTAAGGCGAATAACCCCGATCGAAATTGGGAATCTTAGCTCCCACGTTGGATATTACTTTTATATTTCTTAATGTATTGTTTACTTTATTAGATATAGAGTGAAAATGCCCCGGGTGGTCGAAAAGTCCGAAATTTTTACAGTAATAAATTAATACTTTATTAGATCATCAAAATATGCAGTTATCGTCAAATATGCAAAACTATGCAAAATAAAACTTTACCAATTAGATCTGCGTACTCTAATTCTTAATCATATCTGGAGTTTGTGTTTATACCTGGTGCAGTGAGGACGTTGGCTGTTTGAGCTCCCGGGGATTAAGCATCGACCGATAAGTCAAACTTTATTATTACTTCATATATTTTTTTTTCTTTACAATTCTTTTACTGTTTTTTAAATATTTTTTTGTTTCATATATATTAGAAGTTATCGTATTTTTGATCTATTGTACTGCTTAAAATGGCAGACTCTCCTCCGTTAAAGAGGAAAAAAGGTAGAATTAAAGGTTCATTAATGGACAATATTGATTTTTAAAAAAATAATTGCATAAAGTTTTTAATAATAAAAAGGTTAGGCACTGATGATGAAGGGAATTCATTAGATTACAAGAAAGTGTCGCCCTTTTTAATTCACAACAGTTTAAAAAGCTTAGTCGGAGAACTTAAAATTATTATAAAACTGAGAGATGGTACGCTTTTAGTAGAAGTTTTTACAGAAACACAATCTGTAAGGCTTCTTAGATGTGAACAATTACTAAACAATTTTCCTGTTAAAATAGAGCTGCATGGCAAACTAAATTTAAGTAAAGGAATAATTTGGTGTCCGGATTTAAGTTATTGCTCAATAGATGAAATAAAAGAAGAATTAAAATCGCAAAATGTTTTCGATGTTACAAGTTAACCTATTTTAGGAATAACGAGAAGAGGGATAGCCATAATTACTTTTTAACCTTTAATATTCCAACAATACCAAGTGAAATTAAAATAGGATTCTATAATCTTACCGTTAGGCAATTCATTTCTAACCCTGTCAGATGTTATATTTGCCTTAAGTTTGGGCACACAAAAAATACTTGCAAAAAGGAGCCTTTATGTATGTGTTACATTTTGGTAACACAAAGCATGAAGGAACAGAATGTAAGAGCCCCTCAAAATGTGTTAATTGCTCGGGTCAACATGACTCGTTTTTAAAAAATTGTCCGGTATTTATAAAAGAAAAAGATATAAAAGGTATTCAAGAGGCTGAAAAAATAACCTATATAGCTGCCAAAAAGAAATATGAGCAATTACATTCGTTAACAACTCCAATTTTATTTTCTAATATCGTGAAAAATAAAATAAAGGTTAGTGTTCAGACAGACGACTTTAATGTTAACAATTTTATTTTTTAAAAACCTTTAGAGCCTGTAATAAGTTAAGTGCCTTTATCTATTCTAGCTGTTCGGGTAATGATAAAGGCGATCCCCCCACCCTACCTCTTTCCCACCACCCGCCTCCTATCCCCACTCCTCACATCTCTATTCCATCAAATTCATCTCCTCCTGATTTTTCAAATTTCCCCATAACACCACCATCCTCGGCTGGAAAACTGGTGAAAACCAGCCAGCCTTCCTCAAATCCGAAGACTACACCTTCGGAAAAACTTACATCCCAGGATGTAAACACTCCCCTCGTTCACCCAGAGGAACAGGGCGAGTGGACAGTAGTCAAGGTAAGACGACCTAGAAGTAGATCTAGAAATAAATCTCTTAATCGAAAAAAAAAGCAAAGAGAGAATGCAAACTGATTAAATTATGATCTAGTATCTTATTATTAATACTTTTTATCAACTTATGTATTAATGCATATATATTTATCTTTCTTCTTTTTTTTTCAATTAATTATATTGATTTTTTTTTTATTCCTTTATTTACTTATATAAACGTATTTATTAAACCCTTTATTGAAAAATGACTTTCTTAACCAATATAATTCAGTGGAACTGTTACGGTATAACTGGAAAATATGAAGAATTGAAACTTTTAATAAATAAATATCGTCCAATCGCAATAATCTTACAAGAAAGTAAATTGCTCCCCCCAAAAAAATTTGATCTTAAAGAATATAACGTTTATAAAAAAGATTTTGAGAATAGAAACAGAGCATGAGGTGGTGTTATGATTGCTGTGCACAAAAAAGTAGTTTCTGAGTTAACACCCATTAATACTTCTCTTCAAGCCATAGTTGTCAAGGTTTTCCTTCACTTCCCAGTCTATCTTACCAATATATATTTACCTCCTGACGATGTATTTGAAATGGAGTTGCATAATTTTCTAAATAATATTCCTTCACCGTGTATCGTAATGAGTGATGTCAACGCCCATCATACCTCTTGTAGTTCTACATATTGCTCTAGACGAGGAAATACTATTAGGTGTATAATAGATGATTTAGATTTTACTATTCTGAATACCGGACATCCCACGTCTCTATATTCAAGTGACCACTTCCCTTTAATAATCAGTTTTATTAATAGTGATTCCAGAATTTCTAAACATCACAGAAAAATCCGACTGGGCAACGTTTCAAAATCAGATACAAATAAATGAGTTAAATATATCAGCAATTAACAATAGTAATGGGAAAAACGAACTTATCACTTCAACCATTTTGAAAGCAGCCGAAACCACAATCCCAAAAAGTTGTAGTATTATTAATAATAAAAAACGAATTCCGTGGTACGACAAAGAATGCAAAGAAACAATCAAAAAAAGAAGAAAAGCTCTCAAAATCTTTCAAAAGGAACCAACTTCTACCAATCTAATAGAATATAAAAAACAGCGTTCGATACCCCGTAGAATTATTAAAACCAAGAAGAAGGAATCCTGGGAACAGTTCCTAGAAGTATTTCAACTAGTACCTCACCTCAGTTATTTTGGAAGAAGATTCAAAGTATTTCAGGAAAATTTGTTGACTACCATCCAATGCTTTTAAGTAACGATCAAGTGAAGGAAGACCCACTTATTTTGGCAGAGTACTTCGCAGATTATTATTCAACTCTATACCGTACCCAAATACCACAGCTAAGTTCAGAAAACCTGGACATTGGTACAACTGACACCCAATCTGAAAAAGCATACAACCTTCCACTTACGAAAGCAGAACAAATTGCCAATATAAAAGAGCTGAAACTTTCGTCACCGGGAGTCGATGAGATCCATAACTCTCCCTCAGCCGGCACAGGATGCACTTCTAACCCTCTACAACCATGTATGGTGCACAGGGGATTTTCCTGATATTTGGAGGAGGTCAATTATAATACCGATTTTGAAACCAGGAGAAAATAAGCTTGACCCTTCCAACTACCGCCCCATCTCCCTTACAAGTTGCATATGCAAGCTATTAGAAAAGATGGTATTTAAAAGGCTGATGTGGATATTAGAATCAAATAATCTATTGTCGAACGCGCAATGTGGATTCCGAACAGGACGCTCTACGATGGATCCTTGTAACGATGGGGTACGAGATATTGAATAGTTTTGCTGACAAGAAGGAATACCTAGGAATATATTTCGACATAGAAAAAGCTTATGACAACTTAAACGCTTCACTAATCATTCAACAATTCCACGAATAGAGTTTAAGAGGTCGACTTCCCATATTTATTGCAAATTTTCTGCGAGATCGAACCTTTCAAGTCAGGGTAGGTAATCATTTATCATTAGTAAGGAAAATGAGGAATGGAATACCCCAGGGAAGCGTCCTTAGTTGTATTCTTTTTGCCATAGCCATTAATAATGTGACCAATTTCGTACCGAAACCGCTCAAAACATTTTTATTTGTGGATGATTTAGCAATATTACTTATCTTTAAAGACAGGAACAGAATGAAAGCAACAATCCAGAAATGCCTAAATAATCTAGAACTATGGTCCGCCCAAACCGGATTACGTTTTTCAGTAGAAAAAACAAAATGTATGATTTTTTCAAAGCTCAGATCGCCAACCCCTCCTCCAGAGCTGACTTAAAATGGTATATATCTCAATTTCGCACAAAATATTAAATTTCTGAGATTAATATTAAATAGTAAGTTAGGTTGGAAAGATCACATCAAATGGCTAAAGGATGAATCCCAAAAAAGACTCAATGTACTTATGGTTTTAGCTGGCTATTCATGGGGTGCTGATAGATCGAGCATGCTTAAAGCTTACACCTGTCTAATAAGATCTAAATTAGATTACGGCAGCATCGAGTATTCATCAACCAAAATCAAATTGCTTTCCTCTTTAGATTCTGTGCACCACGCAGGTATTCGTTTAGTTACAGGAACATTCAGAACAAGTCCCGTTAATAGTTTATGTGTAGAAGCTGGTCTAGCTCCACCAACGGTGAGAAGATACCAACTGGCTTGTGGGTACATTGGTAGGTTAAAGTTCAACCAAAACAATCCATCCTGGAAACCTATCTTCCAACCGAAAACTCGAAGATTCAATGCAAACCGAAGACTCCCCGCACCTCTCGGAATTAAAGCACGAAGATACATCGAGGAAATCCGCAATCTAGATATCACACCTGAAGAATTTACCTACCCACCATGGACATTAAAAATGCCGACAATAGACCTCACGCTCACCAAACACAGGAAAAGTAATAATTCAGAATTGATCTGTTGAACAGAATATCAAAAAATTAAATATAAACATAAAAATAGTACATTTCTTTATACAGATGGATCTAAATTAAACTGGATGCTCCGTTATAACCAGAAACTGTGAAATTAAACTTAAGCTTCCACCCTTCACAAGTAACTACACAGCTGAATGCTACGCTTTGAGTGCAGCCCTGTACCACACAATGCAGCGAGATGAGGAAGACTTCGTCTTATGCACGGATTCCCTGTCAGCTATAATGGCAATTACAGACCTATACACTAAAAATCCCACAGTAAGAAGAATTCAGGCATATTCGTCTATGAACAATGGCTTAAACAAGAATGTGATTATCGTCTGGACACCATCGCACATGGGGATTAAGGGGAATGAAGCAGTTGACATAGCGGCCAAGGATGCAGCACTATCTTCAATGGAGGTAACCAATGTCTTTACCTCATCAGATATCTGTAGTTATCTGAAATCCCAAGCCAGGATGAAGTGGGATCAGCTCTGGGACACTGTTGAGGGGCCCAATAAATTAAAAAACATTAAAAAAGATACGAAAATGTCGAAAACCTCCTGTAGAAACAATAGAAGAGAGGAGGTTGTAATCACCAGAATGAGAATTGGACACACAAGACTTACTCACGGTTTCCTCATTGATAACAGTACACCACATGTGGAAATTGCAATGAGCAGCTTTCAATACACCACATCTTGTTTTCAATACACATATTTCAATACATAAAAATGCCCACTATACGACAGCTTCTTTCAAAATCGTATGATAGAAAGAAAACTCCAAACAATATTGGGCGACAACCATAATAATATTGCGATAATAATCGAATTTCTAAAGAAAAACAACTTGTTTACCAAAATATAGCAGTAAAATACGAAAGGACTACTAAATAAACAAACAGATGAATAAATGAATTAGAGCTGTATATTTATATATACGCATGTGTGTGTGTGTGTGTGTGTGTGTTTATAAATTTTTGAATGGCTAATAAAATATAAAATAATATAACCTAACCTAACCGCAATCATATCTGGTCCGCTATTTTAAAGAAGCTCGCAAACAAAATATGCAATTGCATAAAAATCCGGGCCCTGCTTATTACCTATTAAAAATCATAGGAAATAAAAAATTAATGCATGTGTCAACTTTAAAACCATAATTGTCAACTTTCCAAACCTTTACATTCTGATGTGTCAACTATTGGTTTATTTTAGAAGTTTCTAAGAAATCATTTTTTATAAAAACCGTAAAAGTATACCACGGGATGTTGTATTCCCAGTTTTCTAGAGGGATTGGCCTAACTAAATTCATAACAAAGATTATCCTAACATTAATATATTGGTAAACAGTCTCAATATTATAATTTTTTTTTCTTAAACTGTCAACTATTGGTACAGTTACCCTAATCACTTTAATAGTTATTTATTATACAAGTGACGAAAGTAGATCATTTTACAACTCGAGTGAAATGTTTACCCACACGAGCGAAGCGAGTGTGGTAATTTCACGAGAATTGTAAATTCTACTTTTTTCACGAGTGATGTTGTGAAGATTATGGTATGTTGTTGGTAGGTTATAAGCATGGTTGTGAAAGGTTATAAAATGTTATAACAATAAATTGAAAATGTTTAATTAAATAAAAAATAATATAATAATAATAATATTTAATCAAACAGTGTTTTTTAAAGTTTTTTAGTAATATCAAAGATGTCTGTTCAAATTAAAATGATTGTGAAGTAGTGCAGTTATAAACAAGTGCAGGTTATAAACAAGGAAGGTAATTATTATTATATTTAAATTTTAAAATATATTGATTATTTCCACCAATAATTCATTCACATTTCAATTTATTTTGTTAAAATAAATTCTTAAATGTTAAGAAACATTTAAAAGCATTTAATTTCCAACTTCAAATTATTTTTTAATTTATACTTATTACTAATTAAGAAGGCAATTCACTTTCTTCACTTGTGAAGAAAGTAATCACTTTCTTCACTCTATTGCAAAATGTTTCACTTTCTTCACTCATTTCAGTTTAGTAATGTTACCATTATTCAACGATTACAGAAAAAAATAATTTCACCATACTCCTTTATATTTTTTTCCTTTTTCAGATAACTGATATTAAGTTAAAAAATTTAAAAAATAAGACGACAATTATCTTGATTGCTATATTTAAGTAAATATTTTTTGTAATTGTTTTAAGAGTGCGGGGGATTAGGGTATTTATCGATTTATTTATTATGGAATTACACAACATTTCATTAAGTTTTCGAAATCATTTTTGAAATTTAAATAACTTAAGATTACTTTCAATCAATATTATGGTTGGCATTTACATTCTGTGCATGTGTCTTGTCGTTTTTATTGTTAGTATATATGTTTGTGGCGATTTGCCATTCTTTTTTTTAGGATTCATGGTCGATGTAATGATGATGTTTATAAGGTTTTTGAGATCGCCAAGTCTGGATTGAGTGACAGATAATCAATCGCGCATGCACAATTCGATTTACCGTAACTTTTTATGTTTTCTTTGTTAAATGAATCGTAGATTCGGTTTATCGATACAGAGATCGTATATTAGGTTTTCTTAGGCGCTGAATCCAAACTTACTATCGGATTTTCGATGTGCTTTTCTAATTGAGGATTGCTCAATGCTAATCAGTGGATTCCTTAATATAATAACAGCCCTAATATCGAAGGAATTCAATAAAGGTTTAGAAATCAATATATGTTTGCTCCTACTTACCAAAATCGAAGTATCAATTCATTACTTTCGATTGGAATTTTTTCACAATGAAATAATTTGAGATTTTTTTACTTTGAATTACTATTTGTTTAATGATAAACCTTTCTAAGGGATCGATAGGGTTATAAAATATATATATATCCAGTAGCAATAAATTAAAAAAAAAAACTCCAAGGAAATTTATGTATGTTTAATCTACAGATTTAATTATACCTGGTTTCGGAAACAACAAACGTAATATTGAAACAGAGTAGAAAAGAATCGGGTTGCTCTCCTTTATAGACTTAACGCCTCCCTCTTTATCTCGAATCCTCTAAATAGCTTGTCTTGCCTTTCATTTCTGCTCCCCTCAAGCAGCCTGAGCTGGAGTGTCCTGTCAACAGACTGCGCACTGCCAAGATCAGCCCTTTTTCCAACATCACCAGTCGCCTACAGATCAGATTTGCCCCCCTTTTTATTCAACCAGTCACTTGGTTCCTCACCAAACTTTTAGGTTTAACTAATGTCAAAATCACATTTTGACAAACAAAAAAGGACTGTTCAACAAAAATATGATATCTTTATTTAGTCGTCTGCAGTGGTACACCTATGAGGTGTACCGTTCGCTCACATTTAAAAATTAATTAGTCCAGCTGTATGCGTCCAACAATTGTCGGACATAGCTTAAAATTAAATTTGAATTGTCCTTTTTATGAGGCATATGCCAAAATTTTATAGAATGCTATAGTACGAAAATTCCTCGCAGGCTACTTTTTAAAAATCAAAAATGTCATTTTTTTTTATTTTCTTTTTGCCAAAAAATAGGAAAGGAACAACATTAAAACCATTTTTTTTTCTTTGTTACGAATTTAGGCAACGTCTGGTGTCTTTATGAAAAATTTTAAAACAAGATCTCTAAAAATAAGGTCACAGGGACGAGAGAAGAATTTCCATAAAAAAATTTCAAGTAAAAACATTACCAAAAATAATTTATTGCGATCATAGATTTATCTATGTGTTTTATTTTTAGGATAGGCTGATAGAGAATCAAATTCTGCACATTATGAAAGTTAAAAAAATAAAATGAAGTTTTTCAGAATTTTAACTTGAAAAGCGGGTAGATTTGAAGATTTGGCAACAGCGAACTAAATCTACTGCCATCACGGCGTGGAATGGACTATAGACATTTATCCGAGTATGAAGCTGTCAGGGCCTTAACTCTTTTCCTGAAGGATACAGCCAGCGTGAAGTTGCCAAGAGACTTGGATACAACTATTAGGAGAGCCCTCCAGCTATTTCAAGAGACCGGCACTCATGCACAAATGCATGGACAAGGGCGGCTAAGAGCCACAACAGGGAGAGATGATGGATTTTTACGCTTACAGGCTCTCAGAAGAAGGCAACTTACAAGTTCTCAACTTAGCAACCTTATTCAAAGTGTCGGACGAGTAACCATTTCGGCCTCCACTGCGGGAGAAGATTGAGGGAGTTTGATTTGAGCAGTAGAAGGGTTGCCTCAGGACCTCTTCTAACCAGGGAGCACCGAGTAGCAAGACTACGATTCGCCAGAGAACACCTTAATTGAAATTTCGACGATTGGAGGAGGGTTTGTTTTCTGACGAAGTCAGAATCGCTCTAACATCTATTGATGGGCGTGTTCGCATATGGAGAAAGGCATGGAGAAAGGTTCGCCCAATTGCAACATTATTCCTCGTCTTTCTTTTAGCGGGGGCTCAATTTTCTGGGGTGGTATCACGATGGAGGGTCGCACAGAGTTATGGTTATTCGAGGACGATCCTTGAATGCAGCAAGGTTTGCGGAAGATATCTTACAAATTCATGTTGTGCCTTTTTGTAGAAATTTTGGAGAAGGATTTTTATTTATGCAGGATAATGCACGACCACACCGGGCAATATCGGTAGAATAATTCTTTAATGAAGAGGGCATTGAAAGAATTGATTGGCCAGCTCGAAGTCCAGACTTCAGCACCATTGAGCACGTCTGAGACTGGCTCAAAAGAAATATTAGAAAATCGTGTCCCATCACCTACCACCCTGTTACAGTTGGAACAAGCTGCACTGGAGGAGTAGGGGAATATTCCTCAAGACAGAATTGCGAATCTCATCAAAAGCATGAGGAGACATCTGGAAGCAGTAATTTAGGCCAAAGGAGGCGACACCAAGTACTGATAAAACTGTAATTTTAATAAACAGATTTTAAACTTTTATTGTACTTTTTCTAAAACAGCTGTTTTTTTGTTCATTTATAAGAAATAATTTTTTCAATAAAGAAAAATATATGTTTTAATGTTTGATTATTTATTCCCGGTCATCCTAAAAAAAAATAAATGCTCAGTATTTCTCACTGTTAATCAAACCACGTTAAAAAAAAAGTTTTTAAGATTATTGGAGAATTTTTTCCTCGTTTTGAAACTTTCAAATGATGGTAATGACTTGTACCCATTTGTACTCGGGATAATTTTTTTGTATACATATAATAGGGACACCTTTAAACTAAGATTATTGGAGAATTTTTTCCTCGTTTTGAAACTTTCAAATGATGGTAATGACTTGTACCCATTTGTACTCGGGATAATTTTTTTGTATACATATAATAGGGACACCTTTAATCTTAATAAGAAGAAGTATAGCCAGCACACTCGAGTACAACATTCTCTTTTTTAGTTCTTTCTTTCAAGAATGGACTTTTTTACTTTCACCTACCTATATATGAAATATATAGTAAGGGAAAGTATTGCGATCGTAAAAAATTTCGACTTCCGGTTTTCAACGGAAATACACGTCTTGGGGTCCACAGAGTCTAAATAACCAAGTCCCGCGAAATGGTGTGTGAGTGTGAACATACTAGCTCAGAAACTATTTGTCGTACGAAACTGAAATAAGGTATTTGAGGTATGTATGTGCCGCGATGTGACAGCAAAAATTTCGTCTAAATCGAGTAAACGTAGGGAGCACTTTATCCGAACGTTTATTTTTCTATTTACGATTTCTCAAAAATGGCTCTAACGATTTCGATAATACTTTTTAAGTTTAATCTTAATGAAGCATTCTTTAATATGAAGTAGGTTTTATGGAAATCGATTAGGTCTGATAGGGCTTAAATGGCTAAGGAAAATATCTTTCTTTAAAGTACCTTTATTTTTTCAAGTGGATAACTTTCCCTTGTCATTCCTAGATACAAGATAGCGGTAAATATAAAATAAGAAATAATTTAATAATCAAATAAAAGAGAAATAAAATATATGATTTGCCAAAAAAAAAAATTCAATTTACGATAATATTAGTAGTAATATATATGTATAATATATCATTCGAAAGCTTGGAATTAAAGATATAATAATATTAAGTTTATTATATGGTGGAAGGTCGCTGAAGCGAAATATTAGAGTATTAAAAAAATAATTTCTACTTTCACATTATTTAACAGAAACTATTGGTTTCCATGGTACTAATCGTAACTGTCTTAAAATTGACTCAAAGCTTCAAGAATTACAAACAACCTTTTTAATTTTGATTTACAATGAATAACAAAGAGAACTGTTTAGAAAGAAGACGAGAGAGAACATTGTGAGAGAAGGCGTAGAGCGAGTTGTTCAAAATGTTATCGAAAAAATATATGGCGATTCTTAATGAATCAAAGGTATTTTCCAAACATTTAAAACATGATGAAAACTTTCGCATTCGCAGTACTACTTTAGTAACTGCTCATGTTAGCCAGACAAGGCGTACTGAGCATGCGAAAAGAGTCAACGTGTTTTAAGAGCTTGTTGTTACATAAGTAACCTGTTGACTTTAATAAATCATTAATACGTGTTACTGCCTTAGAAGGATAAAATATAGCCGTCGTTTACTGGGTGCTAAAAATTGAAGATTTAGTTCCAATTTAATATCGGGCGTTGGTATGAACCCTTACTATCGATTCTTATTTACGATATATCCTCGAAAAACATGATCGTTCAGTCAGAAACTCGATTATTATTTCTATAATCTCCTAAAAATATATTTTTATATAAAAAAGAATTCAAACGAATCCCTGGAGAGTACGAAGTTCTAGAGTAAATGGGACCACCTTCATTCTTGGTACACCACTGTATGAATTACTAACCCCACTTTCCAATAATAAAGAAAACAATTATTATTGCGAAAGAAAGTTTAGTATTCCCTCTCCGGTAACACTTAAGTATGCCATTTTAAAAAAAATTGTCTATTTTAGTCCAAAAAGAAGGATGGTAAGTGAAAGTTGTGTGATGCGCGCCCCGCACCAGATTTTTCTATTTAATAAACAGTATTTTAATTTTAATCAAATTATAATTTATTTTCTCTAATATTTTAAAAAAATATCCATCCAAAAATTGTTAAATATCTGTCTGAAATCGAAGTAGATTTTCACTTATACCTACTGAGGCATAGAAGAGCATTAACTTATATCATTAAACTATTCCCGAATCAAAGAATGAACGGGTTTGAATAGTTGCAAATATCAATGTTTTATTAGGAAATAAAGTTTCACAACAATTTTATTGAATTAACCCTTTGCCAGGTAATAGCACCACCATAATGCACTCATGCACCACGTGAAATGCATCACTGGAAGGGAAATTTGGGCTGAATCGAAGCAAGGGAGTGCAGTGTGAGTTCCGGTCATGGGCTTAGGTAGCTGGCGGCAATTCTTTCCTTTATATGGCAAAGGGTTAATTCCTTGAGAGTGTTTTTGGCAACTAATTATTGAGCCTGAAAGCATGCACACTTGCGTGCAAAGGGTTCGTGGAAAGTTTTACGGTTGCAGAATAATTAATTTGCTTGCTCCGACGGGAGGCTCGAGAGAGGGAGATACAGATTATAAATTAATTTAAAATATGTCAAATATTATTAATAAATTTAAGGATTATATCTTAATCGGTGAAAACAGTAATCCGCAACCGATTAAGTTTCCACTGCCTACTAAAAGATAAACGCAGTGCGAGATCAATACACTAAAGTGACTAACAAAGTAAAAGCAGAAATAAGAAAATTCAAAATTTAATTAACTTCACGAGTAATCTCACAACTACTGACAAATCACTATGGACGAACACTAAAAAGCTACTGTACAAAAGCTGTAATCATCCGCTCCTTAATGAATCACCGACCTTTCATGATTCAGAACTGATGAACGGAAATTGAAAATATTCAGTCAACACCTGCTCAAAACCTTTAACCCACATCCTGATATCCTAAATCCTCACATCCTAGAGTGTATCAAAGCAAAACTGGACATTCCCCTCCATATGATGACCCTTCCACCCTCTTACCTTAAAAAATTACCTTCCCGCAAAGCTCCTGGACACCAACCAATTAAACATCCAATATCTTAAAACGCCTTCCTCAAAAAGCAAAGTTATTCTTCACCAACATCTAAAATTCTGTGCTTTGCATTACATATTTTCCTGATCACTAGAAATTATTCATAGTCAAAATGATACCGAACCACCGAAAACCACCTTTTCTTTCTGAATGGCGCTACAGCCCCAGTTGGGCCTTGGTCTCACTTTAATTAACAGCCACTTCTGCCTCTCCTTAGCCTTCCTCCGCCATCCTCTCACCCCCATCCGCCTCAGATCGTCTTCCACGTCGTCCAACCATCTAAGTATCGGTCTTCCTCTCAGTCTCTTTCCGCCTGGCCTGCCATTCATCATCTTCTTTGGGAGTCTCTCGTCCGGCATCCTTTGAACGTGGTCTAGCCACCGCAGTCTTCCTTTTTTGATGGTGGCATCTATATTAGGTTCGCCAAAGAGCGAGCCAAGCTCTCTAATCTTCCTGATTCTCCAATTTTCCTGTTCCTTCACCAGGCCGAATATTTTTCTGAGCATCATTCTTTCCCAAGCCTTCAGAACTAATCTCACTAACTTCGGACGGATTCCTAGGGACCTAATATCTCTAGCCACCTTTTCCCTTTCTATTGAACCATATGCCTGAGACTTTGTTTTCATTTTTTTATTTTTTCCAAGTTATCTTAGGATCTAATCTATGTAAGAAATGTGTTAAACATTATTTTATGCATCATGTGTGACTGCTAGCAGCTATTTTCCAAAAAATAAATTTTGTTTCATTGTGCCCCATCCCTGGGGTACTTTGAATCAACTGAAAAAACAACACCATAATTAACGAAAAAACTTTATTCGGCTGCCGGTCCGTTTTTCGTTCTCCTGCTTTAGGATAGCCACAAAATTCTTCAAGAAAGAGGAAAGTTTGACTTGGTTGTCAGAGAGGAAAGGTGTCATAAATGAATAGAGTGTTTTTGGTGTTCCGCTCTCTATTTCGCAGCTTCCTGCAAGAAAATGAAAAAACCGACTGCTTATTGCACAACGAATGGGGCACGATGAAACCCTCGTGAGGCTCCATAAAACATTTCATTGTGACCCCAACGCCGCTGTTTCAAGGAACCCCATACGAGCCGTTTTGATGTCTTTCAATTCCTATGATGAATGTGAAGAGGTAGGAAAGCCAAAGTCAGCCAAAATTAAAAGATACATGCAAATGAAATGTTGTAAGAGCAGATTGAATAAAATAATTACTCTTACCTAGTGAAGAAAATTTTTAATTTTACCACACAAAACTGCACTTTTGCAAGTGGAGTCTGTCACGCAACAAGTCGAAAGGGGACAAATAGCTGACTTTGTTTGAAGTCACCCTTACCATTTGCTGTCTGAATTTGGTTGCTAGACCTTTTGGTTCGCCCAATGTACCGACTGTTTCATTGTGCCACCCTCCCCTATATATATACTTAATGATCCTAAAGGCATTGTCAGACCGAATGGGCTTGAGTCAACTTCCTTCAACATTGCAATGGGAGTCGAACGAGGAGATAGTTTAAGCCCTTTACTATTCCTGTTGTTTATGGATGAAGTGACATCTGTCTGTAGGAGAAGAACAGACCGGACATTTCTGGGACGTAGGAATCTTAACTCAGTAATAATTCAATTTCTTCTATACGCAGATGATGTCGTATTAATTACAGACTCAGTGGAAAAGTTGCAGCCCGCGGTGATAGAATGGTGTAAAGAACTCCGCAGAAAAGTTATTATAATTAATACCCAAAAAAGTAAGATCCTACAGGTGGGAAGGCAGCATGAAGAAATCCACATATATTGCAATGGAGAGGAAATGGAAGTTGTGACAGACTTCACATACCTCGGTACACTGATAGACAGGTCTGGGAAAGTAGATGTGGAAATATCAAATAGCGTTAACAAGGCGAATGCAATATATTACCAGATATGTAACACTGTTGTGGGAAAAAAAGAATAAGGCAAGGATGTCAAGATCCACATACAGGGTGGGGCAGAGGAAACGCATGTTTTTCACTATTGAATGACTGGGACCGGGTTTGATAAAAATAATAGAAACAAGCGTTGAGCGATGGATTTTTTAACGCGTTAGGTGCGGCATCGGTCCCCGGGGTCCGATGCCTTACATTCCCTTCTTAACGGCCGATTTTCACATGAAAATGTACGAAAGGCCTAACACTTCAAATACTCAATTTAGTCGATTTTTAATGAGATTATTGCATTTTAGTGCAGAAAATGTTGCTAACAGCTGAAATTCTGTTATTTTTTAGAATTGGACTCCGAGGTCCGATTTTCGATAAAGAATGGCATAAATCCTATATCGGCCTGAGCTGCGCCTATTATCTCTAGTTCCAATCCTTATCAAGAGATAATGCCCTTGAGACGCTCATTTAATTCCCTTTTAATCAAAAGATAACGCTTTCGTCAAAGCACTCCCATCGGACCCCGACGTTCGATATCGTCTGTGGCTCATCCCAGCAGTCGGACCCCGGGGACCGATACCGTTCAATTCAGGATAACCCTAAAATACGCCGCCGCACCTAACGTGTTAATGCAGTTTTGAAATATACATTAATTGGGTTCGAAAAATAATGTCTTGGAGATGACGTCCTTCTTGCTGGATACAAATATGGATCCTCTCCTGAAAGTCACGCACGAGTCTCATCAACATTTCAGCGAGGAGGCCAGTGAACATCTCCATATTTCGAAATCACATGTCCTGGGAACATTTGTCGAACCACTTCCATAGATGCTCTCGCCGTGTGAGCTGTGGCACCGTCCTGCTGAACCATACACACATCCTCTCGTCTCTGCTTAGTAGCTGTTCAAAAACATGCGTTTCCTCTGCTCCACCTTGTATTTAAGGCTATCTACCTCCTGAAATTGCAATTGATTTATTACAACATACGCGATATAAACGATTTTGAGATTCCGTCGCCAGGTATCGATTTAATACAAAATTAAGATACAAATTAATTCGTATTCGTATTTATAAATATAAATATGCTCAACTCTGGTATGCTCCTTATTGTCGGCATCCTAGACCCCGTACAAGCACCAAACACCTTAGTTAACATCATGCAAGGTTTTAGAAAACAAATAACGAAACCGTATCTTGTTTCGTAAACAATAGTTTGAGTGATTATTTATCGGGCGCGAAGTTTCAGGACAAAATTTTACTTTTAGTGGCTGTGCCCTATATGATTTAAAGGTACTTAACCAGAACATGGTCCATTGTGACTTGCGTAGCCCATGGATTAAACCAGGTTGCAGAAAAAATTCGAGAACTATTCCCTGGAGTAAATAAATTGATTAATAACGGGAAAAAGACGTTTCTATAAGCTCCTCAACGCGTATGCCAATATATAAGCGTCATGGATTGTCCACTTCCACCTGAAATTGTGATCACACGATGGGGAACTTCGCTTGAAGCCGCATTTTTCTATTCTGAAATGTTTTTGAAGATTAATGAATTAGTATTTTAACTGGACGAAAATGTACAATCAATTACACTTGATAAAAATTTAAATACACTAAAAAAAATTTAACTTTCTGTCTGTTAAATGAATTACAATGGCTGTTTCTTTTAGAATTTGGTGCTCTGATTGCAAATTTGAAAAGCATTTTTGTCTCAGGGGCACGGATTTTGTGTAATTTCAAAATAAACAAATAATATAGTGTTAAAACAAGCAATTTTATTTAATCAGCTTTCTTATCGTAATTTAAATCAAAATGTACCCTTTGATAATTTCCTGCTGTATTTTGCGCCTGGAACATCTCATTTCAAAGACCAACTAGTCAACTCAAATAGTTTGCCAAGATATTTGAATTCCACCTTCCCTGGTATCCTTTCTCCAGAAAAGATTTTTCTTGATGGAATCGCTCACCGTGTTCATCACTCACAGCCCCAAGATTTTCAGGAAAAAAATACAAACGCAAGTCAAGAAAACGTATTTTTAGAGACATATTACACCCCAAAGCCTTATAATTTTGTAGGAGATCAGAAACTAGCTCTCTGTAGTTTTCTGCTTTTTAATTTCCAACAAATTCTTTCACAACATCTTTAAAAGAAATCCAAGCTGATTTCTCAATCTCTGGTGATGCAACATTCACGCACTCAAGTATTTGACGTTAAAGAAGGGCGAGAAGCCGTAGAAAATGAGAGCCACGATAGGCGTCCACGGACAAGTGTGATTCAAAGACGAGAACATTCGCGTCATTCATGATCTCATTGAAGGTGATCCACGCCTGACTGCTGCTAGATAGCGCTACAGCAGCCTATAGGAACAAAAGACGCAACGAGTCGGTCAAAGACGCCATTTTGTTGCACGACAATGCTTGGGATCACACTGCCGCACTGACTCAAGAAAAATTGAACCAATTGCACTGGGAATAACTTGAACACCCTCCCTACATCCTAGACTTGTCCCCCTTTGACTTCTATCTCTTTGGGCCTTTGAAGGAAGCACTTGACGGACATCATTATAAAAGCAATGGCAGTCTAGAGGAGTAGTTGCGCCATTGGTTCAAGATACGTCCTCAAACTTTTTATCAAGAGGGGATCCAGAAGTTCTCCACCCGATGGGGAAAATGTGTAAACGTGGAAGGTGGCTATATAGAAAAACTATAAAATATTTTTGAAATTTAATTCTAAACAAATAATTAATAATGGGAAAAGTCCGGTTTATATTTGACTCACCTTACGTCCTCTTATCAGAATGATAAATTACTAATAACATGACAAAGTAACTGGTGTACCTAAAGTAAAAAAGACCCTAATTTTGTTCCCTTCCCAAATAGGTTCCAACCTTTTACTCTAGATGCCAACAACTCGGCCTGATTTTTTGATAAGTTAAGATCTTGAACTAGATCATTGAGTTCAGAATGATTGATTCTGTGAGGTTCTGAAGACTCCACTGAAAAATTTGGGTCATCAGTATCATCTGTTTTGTGATCTGAAGTGTGTACCTTCCTCACTAATGTGTTCTGAATTTAAACTCCAATCTTCAGGTGGCGCTGTGATTGGCAGATCTTCGTTGTGAGGAACAGGCCTAATAAATATGGGGAGGTTGGGATATTTAACATTCTTTTTAGATTTACTTGTTATTCCAGTGATTTTTGTGATGCAGAAATAACAGTCAGTTGAAAGGTCCTGAGTTTCTCTCCACATCATAGTGACAACAAAAGGCATATGTCGCGACTGCTCATTAATCCAGCCACAAAGCAATGTAACACAGGACTTTTTTTCTTAGTTTTCTATCCTCTATCGATCCCTGAAGTTTGGCCGTTTGGTTTGGGGACACCCTGTATAACAAAGCGGAAGTAGTGAGCTTCGGAATTCCATGCAGTAAAAATGTAAAAACGTGCATTAAAAATGTATTGTTAGAAAATCATGCATTAAATTATTTCTGTGAACAAAAAACAGCATCTTTGGAAAACAATAAGTAGCGGAGAGTAAATTGAAAAAAAACTCTATTATTTTTACAAATTATTTTTATAATCTTGGTTTTAGTATACATTTTGGTAAAATAGTAATTTTTTTATTATTAAAGAAAAATTAATTGAGTACGTTAGAAAGGTAACTACAAGTCATCATTTTTTGAATTAAAGTTTATACCTAACTATATACATTTCTAAAAAAAATTCTGTAAAACAGTGGCTCCTGTCACTTAAAATGTCTTTTAATTTAGAAAAAGATCTCTCTACTTCTACACTCGCTAGAGGGCAATTTTTGTAGCGACTCAGCAGCTTGGGATCTCCTTCAATGCATAGATGCACTGCTTCTAAACATTGTTCTGCGGTGAGCTGCTTGCATACCATTCTGATGCGCTCGAAGATCATCCCTTTTGCGGACGGGCTCTAGGTAGGCATTTCCCCACACGAAGAAATCTAGTGGCGTGAGGTCCGGAGACCGTGGAGGCCAAGGCACCGGCCCACCTCGTCCTATCCCAGGAAACCATCGAGTTGAAACCAGTTCTCAAGCCTACTTTCCAAAGGGATATCTTCCAAAAGTGCCCGTAATTCATTCTCGAGGAATAGATAATAATTTTCAGCATTAAGTCGAGCAGGTAAACATACGGGACCTATTATGACATTATTACAAAGACCGGCCCACACGTTTACAGAAAACTCATGCTGGTAGTGAAATTCTCTAACAGCGCGGAGATTTTCATTTGCCCAAAGGCGGTAGTTTCTTTGATTGACTTGCCCGCACGTGTGAAATTCGCTTCGTCCGTCCAGATTACTTTCGAACTTAAGTTTACGTCGTTTTGCAATTGTTCTTTGTACCAATTACAAAAAATTAATCGGCGGGGATAATCAGCGGGTATTAAATTTTGTACGTTTTGTACATGGACAGCATGCCTGCGGTCAGCCCTTAATGAGCGCCAAACGGTTACCCTTGGTATGCCAAGAACTGAAGCAGCTCTCCGGACGCTTGTACCAGTGTTGGTGTTGGTATTGAAGTGCCGCAGTATCCTCTCCCTCCGCCTCAGGTCGGCTTCCATCGGAGCCTGCATACGGTTTCCACCACGATTACATGGACGGACCCAGTCTCTTGAAGCCTTCTGAAAGTGCTGGTAAAAACACCTCTGTGTAGGGTTTCTCGGTCAGGAAACCGTCTGCGATATTCCCGAACTGCCTGACGTGCATTGCCATCGCAGAATCCGTAGACGTAGACTATGTCCGCGTATTCAGCGTTGGTAAATCTAGCCATATTTGTTCTCTTCACTGACCACTACTAGCAACACCACTAATGTGAGAATGCGAGGCTGGATTCCCACAAAAAAGGATTAAAATGATAGTATAATGGCTAGCATTTTAATCCTTTCTTTTTAAGTTTAAACACTCAACCTAGATGTCTTATTGATAACGAGAATATTCATCTTTTCTAAATTTACTCCTCGTAAATTAAGAAATTAAGCTTACTCAAAAAACCAGTATATTTTTGTAATTTAAATACATTATTGAAAAAGAAAAAAAAAATATTAATATACACTTTTTGCACAACTATTTTTATTTTTTTGTGATTTTCTCGAAAACGAGGCATATGCCAGAGGATTTTTTTCCTTAGTTTTTCGATCCTCTATCGATCCCTGAAGTTTGGCCGTTAGGATTGGGGACACCCTGTATAATATATTACTTTATCCCGACTAGTCCAAACACTGTTTACCCCGAGGAAATTATTGGAGAGTATCAATGTGGAAACTATGATTGACGTAATCGGATTTGGTAATGGGTAACTGTGAATCTGCGAATGTTACTTAAATCTGGTAATGTCATTAAGGATAGCAATCGGATTATTCTTACATCTTATATCTCTTGGTTTTTATTGCAGTTAAATCAAATACTTACCTATCATGTCGCAAAAGCTTTTTTACTACTGTCTAATGTCCTATATTAAAAAAACATTAAACCCGATATGTTAGCAATTATAAGAAAGAAATACTTATAGCATTTTTATGATATAGCAATTATAAGAAATACAAAGAAAATAATGGTAACAAATACAACATACTCTTATCTCGAATAGACAATAACTTTAGTGAAAAATAGTATTTTTTTTAACTGTCTTGAACTTTTTTATAAGAAATACAAACTTTTCTTGTTTGTCATCTAAATATCATCATAGGATTTTTAATATGCATATCAGTCGCTATCAAATGTTCCTGACTAGTAACGCCTTCAATCCATAGCCATATTATTTGCTCCTAATTTATTGCTTGTTTATTCCTAATTTTTAATTACTTGAGGTGCATTCAATGTTTCAACATAGACAATTTCGCATAAGAATAATTAAGATACTAAGTAAAACTATGCTTTTTTAGTAAAATGGGAATGTTGCCATTTGGTTGGTACAGGAATTTCATGCATCTATTGTATAACAGACTTGCCTTTCGATAAATATGAACCTTACTATTTTTCAACATTTGGATATATTGATAATCCAATAATTTTGGAATAAGACAGAATAACACAGAAGATTGATCTTATAAATTGTTTCATCATCAATCTTGATCGCTTGCTGCTATTATTGCTATTACCAATGTATCATTGGAAAATTTTCAATTTTAAAAATGATATTCAATTATAGTATAAAATGCTCTATAAACGGCCTTAGATTGTTTAATATTTGCGCAACTTAAATATAGAAGTAGATTTAAGGTGATTGGTAAGGGACAGAGGGAGGAAGGGGCGCATGCGTCGCTCTCGCTCCCCAATCAATGTGGCGCACCCATTTTTGCTTGCTAGGTCCAATCCTTTGCCACCTATCGGTAAATTTTAAATTATTAATTATTCGATATTATTTTTTATATATTTCAAAACTGATCGTAAAAACACTTTTTGAAGAAAATAGAAATCTCTGCGCCATGACAGAATACATATCCTAGCGAACGCTCACTAATTTTAATCGAAAAAAAATTAGAACCGTTCTGAATTTAACCAAGAAATCATAGCGAACATGTTTATCGATGTACCCCATTTCACAAACTCGCCAATGGAAGTTGAATAACGGACTACTATAAGATAAAATCATTGCCCAGATATTTTCTTTATTTTAAATTCTTACAAAACTATTATAAGGGTCTAACAATAACCGATTACCTTATGCATGAATGAACAACAGGTATATGATAAATTTGTTTCTTTTAAGTTCTCTATATAATTTCTGTATAATTGATGTCTTTGCCTTAAATCAGGCATAATTCTATTTATATATTATAATTTATAATTCCATTAAAATTATTTTAAATTATTAAAATAGTTTTTAAAAAATTATTTAAATCAATTATTTTAAAATGAAAATTGTCTAAATTTCAACATATATTACTTTTATCTTTTTTGAATTCTATAAAATTTCTTGTCATGAAATTTGCTAAAAATTATGTCGAAATGCTGGTTGAAATAATAAACAGATTCATGGGCGTCCGCAGTGAAGGGAGCAGAGTTGGGCATATTTATATTTATAAATATGAATACGAATTTATTTTTATCTTAATTTTAATGTGAATATGAATATAAATTTATTTATATCACAATATTTGTGAATATGAATACAAATAAATTCGTATTTACAAGTGTGAATATAAATAAATTTATATTCACAGGTGTGAATACGAATTTATTCATATATACAAATTTTTCTGTAAATAAAAATATATTCACAGGGAAAATTGTGAATATTCACAAAAAATGTAAATATTATTATCTAAGTCTGTGAATTCGGCCGTATTTACAAACAGAGATGTGAATATGGAAAAATTCACAAATTGAGATGTGAATTTCTACTGAATTCATAATTTACCAATAAATTTATAAAATTCTTTTCGGATTTCTCCATATTGGTACACATTGTTGAGTTAACCCTTTTTATGGAAACCACATCAGATATTACCTGATATCGATTACTAGGTTTTTTGGGATGCTGATTATGAAAAAAATATCGATTTTGAAATTCCGCCGTCAGGTATCGATTTATTACAACTTGCGCGATATAATCGATCTTGGTGTCGGCTATATGGTTATCTGAGGTGCTGATTATGAAAATGTATCGATTTATAGATTCCGCCGTCATGTATCGATTTATTATAGCTTACGCGATATAATCGATCTTGGTGTCGGCTAAAGGGTTACCCGAGGTGCTGATTATGAATATGATATCGATTTTTAGATTCCGCCGTCAGGTATCGATTTATTACAACTTGCGCGATATGATCGATTTTGGTGTCGGCTATAGGGTTATCTGAGGTGCTGATTATGAATATGATATCGATTTTTAGATTCCGCCGTCAGGTATCGATTTATTACAACTTGCGCGATATAATCGATCTTGGTGTCGGCTATAGGGTTACCCGAGGTGCTGATTATGAAAATGGTATCGATTTTTAGATTCCGCCGTCATGTATCGATTTATTAACATACGCGATATAATCGATCTTGGTATCGGCTATAGGGTTACCCGAGGTGCTGATTATGAAAATGATATCGATTTTGAGATTCCGCCGTCAGGTATCAATTTATTACAACTTACGTGATATAATCGATCTTGGTGTCGGCTATAGGGATAGCTGAGGTGCTGATTATGAAATAGATATCGATTTTGAGATTCCGCCGTCAGGTATCGATTTATTACAACTTGCGCGATATAATCGATCATGGTGTCGGCCTAATGGTTAACTGAGGTGCTGATTATGAAAATAATATGGATTTTTTGATTCCGCCGTCAAGTCAACATAAGCGATATAATCGATATTCGATCGGCTACTAGGTTATTGTAGGTGTAATTATAAAAATCGTAACAATATGTTACAACTTACTAAATATAAAGTATACTGGGATTCGCTGTTAGGTTTTCGATTTATTACAAGTAACGTAATATTAAGATATGTTTTAAGGTTGGTATATTTTTAATTTTAAATACGAATATGAATTAATTCATACTCTGATTTTTATGTCGATATGATAACAAATTTATTTAGATTATAATAATTTAATCATTATTTTGGGTACAATAATGATAATAATAATAATGATTGAATTTGTTATCATATCGACATAAAAATCAGAGTATGATTAAATTCATATTCGTATTTAAAATTAAAAATATACCTATAAATATGTTGACTTGACAGCGGAATCAAAAAATCAGGGTATTATTTTCATGATCAGTACCTCAGATAACCCTATAGCCGGCACCAAGATCGATTATATCACACAAGTTGTAATAAATCGATATGTGACGGCGGTATATCGAAATCGATATCATTTTTAAAATCAGCACCTCGGATAACCCTATAGCCGATACCAAGATCGATTATATCGCGCAAGTTGTAATAAATCGATACCTGACAGCGGAATCAAAAAATCGATATTATTTTCATGATCAGTACCTCAGATAACCCTATAGCCGACACCAAGATCGATTATATCATACAAGTTGTAATAAATCGATACGTGACGGCGGAATCTCAAAATCGATATCATTTTTATAATCAACATCTCGGATAACCCTATAGCCGATACCAAGGTCGATTATATCGCGTAAGTTATAATAAATCGATACCTGACGGTGAAATTTTAAAGTCTATATTATTTTCATGATCAGTACCTCAGATAACCCTATAGCCAGATAAAGAACTTAACCGCACAAAGAACTTAAAAATAATTTATTGGTAACAAAACACAGTTACATGAACTACTACTACACTAATAACTATATACTGACAAGTCTAATGATGGCTAATAACTAACTTATGGTTCTAATAGGCAGGTATATATACAGGATTGTAGGAGGGGGATAATGCTGACTGAGATATGTACGGTTATGCACCATAACTCCTCCCTTCTGAAGATGCGAAACTCCGGAGAGCATTATTTGTTAGGCAGAGTCCAAGGATTACAAATTTGAGGCAGCGAGATGTCTTCCAATTTATGTCTAGGTGGTTTAGGCTTTGAGGTACATTTACAGTGTTTAAGGATAAGAATTGAGATATGATATACAAGACAATAATACTAAGAATATACAAATAATAACTATTTTCTACAAAAGATATATGATCTAAATCTTTTAACGTAACGGACAGATCTGGTGGTAATTCGAGTACATTAAAAGACATATTTAATGGTAAGGGGTTGCTAATAGTATTTTCTAATCTAATAATTTTTGAATCAATGACCACAGTGTTAGGCCTAGGGCATTTTAATAATGATTCATTCTGCTCTAATTTTATCAAGGCAGTTAATGGTAAAAATATAGGGTGTGAATCCTTATTTACTAATGTTACATAGCTAGTATTAACCCTAGAATTACCGACCTCTCCCAGGTCGCACGGATTACCAAGGGGGGGGGGGCTCCTTGAGCCCACAACCTTAAAAACCTTTTATTTTGGTTCTATAATTATTTTTAATTTTTTATTTCTATTGGATTATGTTTAATGAACGTTTCTTGTGACACCTATGAAAAAAAAGAAAAAAAAAGTTCGGATGAGGAAAAAAAGGATGACTTTAAATTAATAATAATTTTATTCTACTAGAGGAACGTATCTAAACATTCTTAGAATAAAAAGTTATCTATATCTAAGTTATTATAACATTATAATTGAATAATAATTTAAGAAAATCTAATTATCAGATTCGTAAATGCAATTAAGGTGCTTTTGCACAATGATTTTTTTTCCAAGTGTTTGTTACACACTGAACGTTTACATTTGAAGCAACGCTGCTTAGATTTTGATAGGTTGTTGTATTTTTCTTTTTTTGATTTGGCTTTTCTAACACAAGTGTAACACCTTAGCCTTCCACTTGATGAACCTTGTTCCTCCAATTGGGGATAAGTCAGTTCTCACCCTAGAACATGCTCCATGGCCTTCACTGAAGATCTAGGAATGCCCACAAGATTTTCACTCCTTTCAGCAACACACAATTTTACTAAACTCTTAGATAGTTCAAATAAAAAGTACTTTCTACGGCCAGCACTATTTCTTTTCCATGTTGTGTTTTTAAGAGTAAATACTGTATAAGAATTGAGAGCTGTTATGTCCAAGAGGGAGTAGAAAAGAGATAATGGCTACCTTTTACATGAATATTGTCTCACCATGGAATCGATTGTATCTATTCCTCCCAATAATTATAACCATCTCAGTAATATATTTTTATATGAAAAAAAATTATAAGGGGAGAATATTTTTTATTGGAAAAAAAAACTTGAGAAGGTATGTTAAAATTATATCAAAGTAATTATTATTTGAGCAATATAATTAATAACACTTGAATTACTAGTTAAAAGTATTATTAAATATCAGTGGGCTCGAGGAGCCCCCCCCCCCCTTGGTACTGAAGTGTATAACTACCCCGTGCATTACCAAGGGGGGGGGGGGCTCCTCGAGCCCATACGTCAAAAAAAAATTTTTTCTCAACATAGAAATTGTTTTATTTCATTTTGTTGTTATACTCTCATTCTAGGATGTTTTTCTGAGGAATACATAAAATATCAAAAATATCCCATTAAAATTGGGTGATAGGGAACAAAAACAAAAAGTTGTGGGCTCGAGGAGCCTAAGGCATAACTGCCAGGATTGCATCGAGGTCTATTATTCTGATCCTGCTATAGTCAATCACCAGCAGGAAGTTAACTCCTCCCATTTATATGAGAGTTCTGTAAGAGAAGTGATCGACCTGACTCTGGATGAGGATACTCAATAAGTACATACGTTACCTGTCTTGAAAAGATTGCATATAATATTATAAATAAAGACATTATTTTAGTCTATTCTATTCTGATTTATTTATGAACCCTTGTAAAAAGCGCGTATAGGGACAGATAAAATAAACATAATATGTATTAAATATAATATGGATTTTAGAATTTAATGTAATGTTTCACTGGAAAGGCTTTGTAAAATTATAATTATTAGTAAATAGTAACCGATCTCAGCTATAACGGTCAAGAGACCGAGCCGTAATTATGTTAAAAAAACAACCTGTTTTAAAAATGATGAATATAATATTATAAATAAAGACATTATTTTAATCTATTCTATTCTGATTTATTTATGAACCTTGTAAAAAGCTTAGAGAGGAATCGAGAGGTTGAGATGAATTGGTTCTGTGTCAATAATAACCAATGAATGCCCAAATTGGTCAGAAAGAAAAGTCTTACTGTTGATAACATGTACTAATTACCTCATTGTAATCTAATGTTTTGAAAGAGGAACATAACCTTACCTCGTTGTAACCTACTGTTTTGTAAGAATAACATAACCTTACATCTATTGTATTAAAAAAGTTACAAACTGTTGGGATTCTGGAACTGTAAGACTAAAAAAATATCTTAAACAAATTGAAAATAAAATAAATTTTTTCTTTTAAAAGAAAATTACAAAAATTAATAATTTTTTTTTTATATATAAAAATAAAATAATTTCTTCTTTAATTGTCTGTTCTGATTTACCGCAACATTCGACTTTCGTTCGTATTAGATAGTAGCGGTCTGAATATAGCCTTCAATTAATAATAGATTCACGCGATGTTATTCGATGCTGCTGATTATCCACGGATGTCCTTCAATCAATTCTAGGAAGAGAAGTAATGGTGAAACCGACACCAACATCTCTGCTGTTAACCTTACATAACCTTACACCTACAGGGTAATAGTCTGGGAGGTTGCCAACAAAGTAGCCACCAACCGCCCAAGGACACCCCAAATACCCCCCCCCCCCCAGTTACATGCTCAAGGTCATGCCATGCGACGTTAAGCTGTTTCAAAAGAGTAAACTAACCTCGTTGTGACGTACTGCTTTGGAAGAGTAAGATAACCTTACACATACAGGATAACAGTCAGGGAGGTTGCTTCCAAAGTGCCCCAGAATCGGCATTTACTCCCTACTGAAGATAGCTTTTTTTGTTTTTTCCCCTACATCTTAGTTGAGAGATGTAAACAAAAATATATATGTTTACAAAAATAATGCTGAAATTTTTCACTCTTATCGCATGTTTGTTTTTTGTTTATCTGTAACCCTTAATGAGATATAACGGGCGTAATAATCGCAAAATTTATCGCCCTAAAACACCAACTACTACTACTTAATGAGATATAGGCTCTTGTATGTCGATAATTAGGGGGAAAAAAACCTTTCGTAAAATATTTTTCGCCAAACCCCTGCCTCCTCCGCTTCAGATCTTCATTCCACAGAAAATTCTATAGAAAGAAAGTTTTAGAGAATTAAATGACCTTCGAAAATTAGTTTTTTGGTTTATTAATTTAACTGAATTTATCCAAATGTAAAAGAGTTTTCACGTTAAAAATTTTTACAGTAATAAGCTATTTCGATGGAATCAGCAATTAGTAAAAATTGTTCTTATTTAAACCTTTAACTCGTTGTACATAACATGTAAACTTTATTCATGACCCGAAAGGTTGAGAAAGGGAGAAGTTGGATTGGGATGGGCGGGGAGGGTGATAAAGAGGAAAACATAGAAATAAATGGTTAATGTTATATAATCAATATTTCTGACTCCAAACGGGCTTTTATTTCCTTAAGAAATATTACATTGGTTTGCTTTAAAATGCTACAAAAAGTCGCAAACGTGTGTGATGATGAAATATAAGGAGTTTATAGCAGTAGTGAATCCCGAAATTTTCTGAGGCGTACTTAAGCATGAGTAATGAAGGAGATATTTTAAAATATGTATTAGTACATAGTGATGTTTTAAATTACTATTATATGTTTATATATAATCCATTTTCAATTTGTGGACTTAAACAATGACTAAGTAGAGCGCATTTTGTATAGAAATAGTAATACTTTATTAGTATCCTGTTCATCTTTTTGGTATAATTATAACAAAAATTCTTCTCTTCACATAATTCTTTCGCGACAAACAGTGGAAAAGGACAGAAAACAATAACAAAATCGAAAAAAATGTAGCCTGCTTGATGGAAACATGAGTTTTGGGTTTGTTTCAGTTTCGATTTTGTTTTTCAGGTTCTAGGAAACAAACAAAACAAAATCAACTGTCGGTCATTTGACCCGGTGTCGGGATAGTGCATTGGCGGATCCAGGGGGGGGGGGACTGTGGGGGCTGCAGCCCCTCCCTTTGGAAAATTTTTCGTCATTTAAAGATAGAATTTGACCTTCCTTAATGTAAGGAAGCAAGGTAAAGAACAAATAATGTGCAGAACAAGTAGAAGTTTTGGGAAAGGAATATAAAGGTAAAAAAGCTGATTAGCAGATCCAAATGAAGGGCTGTGGGGCTGCAGCCCCCCCTTTAGGACTGCAGCCCCCCCCTTTACGATCGGCTGGATCCGCCCATGGGATAGTGTGACCGGTTACTATCTATCCTTGGTATTTAAATCAGATCCGATAAACGCTCGTGCTGCGTTTTGGTCATGTGTGACCAGACCTTTAAGGGAGATGAGTCCGACGACGGTCATACCCTTAAGTTATCCTACTGGGCTTGGCTATTGGGTGAGTGAGAGGCCATAACCCAGGAAGGTAGCTATCCTCAATGAGGATTGAAGCAGTCATTATACCGAGAGAAGGGAATATTCGGTACTGAGGACGCATTGTTTTGTTTGATTAAAATTAATATAAAGAAGTAAAATTTTATTATTGTAGATATTTTTTCTGTTAAGTCGCGTTTTTTCCTAAACTATAGAGTTTCCTAGGGAAAAGAATTGGAAGTTTACGTTAAGATATTTGAAAAAATATTTTCGATGTCTTAAAATATTTTTGTAATTGAAAAAAATTCAAATCATCCTGGTAAAAACATAAAATAGTATCAACATTTTTGTAAGTGGTCAGCTTTAATTTTTCACATTTCCGATGGCCTTTTATCGATAATTTTTATGAAGTAATATGATAAGGTTATTTGTATGCTTTGTTGGGAAGAGTATTTTCGTTGAAGAAGGGGATTGTTAAACAATGTTGCTAGCTTGGCTGTTAATTGAAAACTATACAATGTTATTTGTTTTGTTACTTTATTTATTTTAAGAATGATTTCTAAAAAAACAAAATGTTACATATTTACTTATAATTCTCATTATTACAGTTTAAAAATTTCTTAGTATATAAATTAACACGTATACATGGTATATATTTGTAAATTATCTATCTTACTTTCTATATCTTCCTACACTTAAGAGTTAAAATCAGGGTTTGAAATTAACTCTTATTTTCTCGGAAATAGAGTTAAAGTCAAATCCGGACTTTTATATTTCTAATAAATAAATAAAAATCACATCATGACTTTTATATTTCGGGCCAGAAAATTAAAGGTCCTGATATGATCTTTATCACAATGATACCTAATATAAGAGTCAAAGCTTGATGTTAATTATTTAAGGATGAATTTATTAGCTGTTTTTTCGGATTTCTCCATATTGGTGTACATTATTGACTTAACCGTGTTTATGGAAATCTTATAGGGTATAATAAATTACTTTATATCGATCTTAAAATCGATTATTAGATTATCAAGGCTGCTGATAATGAAAATAATATCGATATAAAACCTCAGGCTCGCTCAGGTATCGAATATAACTTATCCGATATTTACAATATTGAGGTCGACTTCTAGGTTACTTAGGGCGCTGATTCTGAAAATGGTATCGATTTTTCGATTACACTCTCAGGTATCGATTTATTACAACATACGCAATAATAACGATATTGGGGTATACGCTTAGGTTAATTGAGGCGCTGAATTTGAAAGTGATATCGATTTTTCGATTACGCGCTAATGTATCGATTTATTACAACTTACACGATAAAGACGATATTGTGGTCGGCTAATAGGTTACTTAGGGCGCTGATTCTGAAAATGATATCGATTTTTCGATTACGCGCTCAGGTATCGATTTATTACAACTTACGCGATATAAACAATATTGGGGTCCGCTCTAAGGTTAATGAAGGTGCTGAATTTGGAAATGATATCGATTTTTGGATTACACTCTCAGGTATCGATTTATTACAACATACGCAATAATAACGATATTGGGGTATGTGCTTAGGTTAATTGAGGCGCTGAATTTGAAAGTGATATTGATTTTTCAATTACTTGCTAAGGTATCGATTTATTACAACTTTAAACATTTTTATGATATTAGTCATCTGTAAATAGTTTATGCACTCTGTATCCTTAAATTTTTAGTATCATTTAATTAATTTTCCTCGACTATATTTAATTTGCATTACGCGTCATTTAAATAAGTATGTTGCATCACCAATCTTTCAAATAACAATAATAACAAAACTATATAATTATATTATCATATTATTTTATCTTTATATTTTAAAATATACTTATCTACATGTGATAATGTTTCAATTAAGCAAAATGATTAAGTTCCAAAATAGTTGGTTAATTTTTTTTTTTATTTCTTACGTAACGGAAGTTATTCCAAACACTAGGTTGGAAGTTTTAAAATTTATATCATTTTCAAATTCAGCGCCTCAATTAACCTTAGGGTGGATATAGGATATAGGTGAATGTAGGACCCCAATATCGTTTATATTGCGTATGTTATAATAAATCGATACCTGAGCGCGTAATCGAAAAATCGATAACATTTTCACAATCAGCGCCCTAAATAACCTAGAAGTCGACCTCAATATTGTAAATATCGGATAAGTTATATTCGATACCTGAGCGAGCCTGAGGTTTTATATCGATATTATTTTCATTATCAGCAGCTTTGATAATCTTATAATCGATCTCAAGATCGATATAAAGTAATTTATTATACCCTATAAGATTTCCATAAAAACGGTTAACTCAATAATGTACACCAATATGGAGAAATCCGAAAAAAAAGCTAATAAATTCATCCTTAAATAATTAAAATCAAGCTTTGACTATTATATTAGGTATCATTGTGATAAAGATCATATCAGGACCTTTAATTTTCTGGCCCGAAATATAAAAGTCATGATGTGATTTTTATTTATTTATTAGAAATATAAAAGTCCGGATTTGACTTTAACTCTATTTCTGAGAAAATAAGAGTTAATTTCAAACCCTGTTTAAAATTGAATTTACTATAAATTTAACGGATCTGAGTTTTGTTTCTTATAGTTCTTCTGCTATAACACATTATTTTTCATAGTTCTATGTATATAGCCAATCAATGATCGAACGTATCGTTACAGAACAGTCAACATTATAACATGCACTGTTATTCACCTGAATACAAAATGGATTTGTTTTATTGTAGTTTTTGACATTAATGATAACAAACAATGCTATGAATGTAGCTCTGATCTGTAAGACTGTTTAGTGCTGTACTTTTTAATTTTATTTTTATTTTTTATGAAGTGTAATAGGTATGAATTCCGACGAGTATATAAGTTTACCTCAATTTATTCCTGGTGAGTTCCTGTTAAAACTTTTATATTTATGAGCTGTTGGTTCAAATTAAATTTAGTAATACAACATGGGCTTTTAGTGATTAACATTAACTACATAGAGCTATAAAAATTTTACATAAATAAAAATACCACTATTATCCATATAATTTTGGATTAATATTAATTGTCCCTATTAAAGTAGCAATAATTTAAGCTAATGGATGTAAATACTTCCTCATTTAACATGTTTATTACTTGCTAGTAGTTATTATATTCAAGGTAAGTTCCTTATCCCCATTAAATATGGATTAGATTTTGTTTTACTAGTTTTCAAGTAAAATTCAGTTGTGTTTCAATAACTTGTATGAAGTACATTGATTGGATTTTTAATGAAACCATGATTATACATCGTAAAATGATCCTCAAGTTTTATGTAACAATGTTTTTAGAAGTATTTAATTTTTTAAAAACTTGAGTATTTTGATTTGTATGAAATTGTGTTTTGTCTTTAGTAAAATAACATTATGTTATCAGTGAATACAATTGTCATTATTTTGTATGATTTTACCATTGAAGTATGTTTAAAAAATTAGTCTTGATGTTGTGTATAAATTAAAAGAAAAGTTCTGAAGTCATTCGCTGCTTTTTGTTCTCTAAACAATCTGAATTAATGCTTGACTTAAACCAGTCACATTAGAAGAATTTGATTTTGAATTTTAGTATCTTAATATTTAATCATAACTTTGGTTTAGTATTTTATATGTTCTCGGAAAATATATCAATGAGAATATCAGATATCTGTATAATATGTATATATTTTTAATAGCTTTCGATTTATGTAAACATGTGAATGAGCCAAAACATCTTTATTTTGTTTAGAGCAAGTTAATTGATTAAATTTAGTGAGGAAATTATTGATATTGATAGGGGGGTAGAATAGTTGAATTTTTAATTTGGAATGATAGGAGCTATGATAGACGTTTCCAATTACAATTTTTTATTAGGGAATTAGATACAAATGTCTGTAAATGGAGGATGGGTTCTATTATAGCTTGAGGAAATTTTCGTCGATTTCACACTTGATCATAACCACATAAAATAAAAATGTTATATCTTATATATTTATTTTAAGTTTTTTTTGTTGGAAGATTAACAATATTGTAATCAATCATAATATGTGACAAAGATATATGAGAATTTAGTATCTTTTCCTTTGAACAGGTGCAATATAAGGTTTGTTTTAATAAAAGTGACATATTATAATTAATAATGTAAAATAGTAAACCGACTACATAAAATGTATTTAGAGATTGTTGACAGAAAAATGAGAGGTATAATGTTAAAGAAACCCAGAAGATAGAAGAAATTTCGAAACGTCGGTTAAAAAAGATGGTAAGATTTGACTAGTTTTTTAATAAACATGATATAGAAAGAAGATTCACCACTCAATTGTTGATTACAAAAAAATCAAGGAAAATGGATTTAGAAGAAAGTGATACCAACCCTCTTCAAGTTACCATGCTCCCATGATTCCCAAGTTGCCAACGAATTGATTTGTAAGGGACAAGACGTGACAAAATTTAGAATTTGATCCTTGAATGTGTAAAATAATTTTAAATGTGGTAAAATAATATCCACCAATAATCCAAGAGAAAAGGGTGTATTTGTTGCATTTGCCTTGAAATGTGCATTCTTGAAAAAGAATGTTTTCTGGAGGTTAGAGAGGTTGAAAATATTTTGTTACAAAAACTGTAATTTGGTTTCTGTGTCATTTACCAATTAATTTTAAAGGCAAGGAATTGGCAGGCAATCAATTATTTTGTTGGTATATTACTCCATCAAGTTGGAAGTCATATATGAGCAAACCATTCAATTTTTCTGTCAAATTCCTGAAGTTTTTAGCCTTGATTAATTCATGTCTTTAGCCTACCAATGGGTTTTCTTTCATAATTTTTAATCATTTAAGTAGTGTGTCAATAGTCCAATTGCATGGCCTAACTTTGAAATTCAATCAGCGTGGTGTAAGGATGACTCTGGTCAGTTAATTACAGTTTATATTTATTTTTTAAGTGAAATTAATATTTTGTGTATAGTATATAAGCATTTTTTGTTAGGAAAATATTTAAAATTACACATGTGTTTTCATTTAAAAGAATTGTATGCACATGGGTGCTTATAGGCAGAAACACCCACATTTGCCCTTTAAAAATTTCAATAGTTTTACATCATTAATGTGTGATTGCTTTATTATATAAAAAACAGACTAGTTTCTTCATAGAAATTTAGACACTCTGTTCTACAAAACAAAACAATTTTTTTTAAACAAATTGCATTACCAGTATTAGGTGTTGACAGGTTGACACACAACTAATAACAGGTATTATATAATTGTTAAAACCCTTTTCGATAAGTTTTATGGATCAGATTTTAGACTTCTAATTTAGGATGGCATCAAATTTAAAACATACACTGTTTTACACTTCGATTTTTATTGGGTAAAAATTTTAATGGATCATTACTCAACTGTTTGTTAAGAAGTTTTAATACTATAAGATTTTTATTATACCCCCCCCCCTCCCTCTCCAGATGTGAAATTAATTTTGCATTATCAAGTTATTCATGAAGACTTGAAATAAAGCTAAAATACTATTCTCACTACATTATTTATTTACCTTTTACAGATTTCAACAATCTTTATTATATTACATACCATAATAGATTGTTGACATTACAGATTGCACATTTTTTATTGTAATAAAAAATTAAAAAATCAAAATTTAATATAAATACTTAATTAAAATGCAATTTAAAACAGAGTTATTCAAGCAACATCTTCTGTTCTTGATTCTATTTGAATTAGTTTTAGTTAGGCCTTACTATTTTTTTAATATGAAGAAGTGTTAAATTAAACTGATGATTTACTAACCGGGTAGTTTTTTTATTCCATTTAAATATCCTATATGCTGATTTGTTTATTAGGATTCTTCTGATATTTCTGTTTCTTTTAAAAATAATAATACATCTTTTTTTATTCACTTACCTAGAACCAAGGAACTGTCATCTTACAAATATTATTTGTAGTTCTGCTACAAATACTGTTTTTAAAAATAATATTAAACAAATTTACCATTATAGGATAAACCGTACAGTTATTGGCACCCTTAAGACTAAATTTCAGTGGTGACATTAAAAAAAAATACTTCTTATGAAGGGATCTAATTGAAACTTCCTTATACTCCTCTTTATCTATCCTTATAAAGACTCAATAGGTTTTTTTTGGGCCAAAAGGTCAATAGTTTTACAATATGGCAATATTTATTGTTAAAAGTGCCAAATCTAGTTATTGGCACCCTGCGGATTTAATTGTGAAATCTTCTCTATGGTTAGTGTGTTAAAGTCTTACTTCATAGATGACTTAGAGGACCCTTCAAACATTAGACTCATGTATATTTTATAATAAAATTAGGACTTGTTTACCTATTTCTTTAAGTTAAAGTTGGGGTGCCAATAACTGTATGGTTTACCCTATATATTATATTCAGTCCGATAATTTATTTGATGTCAAAACATTATAATTATTCTTAGGGGACATTTATCCTAGTTATACAACATAGCTAATACAGTTCCTGGCATAAAATGTTTTCAAAAGTTTGTACTTAGTTGTCTTTCTTTCATATAAGTAGAATAGATACCTGCTTTTCCATCTATGTTTGGTATCCCCCTGCTGCCAATATAAGAGTATAAGAGTTTGGCCTGGCCAACCCAAACTTCTCCATAGGCTGGCTACTTAGATTATTAAAATCATGATTTAATTGCAGGCCACATTCCAGTTAAAAATGCTTTTAAAAATGTTATAAAAGTCTTGTGTGGTGTGCTTATCAAAGAAATTTCACTTACCAACCTAAATTGAGTAGAAATGTGTGGTTCTATGTATAAGGAAGTGAATGTACAAATTATAGACAGTTCAACATATTGATTTTTTTTAATTATAACTATTTTTTTCTGATTTGATAAAAGCTGTTATATGTATTTATTTTTTGTTACTGTCCATTTCCTTCTATGACTTTATATTTTGAATTATTTATTTAATTATAATGATTAATGGACCTACCAATTATACATTCAAGCAAATAGAGAATATAAGAGTGCCTGTAAAATTAAAAAACATGAGTTCTATAACAACCTGAAAGAAAAATACAACAAAGTACGAGATGCAAAAGACTTTTGGAATCTGAACAAAATATTTAAAAAGAAAACATTCAAAATAGGTAACGCAATCAAGCCTTCGGACTGGATAGCATACTTCGAAAAGAAATTTAATCCAGAGATGTATCCCCTCCCTATTTTATATATAACCCCCGTCCTCAATAACAGTAGAAACACTTAATGCACCCTTTCAGATGAATGAATTAAAAATTGCAATTTCATAAATTAAAAGATAGATTTAATTGTGAAATCTTCTCTATGGTTAGTGTGTTAAAGTCTTACTTCATAGATGACTTAGAGGACCCTTCAAACATTAGACTCATGTATATTTTATAATAAAATTAGGACTTGTTTACCTATTTCTTTAAGTTAAAGTTAGGGTGCCAATAACTGTATGGTTTACCCTATATATTATATTCAGTCCGATAATTTATTTGATGTCAAAACATTATAATTATTCTTAGGGGATATTTATCCTAGTTATACAACATAGCTAATACAGTTCCTGGCATAAAATGTTTTCAAAAGTTTGTACTTAGTTGTCTTTCTTTCATATAAGTAGAATAGATACCTGCTTTTCCATCTATGTTTGGTATCCCCCTGCTGCCAATATAAGAGTATAACAGTTTGGCCTGGCCAACCCAAACTTCTCCATAGGCTGGCTACTTAGATTATTAAAATCATGATTTAATTGCAGGCCACATTCCAGTTAAAAATGCTTTTAAAAATGTTATAAAAGTCTTGTGTGGTGTGCTTATCAAAGAAATTTCACTTACCAACCTAAATTGAGTAGAAATGTGTGGTTCTATGTATAAGGAAGTGAATGTACAAATTATAGACAGTTCAACATATTGATTTTTTTTTAATTATAACTATTTTTTTCTGATTTGATAAAAGCTGTTATATGTATTTATTTTTTGTTACTGTCCATTTCCTTCTATGACTTTATATTTTGAATTATTTATTTAATTATAATGATTAATGGACCTACCAATTATACATTCAAGCAAATAGAGAATATAAGAGTGCCTGTAAAATTAAAAAACATGAGTTCTATAACAACCTGAAAGAAAAATACAACAAAGTACGAGATGCAAAAGACTTTTGGAATCTGAACAAAATATTTAAAAAGAAAACATTCAAAATAGGTAACGCAATCAAGCCTTCGGACTGGATAGCATACTTCGAAAAGAAATTTAATCCAGAGATGTATCCCCTCCCTATTTTATATATAACCCCCGTCCTCAATAACAGTAGAAACACTTAATGCACCCTTTCAGATATATGAATTAAAAATTGCAATTTCATAAATTAAAAATGGCAAAGCAGCAGGAATTAACAGGAAACCACGTGTTTTATAAAAACTGTCCTGATAACTATTTAGAAGAAATGTTAAAGACTTTTAATTACATATTAGAAACAACAGATATACCAAATAGTTTTACAAAAGCAATTATATACCCACTACACAAAAAAGGAGATAGTAATAATCCAGAAAATTACAGGGTTATAAGTTTTCAAGATGTAATTCTAAAAATCTTTACAGGAGTATTACTTCAAAGAGTTCGACAATGGGCAGAGGAAAATAAAATTTTGAATGAATACCAGGCAGGTTTCAGAAAAGGTTATTCTACAATTGATCATCTTTTTACTTTAATAAGTATTATAAAATTGAAAACTAAAGAAAAGAGAAAAAAATTGTTCTGTTTCTTTGTAGATTTTAAAGATGCTTTTACTTCCCCAGAGAGAAATTCGTTACTCTACAAAATGAGTACTCTCGGAATGTCATCGAAAATGTTAAATATTTTAAAAGGGCTGTATAAGGACACAAAATCATTTATATGAACGCCAGAAGGAATTACGGGAAGTGTAGATGTCAAGATAGGACTTAACCAAGGTTGCTTACTGTCACCAGTTTTGTTTTCTTACTTCATCAATGACTTGGCTGATCATCTAGATGGAGGAGTTAAGTTAGGTAATTTAGAAATCCCATGTCTAAAATATGCCGATGACATAGCCATTATAGCAACTGAACCAGGCACACTACAAAGAATGATAAATTAAGCGAATATTGCAAAACATGGAATGTAAAGGTAAACCTAAACAAATCCAAAATTATGGTATTCAAAAAAGGTGGAAAATTGTCAAAACAGGAAAAATGGTATTTTGAAGGAAGAGAGATAGAAGTTGTAAAATACTACGAATACCTAGGATTAGGTCTGACACCACAACTATCATTAACACAAAACTTCCAAGAAAAACTACAGCCTGTAACTTCGGAATAAACCTAACCTGGAATAATCTATTAAAAAATCAATCTATTCCTTTATCAACCAAATATGCGGTGTTTGATTCGGCTATTAGATCGATACTAATTTACGGTGCACAAATATGGGGTTATAATAAAATAGAACAGGTGGAAAGGATAAACAAATTTTTTATTAAAAAGTTATTTTGCCTTCCTGATAATTGTTCGGATTATATGATTTATTTAGAAACAGGTAGGGATCCTCTATATTTACAAACACTTAAACTGTTTATTTGCTATATAAACAAAGTATTTAATAAATGCGAAGGAAGACTGACAAAAGCACTTGCTAACCACGTAATTAACAACAAATTTTGGTGGTACCCAGAATTAATGGAACTCAGCCGAATTATCAATTTGGATAATATTGACTGGTTGCTAAAGGCTAGCAGCATTCAATCAAAGCTAGAAATAATCATTAAAAACACAAAAAAATAAATTTGGACTTGATATGAAAAGCAAAGCAAGAGCCGCTAAATTTCATTTGATATACAAGGAATTGAACTACGACTTGGGGGACAACCACTATATACAGGATAAATACAGTATTAAGATGATACAAACAATAATAAGAGTCAGAACTGAATCCATTTATTAAAATTATTCAATAAATCGAGCAGAACAGCAACTCACTTGTTCACTTTGCAATCAGAATGTAGTAGAAGATACTTTTCACTTTTTTGCGGTATGCCCTATATTAGCAGAAATTAGAGTACATATTTTTGGGTTAAAGCAGATAGATTATAATTTATTTTTGCAATATTTAAATGGCTTAAACTGGCGAGCTCTCTTTAATTACATACTTAAAGCGCAAAAATATAGGAAACTATTGATAACAGAATTTAATTACTAATTATCCTTTAAATTGCAATTTTTTTCAATTATGCAGGAGATCATTTCAATTTTTGTTCATTATTATTATTTGATGTAAATATTCAAGGAATTTAATTTAATTTCATTTCATCTAATTATTATGTAAAATGTAATTATGGTAAAAACCATATATTTGTTTATTGTTCATTGTATATTTGTTGATTGTTCATTTTTTTCTACTGAGATAAGTTTACTATTATATTATTCAAGACAACTCCACAGCAGACGGACAATATCCATGCTTATGGTGTTTTCAATTTTTTATTTCTATATTTCTTTTCAATAAAAAACACTTTATTATTATTATTATTATAATGATTAATTTGATTTAATTACAATTATATTTGAATTTTTATTTATAAGTTATTTGCTTATCCATTTTCCATATTTTTAAAATTCTTCTATAACATCTGTCCTCACAATGACGCACGATAACAGTGGCTTTGATTCGATTCCTTTGACTTGGTTCAAGTTAAAAATATACCTTGGCCAGTTACTGATGTCTGATTTGTGGTAGAGTGGAATTTGCCTTTATTTAATGGTCAATATACTTCTATCGTAACTGTAATTTCTTCCTATATGAGCATCTTATTAGGAAAGAGACTTGAAGATAAATGGTGTTTATTAGGACTTTTAGCAAAAATTAATTAAATAATCCTGCAATCAGAAAATAGGCTTATTCTCTCAACTAAGTACATAAAGGTGAGATATGAAATTCCAAAATTGAATTTTACAAATGCTTTAATCTCATCAACATCACATGGTGGAAAACCACTATATGTCTAAATTTAATTTTTCTTTCAATTTATTAAGGTGGCTTTTATTCTGTATGTAATTATAAAATGTATTTACTGATTAGAGTTACTTTTCTTCATCTTCGTCATTTTATTAGTTTAGCAGTGTATTAAAATAACTTACTGGTTCTTGAAAACAAAAAATGGAATCGCAACTTTAAGTTATGGCATTTTTTTTTAATTTCTTCAAAATATTAAAATATAGCCAATCATGTTACTGTAAACATTGTTGAACATGGTGTCCATAAAAAAATAACTGTATAAATCTTATATTAAATGGTATTTAATCAAAATATCATTTGTATCCAATTATTTTTTTTTAATTTCTCTTGTGTGTATGGTAAAACAATGAGCATAACACCTGCTTGTAGAATCCAAAGTTTTAATTTTCATGCATGTAATTTAATTGGAGATAAATTGGCCTGTAGGAATACAGTTATGATTGATAAAATCCAGGTGAAATTTTTTATTTGGTATTTATAAGAAGAAAATGAGATTAAATATTTTTAAGTTTTAAAGATGCACCTAACAATCTGATTTCCGTTTAACATTACATATTTTGGGTCTTTTTCATTTTAGGCAACCTGTTACTAAGTTATGATAACAGTTATTTTATGAATTTAAACAGTGATTTATCTATATCAGATAATATCATATGATTTCATATTTGAAATTCTCTAAAGGTTATTATCGCAGTGTGAGTTGGTGTATAATGTTAATCTGTGCTCCGTATTTTAAAAATGAATCTGTTAGAATTATATTCAGTTTTGAAGTCAAATAAAATAGCTATAAAAATTTTTACAAAGAATCGGTGTTCTACATGGAAAAATGAAACGCAGAGGAAGACACTACATCAAAATAATTTACCCTAAAAAACGCGTTCCAATTTGGAGATGCCGAAGACAGGGATGTAACCAATCCAGAACTGTATATAAAGTTACATGGTTCGAAAACTGTAGGGTTTCATAGTCATCAGTTAAACGCCGCAACAAAAAAGAAAATGGAACTCGAAGAAGCATGCTTGACTCCTACTTGTGGGAGTATGTATGGAGGCATCGTAACGAAGGCAAGGATTTATTCATAGAAATTTTCGAGGCAATGAAAGCCTATTGGCCTCCAGAACAATAACCTTTTTTTTTTTTTTTTTTTTTTTGCAATATTTCTTGTTAATAAGTTAGATAGTAAATAAATCATGTGTTTTTCAATAATGATGAAACCTTTGTTATTATTTAAATAACCGTTATCATAACTTAGTAACAGGTTGCCTAAAATAAAAAAGACATCATATTTTTCCTGAAGATACCTGCTCTTAAAAAAAAACATAGATTTTGTTTATTGGTAAAATTTTGGTGGCTATTAGAGAAAGTTATTTTTCATTTTGCATTAGTATGTTACTGTAAAAGGCCTTGTATATTCTTTAATTTAAACTTGCAACTCTTCAAGTAAAACCTCAAAAATTACCACCTTGATATCATTTAAAGAGGGTAGGAAGATCATACTTCAGACACCTTTATAATCTGTCAATGAAAAATTTAACTTTTGAATGTGATCTAATCTGATTTTTATTAATTGTTTTATTATTATATTGTCTTATAACTTTTTTTTAAAATAAATTATGTTCATCATACCATTTTCAATGGTTGTAGGTACACATTTCCCAATTTATTTTATTTAGTACTTTAAAGCGTAATTTAATTTTTAAAAATAATTTTATAATTAATCTGGATGGTCATTCCTCCCCCCCCCCCCATTTATGCCTTTAGGAAGAGACAATGGGGGAATCTACAAAATTTTAATTAATAAAAAAAGGTTATGTGACAACTTTTAACAACTTCACTTTTTCAAAATAGTTTTAGATTAGGGGTTTTTACAACACAATAGGAAGACTATTATTTCTTCCACAGGACTTGATCACAGAAACAGGTTTTCAATTGAATCAAATATTAAGAGCTGAATCACTTCTTATGTACCATTTTCTGCTAAGTTTACCATTTTCTAATTTAAATTACATTATACTATCAAGTTGAAAGTTCAATTGTTTCTTAGTTAATGATACCTATTTTCATTCTCAAAATATACAAATGCTGAAGTGACCAATAATCTTGAGAAACAATAGGAGTAGGTTTTTCTTCCTTTTTATATATACAATTTTTCATTAATAATAAGTAAAATTATCCTTACCTATAACACTGCGGTTATGAACTGTTATTATGAATGCTGAAGTGGGTACCTTCTATAATTTAAAATTTGTATGTCCAAAATCACGCAATTATAACAAATGACGTTTTTCAGTTGCGATTTTTGCGCAAAAACTTAAGCTCACCTTCAATACTAAATATGCACAGTCAGAATTGAGTGATATGCATAAATCAAAGGCTGTTTTTATCATGAACAATTTCAGAAAAATAACTAATGAAAGGTGTCATATAAAAGTACGAAAGGTCTCGGTATAGTACATGCACAAAACTTTTATTCATTCTTTTTCAATTTACGAATTATAATACATTTCAGGTTTTATGTTAATCGTGTTTGATAGTTTTCGATGTGTTAATTACACATTTTTTAAAATTCACCGTTCTGAATACAATTTTTACCATACATAATACAATATTTTGGTTAATTTTAACTAATATCTGTTCCCGTATTACGCCTTTATGTTATTCTCGAAAATAACTTTTTTTCTGTTCAGTGATTTCTTAAAAGTATCAGTTTTGGTAAAGACGCTATTTGGTATGTTTCTCTTGTGTATACATTACCAAACGAACATGAAGTCTTAGTTGGGCGACTGAAGCAGTAGAATTTCATCTGAGGTCTCTACTAGTATCGCGCATGCCTTGCAGCGATCGATTTTGGAAGATTACTGATAGGAAGAGGAATCCAGTGCAACAGGAGATCTGGGACTCATGTATAATGACCGAATTATTAAAACTCTTCTAAAGATCGTAAAATATTTTCTTTCTGTTCGTTTGTAATTTGATCTCGATTACGAATGTAATCCCAGAGACAGTGGAGGTCAGTTTTCTTTCAGCTTGAAGTATTATCTTTACATTGTTGATTTTTTTTTATTTAATGTGGCATGTGGTGCTCAAGTTTGTCACAGTATTCATATATATTAGATAATTTATTCCTGTAAGTTTATTTACGTTCACACAGTTGATGTAGATTTTGTAGAAACCTGTGCCTAAAGGTCACAGGAAGTAATATCAAGAGATTAACTTGTATATTTTTTATTCTTTCATCCTAATCTTCCTAAAAATTAATTGAATGTATAATGGGGTGTTATATTTATTTTTCAATGTTTTATTTAAATAGTTTGAATGATTAGCAACCCTATTTATTACTAATTATAAATTGATTTTGTTTATAACTATATTTAGATCATCAATCATGTAGATTTTTCTCTTTTTAGTTTAACCAGATAATCTTAATTATGTTCCTATTACTTGGACATCTCATTTTAATAATTACTTCATAATTAATTTAAACAATTATTATACAATATTACTAATTTCTAGATGAGTGGTGTGGGGAGAGTATTGGAAGTGAAGAAGATCTAATAACTGATTATATAGGGAGTGAAGAGATGAGTGAGAAACAAGGTACTTCGGGTCCATCACCCCTTGTTCCTACTATTAGTGTAACCCCTCATTCACCTGCAGGAAAGCATTATCCCATACTTGGTATGTATTTTTTTATTGGATTGTCTGGAAATAAATGCAGGTTTATGGTTTGAGAATATAAAAATTCAAATAACTGATCTAAAACATTTTGTATTAATCAAAATACTCTCCACTACTCTAAATACATTTTTCACAACAATTTAATAACTTTACTAGGTCCTGTGAATAGAATTTTGAATCTTAAGGTATAAACAAATTCTTTAAACGCATTTTCTTGTAATTTTGATTATGAAGTTTTTTATCTCTAAAAAAGTGATCCAGGCATTAAAAATGGTAGTCAGTTGACAAGAGGTCCGTGGATTTGGATGGATGAGGCAGAGTCTTCTATTAACTATTTAAAGCTTAAAGCTAAAACAATTTCTGTGAGGCATGGAGCCAAGCTTTGCCGTGTAACAGAATAGGGCCTTTCCGGTTGACCAAAGATGGGTTCATTAATGCCACCAATTTCTAGTATATCTCATAGCATCAATTTGAGAACAATACATTTCACCATTGATTGTTATGCCAAGATTCAAAAAGTTCTAGTGATCAGTCCAAATGAAATCCACCAAAGGGTTTTAAAATAAAGAACCAGTATTAGCACATTGCAAAGTATGCCTTTAATCACTATAATCTACTAAAGGTATAGACAGTGTTGCTACTTAAAAAAAAAAGTCTATCTTGCATTTTACTTAATAACATCAATATATAAATACAATTTTATACAAATATAAGTACAGATTAATAGTAATGAAAATATTATTAACATTCAATAAAGTGAATAAGTTCAAATTCTCAACACTATTACCTTCTTTTGATAAGTTGAGAGCCTTGGAAAATGTTTTACTGCTTCTCCTTTATCGAGCCCCTGTCCAGAACGTTTAGAATTGTTTGTAGAGATTCTACTTTTTGATCACAAATGACCCGGCCGGCATTCGATCCTATAACCTTACTAGTACACCTGTCTTGCCACTCTTCAATACCAAGCCCACGTATCATATGAATAATTGAGTTAAATTACTGTCATTTTATAAGCTTTGATTGATATTAATGTTAACTAACTAGACATATTACACACTTACATGTATTATTTATACACACAAAAATAAGATTTGGTTTCGGTTTCAGTTTCGACTAAAAATTTGGTTTCAGTCGGTCACTCATATATTGCTCTTTTAGACCTTACAATTAAGATAATGGTTGAGTTTTCTTTGCAAAACTAATCAAGTGCTTTTTTGTTTTTTTCTTATTAGAATGATTTTATATCTCTAAAGATTATGCCTTCTTGATAAACAGGGCAGACTATTATCCTGCTAGTAAATACGAGAAACTTCAAGAAGAACCTTCGTCTTTAAATATTCCTCCTGAATGTATAAAGAGAATGACTGTTGACTAGTAAAGTATACAACTTTCAAGCCTTCAAATGTTGAACACCCTCAGATATTAGATATTCTTGTCTATGTTATTCAAAGCTGAATTTTTTTTTTTTTTTTTTTTTTTTTGTGCCTTTATAATTTAATATTATTCATAGTATGTAATTGCATTTTTACAAAAGCAATATTCATCTTCAATTATTAAGATTATTCCCAAATAAATAACTAAACGAGTGCAAATATATTATTGAAATATTTATGACTCTTTTTACACTAATTTGCTTTAAATTAAATGCATGTTTTTTTTTTTTTTTTTAATGAACATCCTTTCTGAAAATGATTCTTTGGTCTTTCAAGGACCGATATTGGTCCATTTTTGATCTGGCACAACTTGGGCAAGCCCATTATCTATTTTTTTAACTGAATTAGGGTTGACTATCCATGGTTTGCCACCCCTTTCTTAAATCTCATGGCACTGGGCGTCACTTGAGAGTGGGACTCAAACCAGCAACGCCAGCATTGGAGTACTGTGTTCAACCGTTCAGCCTCACCATGCTCATTAATGCATGAGCTGAATGAAGTGAATAAAATAAAATAAAAAAAGTAATTGTGTATTTTAATTACATTACTTTAATTATGTTGCCTTTTTCTGTGTAGTCTTGTTGGAAAACTCATTTGAGGTAACTTGTATTTATGTGTTGTTTGAAAAATGTATATGACTTGTATGAATCCTGTAAGATTTCATGCTGGTAATTTATTAACCTTATTGTTGAGAAGAGCAAGTGGTCAGGGATGAAGTCATGTGAGCCCACTCATTCACAGTAGGGATGCGACATCGATGTCTATGTTTCTGAAACATTGATGTTTTGTTCAAAACATCAATTTTTTTAACATTAATGTTATGCAGCCAATGTTTTGTGAACATTGATGTTTGTGTGTCGATGTTAACATCAATGTTTTAAGTAGTTGACTTTCCCCCCCCCCCCCCCAAAGAAAAATTGAACACTTAAAATTTTAACCTCATAACACAGTGTTTACACTCAGTAAATACAAGCTTGAAAGGGATATACTTGTAACCAATGGGCAATAACCAACAACCAATCAAGAGTGCATGGAACCCTGGCGTACCCTGAACCTTTCTAGGTTTCTCAGTTACAAGTTAAAAAGTGGTGGGTTTAAATAAAAAATTGGGTGATAGTTTTTGAGAGATAGTTTAAAAGTGAAGAGAGTGATAGTTTTTATTTCTTTCATTTTATATAAACTATTGGTTCCTATAAAAAAAACAAGTGCCAGTGCTTGTATTTGGTATTTTGAACGCTTGCACCTACTTGTGCACTAATAAAACAGCTTTATTATAAAATTTGGGCCTGAAGATCTTGGTTTTAAGTTATTCATAAGTGGCATATTTTCTGTAAAGAATCCCTTGAAAAGTCAGAAAAAAAAAACGTTTTTTTTGTTTTGTAAAGCCTGATTTTTTAGAATATAAAAAATTATTTTGAGTAGAAAGTTGAAATGTTAATGAATTAATTTATTTATTTTTTAAACATAGACGTTTTAATAAAAACAAAGAATTTTTTAACATAGATGTTTTGACAAAAACAAAAATGTTTTTTAATAGATTTTTTGACAAAAGCAAAGATGTTTTTAAAATCGATGAACACATTCTAATGACATTTTTTCCATTGTAACTTTTAATTTTTCTTCTTTATTTATCTAAGATACTTTAATTCAATTTTTTTTTTATTCAGTGAAAAATCACAATTAGACAAGCCGTTATAATGACTTCTAGCTTAATGCTTTAACTACCTAATACGATCATTTCCTAATGTTTTTTTACTTCAAAAATGTTCTAGTTTACTGTAAAAGAAAACTTTTATTTCCAGCTTTAAATGCTGTGAGTTGTCTATTAGATAAGTAATGTTGTTAATGCCTGTTTACTGGGTTAAGTTTTTGGAACGAAGTTTGAATCCAAACGTGTTTTGCTATTTGACCGCCAGGGTCCATTACAATGGACATGAAAATGTAGTTTACTTATTAACTGGTTGATAAGAATAATAATAATCACCGGTTCATGATCATCCCAAGATTGACAAAAAAAAACTTAACTGCCCATTGTAATCGACTGTGGCGATTAAAAGCGAAGCAACATTTGGTTCTAAACTTTGTTCCATAAATTTAACTGTGTAAGCAGGCCTTTGTAACTAAATTGTTTAGCATGTTTTATTAAAATGTATTAATTTTTTTGTGTTAATTTTCATTATTTAGAAGACAATCTGCAGCAGCTGCACTATATTCATGAAAGTGTTCAACAGATGAGAGAATTAATAGTCCAACCTGTAAGTAGTCAGGTATGTTTTTTCTCTATAGTTTTATTAATGTTATCAACTTTAAAAAAAAAGGTAGAAAAAGGGGATAAGTCACTTTTTTTTTAAAATAATTAAATTATAACCGATTAATATAGTTCAGATATGGTTGATTGTAGAACTAATAACAGAACAGGGGTGGGATGGAACTACTGTGCACAGAACTGAACTTAAATCTGGCTATGGCATGGCATCATTCTGTTCTGCCACAGATTGACCGTGAGTTCTGGAGACCCCTCTGGGGGATATCCATTCTCAACAAAGTGGTTAATATTAATTAAATAATAAATTAGAGGCGAAAATCAGGTGGTTGTACATGATCTCGGTCATATCAGCTTTGTGTATGACTGCTGACCAAAAAAAACATATAAACGAGTACGAAAAAGTAAATAGAAATGTTATGAATGATTAATGTTATGAATCTTTATATAATTAAAAATATAGAAAAAATAATATATAAATAAAATTTAAATACTGAGGTATAAGTGAAAATTGTATTCTTTAAAATAAATTACAATAAAATATTGTAACCTGAAACAAAAAAAGCAACCAAAAACATAAAATTGAAAAGGGTTCTAGACTTTTTGGAACAGTTGAAACAAACTCTTCTAGTGCATGTCCGTGACTGTTCGAGAATCTTCTATGCTTGTCGGGAATATCCTAGATTAAGGAGCGATGTACAGAAGAGTAAGTCTTGCTCTGAAGCTCGAATCATATGGTTATTTTTGTGTTACAATATCGTTACAAGTTGATACTTTTTGTTACCTTGATAGATATTTGAGTTTTTATTGTTTGTCTGACATTGTGAATCATCATTTTTGTTTAATAACAATTATTAAAACCCACAATAGTGTTACAATACGAATGAAGTATATAATAGTGTTTGAAAAACTATACTTATATATTTAAATAATAATCAACTATTAGTAAAATAAAATGTGGAGCTACTCCACTGAAAGCAAGCTGCTGATATTTTAAAGAAAAGTTGCATTACATTTATGAACCAGTACCCACCCTCAGGTTCTGATTGGAAAAGGAGAGCAAAGCAGAACCCGCCACCATTCATGTTGATATGAGGGCTTAGTTCGGTTCATCAGGCTATAGCGTTTAAAATAAGCGGGTCATATTGAGAGGATGGATTGAGCTTAATCCAACTAACGCGACTAGAAGAATGTTGGAAGATCTAGATTGCCCTGGCTTGATGGTCAATTCTGATAGCTGTGCTCTTTGTGTATTGAGTAACTGAATAACATCTGCAAAAGAGAGGAACCAATGGGCAAATGGGAACATAGTGGGAAAAAGTAATACTCTGGGATGAGTTGTAGCACCCATGAAGAAGAAGAACAAATGAAATTTAAGAATATGAATGATTTTAAAATAGGAGTTTTAAAGCAATGACCACAAAGTGAAGTATGACATTGTCATATAAGCTGGTTATAATAATATAAAACCAAAATATTGTGTTATCCAGTAGTTGAATGATATATGAAAAGAATATAGATTAATAATGAAATCAAAGTTTTTTTTTAGTTCTTGAATGGAATCATTTGTTCATCTGCCCTCTCTGATGGCATATTGTTTCCTTAGTCGACAGTTGTGGATACTGGATGCGGGATTTTTATTTACTTTCCTATCTGTAACTTCAATATTCTACTCAGATAGGTACTCAGAATATGGTTCATATTATCTAAAAGGTGCCGTCACCGATGTTGAAACGCCCAAACCTACAGTTCTTTTATTCACAATCTCCTCTTCAACTTAATAAATCTTTTGAGCAGCATGGAGATTCAAGAGGATGACCAAGAACCTCCTATATCAGCAGAACAAACATGGTGGGTCAAAGGGAAAACCTTAAGGAAAATGAGAAATCTTGCCAAATTCAGGATGTATTCATGCACCAATGGCTTAAAGTACCCCCATGGTGGAAGATGATTGGGTGGTAAAAAAAGGATCTCATTTCAGGTGGTAATATTACAATTTCTTTGACCATTTAGTTTTTACTAAAACTAAACCATGCACCAATGGCTTAAAGTACCCCCATGCTGGAAGATGATTGGGTGGTAAAAAAAAGGATCTCATTTCAGTTGGTAATATTACAATTTCTTCTTTTTGATTCTTTGACCATTCAGTTTTTTGGTAAAAAGTTCTATTTAAATCTTTTTATTCTTACTATAATATTTATTTTTAGCTATTCTTGTTTATTTTAGGAAGCAAGCAGGTTAAGTGCTTCATGCCCTTCTCTCAACGAAGCTGGATCTGACCCTGACTTAATGTCCAGCTTAAATTCAACTCCTACCCAAACTTTGACCTTGACAACTCCTGCCATCACCTGCTCAGTATCTCATAAAAGTATGATAATTAAATTTACTTTATATATTGAAAATAAGCAAAGGCTAAATGAATAAGTTCTTTATTTTAAAAAATGGCAGAATTAAAAAATCTGGTGCGGTTTATGTTGTTTCTTTTGGTAATTTAATTCTATTTTTTTTCATTTACTTTAACATAATGGCTATACTAGTAAAACATACGAAATATCCTCTGATTTTTGTGCCTTTATGTCTATCCCCATTTGTTCCATTTGTCATATTTATTTCATCCAAATAGTCATGCCTTATTTCTAAATGATTTAGCAATGGTTGTTGTTGGATAGTGTCAACATTTGATTCTTCTTAATTTCATATTTTACATCAGGAGTAATAGTATCTTTCTCTATCTACTACTAGTACTATTCCAATTCTGAATTGATACTATACTCTCTATTGATTGATACTATACTATGCTCTGTCCAATACTGAATTGATACTAGTACTAGTATCAATTCAGGAGTAATAGTGCTTTCTCGTCAACTTAGGTATGTATTATGATCTCAGATCTATTGGGCAAAATCGGACTTAGTTGAAATATCTTTATTTCTAATGAAGATTTTATGTTTTATTTGCCATCATAGTCCACTAAAATAGTTTAGTAATTAACCTGCGAATACAAATACAAATATTCGTATTTGCATATATGAATACGAATATAATTGTATTCACAAAAGGGAAAATCAGCGAATATTCGCTTATTCGCTGGAAAAATCTGCGAATATTTGCGTATTCGCATGGAAAGTCTGCGATTAATCTAATCGTATACGCGCAGCTGAAATATACAAATACGTCCGTATTTACTTGATAAAAATACAGATACACTCATATTTGCTACAAAAATATACTCTTCTTTTCACAGGAATAAATATTAAAACAGCTATATTCTCAACTAATAGAACTAATTAAGGTATTCCATGACTAAACATTATTATTGTTGTATTAAATTTTACGTTAATATTAAAAGTAATTATTTAATTGTTATTTATTTATTACTTTCACTTACCTACATACGAAATACATAGGTAAGGGAAAGTATTGCCATCGTGAAAAATTTCGACTTGTACAATTTTCAACGGAACCGGACGTTTTGAGGTCTCCTGAGTGTGTATGTATAATATATCGTTTGAAAGCTTTAAATTTAAGAAATAATAATATTAAGTTTATGATATGGTGGAAGGCCGGGCGAAGAACATGTTCTTCAAAATTTTATCGGTCGGAAAAAACATATGGTGATTCTTATTGAATCTAAGTCATGTTCCAAAAAGCATTTGAAACACGATGGCAATATTCCCATGCGCAGTACATCTTTACTAACTGCTCATTGTTAACAAGACAAGGCGTACTGAGTCAACGTGTTTTAAGAGCTTGTTGTCATATCAGTAATCTATTTACTTTAATAAAGCATTATTACTTGTTACTGCCTTAGAACGCTAAAATATCGTCGTTGTTTTCTGTGAATAAAATACTAAAAATTGAAAATTTAGTTCCAATTTAATATCGGCCGTTGTGATTAACCCTTTCTATCGATTCTTATTTACGATAGTTGTTTAGGAATGTCTCCTAAACAATTAATCATTCCTACATCAACCGTACACGGCACTGTTCCAGATGTGCTGCCACCTAGCGGCGGCAAGAGGAAGAAAAATTGGACAGGAGTTGACAAGGCGGGATTAAGAGCCTTTCAAAAAAGTACCTCATGTTCGGCCGAACCAAGTTGTCCTTTTTTTGTATCAGAATTTCATTATGTATGAGTGAGTAGTCACAACACTTCATTGGCCCACCTGGAGCCAGAAGGAGGAGAGGAATGGTGAAGAAAACAGGGGACTCAATGGAAGAAGAAGCACCATAAAATGAGTACAACAGTTTAATTAAATTCAACCTCAGAATAGATCCAGCAGTTCACATCACAATAAATGCAATAGTCTATCTCTAAATTTAATTAACATACTAACATCAAATGTATCCTGAATTTGGCAAAACCCCCCTAATTTTCTTCACATGTAACAATAGCATATTATATTCAGTTATTATCACAAATAGTTTTCATTCATTACAGTCCACTCCATAATACCCAGCCGAATTAATTGTTATAAGGTAATATCTCCTCCTAAAGAGAATATCTTAGACATATAGTGGCCTGATCAAAAATCAGATTAAACAAACACATAAGTGGTCTAGTAATAGATTTCGTTAAAACCTACTTCATATTAAAGAATGCCTCATTAAAATTAAACTTGAAATGTTTAATTGGAATCATTAGAACCGTTTTTGAGAAATTGTAAATAAAAAATAGACGTTCGGATAAAGTGCTCACTATGCTTACTCGATTTAGACGAAATCTTGGCTGTCACATCACGGGCATCTACATACCTCAAATACCTAATTTCAGTTTCGTAAGACAAATAGTTTTTGAGCTAGTCCTGCCACATACTGCTACGTTTCCGGTCTCCCGCTTTTCTAAGGCGGGTGGGGGTTACCAGAAACGGCATATATCTAATTAATATTGTAATTAATGTACTTAATTCGCCTTAATGTAAATTGGATATTTTTCCAAAGGTGACGTGTTTACCAATTCTATTTTATTCTAATAAACCTGTGGCATAGGGTTAATATAATAAATAAACAAATCTAAATTGAATTATATCTTTAATTTTATTGACCCATAATGTAAATTATTTATACCCCCTTTAATATATCATATAAACATATTTTACTAGCACAAATTAGTTAATGGATGCTGACTGGCAATTTAACATTATTTAAATAAATACTAACCACACAATATTACAAATAGTACTCTATATGTATTAACCTTATCTGGTGGGCACTCTCTGGTGTTGTCTCTGGCCTATCTGCTGGATCAGTCCCTGCCATCTCTGACGCTCTCTCAGACTCAGCACAGCATCCCATCTCAGCCTGTCTGTCTATCTGGACTCTGCCGCTCCTATCTATCCGGTCCTCTGCCCTTCTCGTTCCACTCTCGCCCTCTTGGCACACTACCCAACCTCTGTCCACCTCCCGAACTCTCCACTGGACTCCTCTAAACTCTCCCCGAACTCTCCACTCGACTCCCCGCTCCACTCGACTCCCCCTTCCTCTGTATAAGTCTTCTTTCCCCCACTCTCTTCAGACTTCCTCTGATTGGCTGGCTGCAGACTTCTCCTGATTGGTTGGTTCCAGACTTCTTCTGATTGGCTGGCTGCCTAAAATTTCCCTTCCTTTCCATATTCAACGTGTTTCCCAGCGGCCTCTTTGCCGGAGCAAAACCAGGGTTTATGGCCACAAATTTCTCTAACAATCTTCTTAGGTATTTCCCTGGATGTTTGTCGGCAGCATTGTTGGTCCTAAGCTTTGCTTCTTTTGAATCTCTAACCGAAGGTTTATGGCCCCAATAACTTCCAAGGCGGTATTTCCAAGACCTAGCCGCCTTCAGGTAAAACTGACCACCGGGTTGACCATATACAGTACTTTACATATTTTGATATTAAATTATTAATTCAATTTACTTCTCCTATCATAGCAGCATCTACAATACATAGCAATACACACACACACACACACACACACACACACACACACACACACACAGATAAACCATTTCGCGGGACTTTTTTTTTTTTTTTTTTTTTTTTGCGACTTGATGCACCGCGACCTCCTTGGGTCTATTGTGCGCCTGTCTATGCCCGTGTTTTTAAATTGGAATCTTTAAAACATCGGTAAATTTTAGTATGCTTGTTGGGTTTAATAAGTCATTGGAAGTTGGATTGGTTATATTTTCCTGTCCAAATATTCCAAATCTTAACCGTACAAATCAGTCACACCAACAGATTATATGATAGGCTGTTTCGTTTTCTTTGCCACAGTATCTGCATATTGGTGTTTCTGCCAACTTTAGTTTACACATGTGTTTGTTTAGTTTAAAGTGTCCTGTGTAGATCGCTGTAATTTTTTTAAGTGCCTTCCTGTCAAGATTTAGTAGCATATTGCTTCTTTTGACTGAATAGCCATCTAAGAAAAGTTTGGAGTGATAATGATTTTTATCCTTCCAATATTGTTTTTTGATAGCTCCATATATTTCCCCGATCCTTCTTTTGGCGTAGCTTATGCTTATTCCCAATACTGGTTCAGGGGTTATGGGTTTATTAGCTGAGTCTTGCCTTGCTAGGCAATCTGCCTTTTCGTTTCCATGTATGCCAGTATGTCCTGGTACCCATTCCACTCTTACATTATTGTTTTCTGATAATTTATTGAGCGTATTATTGCAGGTTTTTACAACCTTTGATTTAGCTATATGGTTACTGATTGCACCAATAGCTGCTCGACTGTCAGTGAATATAGTTACTTTTTTGTTTGATATCTTTTCAGTCAGCAGTTCTGAGGCACATTGGCAAATTGCTACTACTTCTGATTGGAAGACAGTAGCATATTTTCCCAGTGGAATTGATGTCCCTTCATTGGGTTTGTCCATTCTCCAGATTCCTGCCCCAGACCCTGTTTTGGTCAGTGAGCCATCTGTATAGCAGTTGATCCCCGTGTAGGGTTTATGTGGCTCTATTTTTCTCATTGTGGTTTGATATTTGATGTCCAGGGATTCTCGTACCTGAAGGTCAGAGTGCATGGATATCACCCGATCTTCTTCAATTTTCCTGGTTATTGCCCAATGTCCTCTCTCTACGTTTATTTGGGAGAAGTTATTTTGTTTCAATAATCTGTATGCGGATTTTAACGCTTGGGCCTCCACCTCTATCTGCAGGGGGGTTAGATTAAGCATCACCTCCATTGCAGCTGTTGGAGTTGTTCTCATTGTACCTGTTGTCATCAGACAAACTAGCCTTTGTAGTTTGTTTAACAGCGTTTTGTTCTTTCCAACTCCTGCTTTGTGCCACCAAAGTAGGGCTGAGTAGAATATGATTGGTCTAATTGCTGTTAGGTACAGCCAGTACACCATTTTTGGTTTGAGTCCCCAATTCTTGCCTATTGCCCTCTTGCCCGCCCATAGGCTTTTCAGGGCTTTATTGGTCGTATTTTCTACGTGTTTGGACCAGTTTAATTTATGGTCAAGTGTGACTCCCAGATGTTTTACTTCTTTTGTTGGTGTCAACTGAATACCATTTATTTTTGGTAATTTGATGTCAACTTTTTTCCTCATAGTGAAGAGGCAAATGTGTATTTTTTGTGGATTGATGTTTAATCCATTCTCTTTGCACCAATTTGTGAGGATTTTGGTGGCGTTTTGTAATAGGTCAGACAATACACTTTGATATTTTCCTTGAATCAGTATTGCTATATCATCTGCGTATCCCTGTGCATAAAAACCTGCTTTATTTAATCTTACTAGCAGTGAGTCCACTACTAGACACCACAGTAGAGGTGAGATCACGCCTCTCTGTGGACATCCTCCTTTCGGTTTAATCCACAGTTTGGTGTGTCCCATTTCTGATAGTAGGATTCTTTCCTCCAGCATCTTTTCGATCCATCTGGAGGAAATGCTGTCTATGTTTCTGCTCCTTAATGTGTTCTTAATGACGTTATAAGGAGTTTTGTCAAAAGCTCCTTCAATGTCTACGATGGTGCCTATTGTTATTTCTTTTTGGTCTATAGATTTTTCTATCCTTGAGACCATGTTGTGCAATGCTACCTCGCAGGATTTGCCTGCTTGGTATGCATATTGCCTTTTATGTATCGGGTTTGCTTCCGAAATCTGTTTTCTCACATGTCTATCAATTACTTTCGCCAATATTTTCATAAGGAACGATGACATATGGGCTTAAAAACTTTCGGATCTTCATATGTATATTTGCCTGGCTTTGGTAAGTATCGTATTTTGGATATTCTCCATTCCATTGGGATGTATCCCAGTGCCAGGCTACCTCTTAATAATTTTAAGAGGTTAGGTGTTATGATGTCCAGCCCTTTTTGTATTAGTGCTGGAAAAATACCATCTGCACCAGCCGACTTGAATGGTTTTGTTGTCTTTACAGCCCACTCTAAGGCACTACTGGTAACGATGTTCTTTGCCTCTCTCCACATTTTTTCATCATCCGTTGATGTTGAAAATGTGGAGTTGCTAATGAGTGTATTGTTTGTATAGCAGTTGGGAAATTGGCCTTTGGCCAGGGCTTTTAGGGTTTCCAGCTCGTTTGTGGTAAATTCCCCATTCACCTTTAGCGTTCCCAGCATTTCCTGATCTGTTTTATTTAGTATTTTTTTAACCCTGCTCCGGAATACCTCCGGAATATCACTCACATCTGAGCAGAAGTTCCTCCAGGCATCTCTTTTTGCTTTCCTGACAGATTTGTGATAATTTGTTAAGGCGGTTTTGTACAAATCCCATCTGCCAGTGTTTTTTGCAGCATTGAACAGTTTTCTGGTTTCTGTTCTTTGCTTTTTTAGTTTATTGTTCCACCATGGGACTTTTCTGTTTGATTTTTTGGTTTTTGGTTTGTTGCTATGTTGGTATGATTCCATCATAGCATTAGTAATGGAAGCGTTGAGACAGTCCAGTTGCCATTCATTGTGAGCATCCTCTGGACATTGTCTCATCACTTCTATGAGCCTTGTGCAGTACATCTCCCAATCCGTATTTTTGGGATTCCTATACTCCACATTATATGTTTGTCTCTCTAGTAGATCAAATCTTATATATTTGTGGTCAGAGCATGTCTCCTTGTTGGAGACATCCCAATTCGAGATTTGTCTTCTAAGTGTTTGTGTAGCTATTGTTATATCTATTATTTCTGATCTTAATTTGTTTTGAAATGTGGGTTTATTACCACTATTCAATATATCAAGATCATTATTAATTGTAAATTCTAGAATTAACTCACCTCTGTGATTTATGTTGCTGCTTCCCCAGATTTTATGATGTGCATTGCTATCCAGGGCAGCAATTATGTCAAGTCCATTGGCTTTTCCCATCATCTGTTATAGCATAATTGTTGGGTCCTTTTCCTCAAAAGGAAGGTATCCCGACAATATGATGATTGGGTTGCCCCCTTTTGGGGTATATTTTACCGCTGCTAGATCTCTAGAACAGAGTTGCCGAAGTGGCAGCAGTTTTAATTCATTTTTATACATAATGGATGAAGTGGACACTGTGCTGTATCCAGGTAGTTTCAGTCCCTTGAGCTCGCCTTTAAGTATATATGGCTCTTGTATTAAGATTATATCAATGTTTTTACCTGTTATATGCTGTTGCAGAACACCACTTGCCGCTATGCAGTGGTGGAGATTGATCTGCAGCAGTCTCATCCAGTTATTATTGTGTTCCACTAGGTGGTTCCCTGGGTGGTAACGGTGGCCTGGTTCCACCTTCCAACCCGACTTTCGTCGGGTCTTTGGGTTTCACAACGCCTCCCGTCGCCTCCCCATGGGTTTTACCTGTGAGAACTACGCCTCCTGCTATTTGTTTAGGTGATTGATGTCTGCTCAAGGGTTCATCTTTGGCTTCCTCCCAGGGTCCAACATCAGCCACCTCTGTTGTTTCTTGGCCTGCCTCCGAGGTCCCTTCCATTTGTCTGACTGGTTCCTCGGAGGTCTCCATCAATACGCATTCCTGCATCATTGATGGTGGTTGTTCGTAGGCTCCTCTTAACTGTCTTACCAGGATCAATTTCATGCCACAACCCACCTTCATACCTCTGGTTTTGAGGGACTCCAGGCTGGGTTCTGAAATTTTAAAAATGGCGAAAAATCCTTTCTCCATTTCCTTCATGTAGTGCAGTCTCCAGGATTTCACGTCTGTCACTGCCTTGTTCTGTACTCTTAGTCTTTTTAAGAGTATTTCTTCGGTAGGAGCTTTCCCAGGAAAGAACGCTCCTATCTTTACCATTTTTGTAAGCTCCCCTGTCTCACAGACTCTGAGCGCCACCTCCTCTCTCAGCCTGATGCTGGGGATCGTTTTTGTTAGCCATTGTTTTGTGTGGTCGTCAAGGCATGAGACGATAAAGCCTCCTCTGCTGAGACTTGCTCCATTAAAGAGTGGCTGATCGTCACTTTCTTCGTCGATATCGTCCACCTTGTCCATTATTAGTTCTTGTATCTCTTCACACTGCTCGCGGGTCAGCTGTGTGTGAGGGTAGTCCTCTGGAACCACCGCCACAAGTTGCCCTCTTGCAGCAAGAGCATAATTTGGTTTGTGTCCCGTCGTCTCTCTGGGTTTCTTTGCAACAGGTGCAGAGGTTCCCGGAGAGGATCTGGGTCTTTTTGTAGTCAGTTGGGGTTGTGTGGGCCGCTTTAAAGGCCTCGCAGTGTTTGCTGCTGGCCTAGTTGGCTGCCCCACTGTAGGCCCGTTTGGGCCCTTGCAGTCTTGGCCTGGCACTTTGGAAGAGGAGTCCTCACGTCTGTATGTTGGCCCAGTATTGTGACACTAACCTTGGTCGGTGCCGCTTTGTCTGCCGGGCCTGGTTGGGCCCTTGCATCCTCAGCCGCCCCTTCCTGGGATGGCCCCGCAACTGGTTGATTATATAGGGATTGGGCTTTCGCCTTCCTCCTATTGCGCCCCTTCACATTCTTTGAGGACCCCGTCGTGGCCAAGGCCTCAGACTGGTCCACATTGAGACGTGTTTGGCTAGTTTCCGTCTCCATAAGTGTAGTCTGTCTTATAGTCATTGGAGCCTGTGAAGCAGCGGCTGCAATAGCCACATGCTCCTCCAGCACTCCATGTGTGTGACTGTCCACATGTAGTGCTTTGATTTCGTCCTCTAGTGCCTGTGAAAGGTGTCTCATGTAAGAGTCGTCTAGAGGTTCTGTGGCGTCTGAGACGTAGGATGGCTCCGATGAGGGAGATTCCTCATCGTGTTGTGGACTTTCGTCCAGGTAAAATAGTTTTTTAATATCTTTGTTCATTGTGTTTTCCCCATTCCACATATGGCTATCCGCCGGGGTGTACCCCCATCTCAGCGCTATCAACGTTGAGAGTCCTGGAGTTCCGTCCTGGAGCCGGAATATATGCTTGGTGGGACTTGGTTATTTGGACTCAGGAGACCTCAAAACGTCCGGTTCCGTTGAAAATCGGAAGTCGAAATTTTTCACGATGGCAATACCTTCTTTTACTATATATTTCGTATGTAGGTAAGTGAAAGTAATAAATGAATAACAATTAAATAATTACTTTTAACATTAACGTAAAATTTATTACAACATTAATAATTTTTAGTCATGGAATATCTTAATTAGTTCTATTAGTTGAGATTATAGCTGTTTTAATATTCATGCCTGCGAAAATAAGTGTATTCGTAGATTTTTGTAATATGAGTTTATTTGTATTTTTATCAATAAATACGAACGTATTTGTTTATTTCAGCTGCACGTATACAATTATTCGCAGACTTTTCCTGCGAATAAGCGAATATTCGTATTTACATTTGCGAATACAAATATATTCTTATTCATATATGGGAATACGAATATTCGTATTCGTATTCGCAGGTTGGGGGTGCTGCGGGTGATATTCGTATTCTTATTCGCGAATACGAATATGCCCAACTCTGTAGGACGCTCGGCAGATGTCAAACATTAAAGTCAGTGATATTAATATTGATGTATTTTATTTTAATACAGTAGAACTTCGATGATTCGTAGTTGAAGGGACTGAGGATTTGCTACGAATTACTGGAGGTAACGAATAATGGAAGGTGGAGAAGGAAAAAATACAAATTATAGAAAGTTGTGTATTTTTAATTGAGATCTTCATTTTTACACTTACAACTATACCATCAAAGTACATAATTAAATTTTATTAATACAAAATTATTTTCAGGATTTATAAAAGTCAGTTATTTTTGACTGCTTTAATTGATCCTGCACGATCGATCACATTTTCGATACAAACCACGGCGGAGAAAACTAAATCGTCGACAAGAAATGTCTTAATTCCGCGGTGTGAGATCGAGCTTGTTTGAAGGAAATTGGTGGAGGAGGCTGGTCATCGTCTCCATTTCCTTAATTTTTTTTTCTCGTCCACTGAGAGACACTTGAAGGTTGGTCGCTTGGAACTCATTTTGTGTACTGAATCTAACACCCGCTGAATGTGATTCACACAACTTGAATATGTGATTCACTCTAGTTTCACCTGCTCTAAGTACGAATTATAGAGTGTTCTTGCCGATAAGACTACGAATTATAGAGGTGACGATCTATCAGTGCCCGAGTGAGCTGTAAAATTTAATACGATTTATGGAAGGGACCGAAATACACTGACTTTTTTTTCGAATTATAGAGGTTTTTTCAAGGGACCGAGCTTTTGCTACGAATTATAGAGGTACGAATTATCGAAGTTCGACTGTAATAAGAATTAAAATTTGGCCAATGAACAAAAAGTTTTCAAACTTTGGCCGAAATCGAATAAAGCTAAAAAAGTTGTGAATTAACTATCCTGCCTCACATCACTTACCCTTAATAACATGTTTAAGAAATTAATATCCTTTTACTCTTGTATATGACCTGTGGACAACCAGTGATACAAATTTCGTAGAAATTGAATGACCTATAAAAAGTTAATTCACCCCCCTCCCATTGACTGTCCATCTAACATTTAATTACATATATTTTTATATTTCCTGAGAACGAAAATTGTTAAAAATTTTATTGAAACCAGATAAACCGATAAAAAGTTAATATCATCCTCAAACCTATCCATAAATAATATCAATGAGGGATTAATATGATAATACTCCTAGTTGACCTTTAAATGACAACACTATTTAAGTCTATCAGCATGACGACACCAGTTAATGGTTTATATATATTTAATTTATAAAAAAAGGAATTTTATGTTGAATTGATGAAGGCATTGTTTAAAGCTGGATAAATTACATCCGTGTTCAGATTGAGACTTGAAAATGGCGACATAGCCAAAACGTTGAAAATAAGCAATAAATGGTAAAGTTGAGATTGTCCTGGTGATTGCTCCACTAAGGTTAACAGCCACTATACCCATAATTTAATAAATCCTGCTGGAACAGTCCTAAGAAAGGCAATGAAGGTGCACTCACAAAAAGAAAGAGTGGGGGGTCATACAATTTCCTTCCGAGGCACACTAGTAGATAATTCACACCAAAAACTACAATAGGAAGTAAGTACAAAATAAGACAACAGAGGATATGTAGAAGGTAGGTAGATAATAGATGGTAGGTTGCAGTATCACTTTGTTTGTGTCTTTAAAAGAGGAAAGTACCCATTAATGAATAACCTCAATAATTCAGAATAAATCTAAGCGTACCCATGCCAAATTTCTCACTCATGCCACTTCACAAATCATTTTGACCAGATTTTGTAGTTGACTTAGCAAGTTTTGGTTCTATAATTCAATAAATATTTCTGTGCTTCCAGTGTTAATTGTGTTATGTCTAAAATTTTAGGATATTCTATTCAACTTAATATTTAAAGAAACTTGTACTAACAGAGAGCATGCCCAACCATCTGGCAACTGGACACAAGACCACATGGTAGATTGTTAAGTAGATGATTAGCCTCCAATGTTAAAGTTTGTCTCTTATTGAATGTCAAATATCAAAATAGTTTCATAAAAATTGTTACAGTTTTAATTGTTTCACTGACAATGCTTAGAATGCCCTGCATTTTTATTTATTTTTTTATATTCTTCTTCATAGTAATTATAAGTAATTAACATTACTTAGCTGAGATTCAAAAATAGGCCATTTATAATTTTAAATATTTGATGAATAAAAAAACCTCGTTTGGGTCTTAACCATGTTTAGGGAGTGCCCCAAAGGTGGTGGATGTGGGGCTAAGTCCGATAACTCATGTAAACTAAGGTAAACTGGTCCCCCCCATTCGGTAGATTTAAATATGGAATGTGAGGAGTTTCAATACAGTGGTTGGGTTAAAATTGGTCCTAAATGAGGTTAGGGGTACAGTTTAGATATTGTGGCACTGAAAGAGATCTGCTGGCCAGAGGAGGGCTCGCTAAGGGAAAGTAAGTTACTATTTGGTACAGAGGGAGCAGAAGCTATTATTTAGGCACTGGGTTTCTCATTAGGAATGAGTTACTATCTGTGTTGAGGGACATTCAATTTTTTATGATAAGATTTCAGTGGCTATTTTTCAGGAGTTTGGGTGTAAAATCAGTTGATCAATACACATTTCCCTACCAAAGGTAGTGATAATAAAAATAGTTTTGGTTTTTGATGAACTACCATGAATCTACATGAAAATTATTCTGGAAGACACAAACGCAAAGGAATATTATCTGTATGTGTATACTATGTAGTATATCTGTATGTGTAGTATATGCAAATGTATATTATCTGACAATGGATTAAAAAAATTTTACATGAATATAGAGATGACAACGCTCTTAGATTAATAATTAATATTTTATAATTAGATTAATAAATTTTTTCATATTGAAAAACCTCATAATCAACAAAAGTTCTATGTTTAAACACAAAAAATTCATAAACAGCCAGACATAGCCAGATTCTCAAACCCGAATTCAAATTGATCATGTCTTGGTCCAAAATAAGTGGAAAAATAGTTAAATTAAGTTAGATCTTATGGTGAGGCCGAATGTGGATCGAATCATAAACTATTAATCATTAAAATCTGTCAAATAATTAACATAAAGAAGAGAAATGACTGCAGTTTATATAAACATAATTTTAATCTGTAAACAATTAAAAAACAATTTGAGCTAAAAGTTAAGAATAGGTTTGGAGCTTTAGAGCCTTCTTATGAGTATACTGAATATATAGACAAGATATGGGTAGAGTCCACAGATAATATTAAAGAGGTAGTAGATATGAGAGATGGTCAACTGTTCTTCAATTACGATAGGTTAAATGATGGTCAGGATTTTCAGTTTACAATGATTTTATTATGGTAAGCCAACGTTTCGATCCAACTTGTGGATCTTCATCAGGGCTAAAAGAAAACAAATATATGAGTATCTATGCTAGAGGGTGACAATAAATGGATACATTACAGAACTGATAATAATATAAAAAATGGTGTATACATGAATATTAAAATAAGAGGCTGGTTAACAAGATAAAATAGAATTTGATATTTACCTACTGAGTCCAGGTGGATACTAAGACTAAAGGTAAAAATAAGGTGAGAGGTAGAGGTAGGGGGTTAGTTTGTCGACTTCAAAGGTGTATGACGGGGAAATCCAACGCTTTTGAAGTGAAGGCACATGACAACTGAGTGAACTAAAATATTTAAAAACTAACAAAGTAGATGGTATTGTATACAAATAGTTGTGTCTGGACTCAATAATAACATAAAAATGAGATAATACATAATGTAACAATGCATATACATATGCAGATACTCATATATTTGTTTTCTTTTAGCCCTGATGAAGATCCACAAGTTGGATCGAAACGTTGGCTTACCATAATAAAATCATTGTAAACTGAAAATCCTGACCATCATTTAACCTATCGTTATTAAAGAGGTATGTAATTTGTGTCTTGGAAAAAAGGAAAAAAAATAGAACAAGCCAAGGTTCGAAGATTGTTTAAACATTTGTGAAAAAAGAAAGTGCTAAATGAAAGTATTAAATATAAGGGTATAAGACTAATTTTGCTTACTTTTCACCCTTAAGGAACGAAACAACTAAATTGCTCAAATATAAAAACCGGTACCTCAAAAACAAAATAATAAAAATGAAAGCAAACGAAAACAAAAATAAAGTTAAAGCCAAATACAAAGGTATAAGCAGAATCCGTATACAGTCGGCCTGTTATAACTGGAGTTAGTCTGTTCGCTGTGGGTTAGTCCAAGGCTTGACCTTGAGTGGGTGCTACGGGGCTGCCGCTTGAGCAACCGCCCAGTGCTGAGTTCTTTTTGCTACTTTTTCTTCGCTAATTCGTCATTTCTGATTTAAAAAAAAAAAGAAAAATTCCATCCTCATTTTTATATCCGGACTTTGGACCGGCATTGGTAGAGTTAAATTTTTTTTTTTTTTTTTTTTTATTTAATAATGTTCTTGTGTGTGATATGTTTTGAAGCACGGTAATAAACACAAAGGTACTTCACACACATCACAGCAATACATCGTTAATTTTCTATTTTTTTGTTTACTACAAACAATGCACTGCCTTCTTGGCTTCTTTTCGCTTCCTGTTGGTGGCAGCTCTTTGACGAAATGTTTGCCAATTAATCTTTGTGGAATGTCTTCAGTGCTAGACCTGCGACTTCCAGATGATTTTCTCTCTGTATAATATTTTTTAAAAATTTCCCTAATCAATTGTACTTGAAAATCGACTAATGGAATTTTTTTCTTTGTGGCAATCTGAAATAATGCATGTGCATTAAGTACTGAAATGTCAATAAAATGTAGAAATAATTTTATATACCATTTCTGCGATTTTCTTAGACATTCCATGGTACTAAGCATCATGTCCGTCTTATCCACTGCCCCCATGCATTTATTGTAGTCGATTACCACTTTTGGCTTCAGCTTTTTTTCACCTGTTTGTCTATCAACATTATTTGTTTGGCACATTTCTGCCGAATGAAATGTTGATAACATCCATAATTCTTGTTTATGAAAGTGAAATGAAAAATTTTACTTTATTCTCGGACATTTAGTCCCCTAAGAATAACATTATTGACAATTTTTAGGGAGCGTTTGTCTGGCTGTACTATATACAATTATGTAAATTAAAACTAAAAATACACACTTTAACAACAAATGGAAATAAATCTTAACTTCATTAGACACCACATTTGTGAAAAAAAAAAGAAGAAGAAAAATAGAAAAAAAAAAAGAGAATCATTATTAGAATAAATAAATGATGAAACTTCAGTTTATATATTTGTACAAAACCTTCAAAACTAAATCAAGAAGAATAATAATTTTACATCTGCACGGAAGATTGATGTTCCAGGAAGTTGAGAAACAGGAGGTGTTTGAACGAGGGTAGGGAGGAAGCTTGACGAATGGATCCGGGTAAGGAATTCCAAAACTGGGTGGCAGGAATAATGAAGGATTTATCGAAATAGGCGGTTCTATGAGTGGGGATATACAAGTCTGTAGGTTGAGATCTAATATTTAGCTGATGGATGGACGAACGTGGGGTAAGGAGGTCAAGAACGTATGTGGGTTTTTTGGCTCTTAGGATTTGGAAGAGGAAGGAGCCGAGCAGATAATGTCTTCGAAAATTAGGAAAAAGGAAACTTTGCTGGGAATAATATTCAGAGATGTGTGAGTGTCTCGGGAGACCAAGGATAAATCTCATGAAACGGTTCATCAATCTTTTAAGTCTTATCTCAAGCTCACCAGACAGACCACCATACACCAGACATCCGTAATCAAACTGTGGAAGGATAAGGGAGGATACTAAAAGACGACGGGTACTTTGAGGAAATGAGTCTCTGAACCTATGTAGCTGCTTGAGGATTGTGATGGATTTACGGGTAATTTGGGAAATGTGATGATTCCAGGTGAGGTGTTGATCGAAGGTTATACCGAGGTTCTTTATGGATTCTTTAAAGTGGTTTATCACACCACTTCAATACCAACAATTTTCCTGACAACGATCTAAAAGAAGTCTCTCCTCTTTTCAGCTTTTCCTCCATTTTTGGCATCTCCTCTCTCTTTCGACGCACAGTTCCACAACAATTTGTGGATTTGTCGTACAACCAACAAAAGAGATCCGGGCTGGTGTACCAATTATCAATGACCCTTATCTAAATAGGGCTCTAAAAGAGTCGCTACAACATCACCGGAAATACCTAACCCAAAGAATTTTATGTTGGTAGAAAGGCCGGTATAAATTACAAAGTCTAAAATATAAGCTGAGTCACAATCGCACAGCACAAAAATTTTAATTCCAAATCTACTCCGTTTCGAAGGAATATATTGTTTGAATGACAGTCTCCCCTTGAACAATATTAGACTTTCATCAATGCACAAATTTTCCTTCGGAATCAAATTTGTTTTAAATGAATGTCTCAATTTATCTATTACTGGTCTTATTTTATGCAGAGGATCGGATGGATTCGGATTATTATTGTCAGAAAAATGTAGGAACCTCCTGATTAATAAATATCGATCCCGTGCCATCATTTTAGTGAATATACTGGTTTCCAATAATGGATCTTTGGACCAGTAATCATATATTTTATGTTTTTTAATCATTGTCATTAACATGGTTAGGCCAGTGAATAAATAAAACTCTTCCACACTAATTGTCTTCCATTTTTTCATTCTTGATTTTTCTGACGGAGGCATGCAATTGCTTACATATTCAAAATAACTGTCAGATTGTTCAATTATTAAATTTATTAAATCTCTATTAAAAAACATTATGAAAAAATTAAAAAAAGCACTGGAATCAATTTCCGAGGGGCATTGGCCTGCATCTTCAACTATAAAATCATGCTTTTTTGGCTCGAAATCTTCATTCTTCCATTCCAGAGGAGGCCTATCACTCCTTTTACGTTTTTTGGGAGCAATTACTTCTTCTTCTAATTCTGACTCGGATGTAGAGCTTTCAGGGTCTAAAAAACTAACCGATCTGACAACTCCTGCTGAAGTAGATGGAACTCCAGCTGACGTAGACGGTACTGCAACTGATTCTTCAATATCTGATTCTTCGTCACCAGAGCTAGTTTCATCTAAATCACTATTCTGTAAACAGGCTAGCAATTCTTCACTTGTATAAAACCGTTTTCTAAACACATTGTTAGAGAAAACAAACTATACTGAGGGACTTGAACAGGTACAGTGCCTAGGCCAAACCAGGTATAAAAAGGTCTAGCGACTCCTGACCTGGCATAGAATGAAAAGGGGATGCCTACGCTACCTACTGGGTATTCAAAGAGTCCATAGACTGATTTAGAGACCGCTAGATGCCGTTTCAGCGGGACAGAAATATGTGCGAGTAGCAGACGTTCAGAATCACAGATCTGTGATAGTAGCACTGGAGGCGCGCTCCCTTAGGCGCACAAATCTGTGTTAGTAGCACCAGGGGCACGCCAGCCCACTGCACATATCTGTGTTAGTAGCAGTTAAAGGGTTAAGGATAAAATGACAATATCTTGGCCGATCCAGTAGACATGTTAAGTAGGTTCAAGGAACATTACGATAGTATTTAAAATACAGAATATAATAGAAGGACTGAGTGTAAAGGAAGCTGGATAATTATAATTGTATAAAGCGGCGGGAACCTATATAATATTCTTAGTGAACTAGGAAGCTGCAATTTCTGACATACATCTTTTGTTTAAAAAGGTCCGGGAACAGGACAAAATACTCAAAGAATGAACGAGTCTATTCCTATTCCAATTCACAAAAATGGGTCAAAAACAGGTTGCAATAACTATAGAGGAATCTAAGTCCTTTTTATCTGTTATAAAATATTTACTTTAACTCTTACTATAACTCAATACACCGAGGAAATTACAAGACTACCAATGTGGTGATAAACAGAACCATTCAACCATGACCAAATATTTTCTCTTTATTAAATATCAGATAAAAAATTAGAGTGCAACGTTCCTGTATACACAATACTTATGATTCAATTAGCTGCCAAAAGTTGCATAATGTTGTTGTCGAGCAGGGAATACCAAAAAAGTTAGTAAATCTAGCAAGAATGTGTATGAACAAAACATTGTATAAAGTTTCGGTCACTTTTATTATTCTTTCTTATGAGTCTCTATTGCCTATTGTTGTGATGTTTCTTACTTGAGATCTTTTTCTTATGAAGATTTGTCTTTAGGGGTAATGATTATAGTTTAATTAAATTTAAATAATCTGCTGTTACTAGTTAAATTGAATTTAAATAAACTGCCGCATATTATTATGCGTACAATTATCGTAATTATTTATTATTAGTATAATTAGCGTAATTATTATCAGTACAATTTCAGCTAAAAGTTTATGGAATTCCATACACAGTATGATTGATGTGATCTAATGGTCATCTGCTTTCTCTTTAAGTACTTGGAAATCCATCTATTTTTATCTAATTTATTTCATATATAGATTTAATGTATCTATATATTGAATCTCAGATTTCTCTTTACTTTCTTTTTTCAAAATTAGCTTCCAAAAATTGAATAATTCTACAGATTGATCGATTATCCCCTTTTTCAGATTAAAGGCATAGACAAAATCAGTGCGTGATAATGTTTTTTATCAATGTCATATGTGATGTTTTTTTGTTAATAAATGCAATAATTTCTTGTCCCTCAATTAGGAGTGAAGCATGTTTTTTTTTTTTTTCGGTTTGCAGATTTCTGCCCTCTTGAACAAGTTACCTGAAACCACACATCTCTGTATTTCAGTTTGTGCTGTTTAAGCTCAGTTCAATTTTTCTAATAGAATTGTGCCAGAAATAGAATTTTCCTTTGTGAATGTACTTCATTCTCCTATCAACCTGTTATCACATTCTCTACTTTGTGAAAAATTTAGTTCATATTTTTACCCCATAGGAGTGATAGAGTTAAACTAACATCACTGATAAATATTCCCCTTAACCTTCATCTTTGTCTCACTATAGTTATTATATTCCAATTTCTCTAGACTTCTGATTAATTTAGGTACCGAAGCCAACCACCCTCCTTAATAAGAGGAAAATATGTCTGGAGTCGTTATAGGCTTCTACATAATTATCATACCTAATGTTGTCGTCAAAAATAGATTGTTTGATTTTTTTTAATTGAAAGTTATGTTTTATGACGTATCGAACCTTAATATCTTACAATTTATATTTATATCTAATAGTGTTAAAATGTTTATATGTGCTGTTGATTGATCTGATATAATTTATAAGAAATTCTGATTTGTGAGGAGCAGTGAAATTACATGAATTATTAAATTGGACTGTGTAAATTTACCTTTTTTAATCACACCTATGATATAAATTCTTTTCATTGACAATGTTATCCTATTGGTTGATTACAGTTTTCTTTCTAGCTCTATTATATCCCAGTTCACCTTTTAAGAAATAATATATTTATTTAGGATTAAACTAGTTAGTTTAGTTAAATTATATTTTGAATACAATTTTTAAACAGTTGATGGGAAATGTTTAGGAGGTTCAGGTGAGTGGGAACTGTACAGAAGAAATGTGGGTTTGGAAGGAGATGTTGAAGTTTCCCGAAGAAGAAGTTGGGCTGCATTAGAAGATCTCACACATTGTAAGGATTCTACTAAGGCTGGTCGTCAAAGAAGGTTTGTAGCTTATTTGTACCTGCATTGCCACAAAGAGAAAACTGATCTTTCCTGAAATCAGTACTTGATAATTATTAAACAATAATTAATGAAAAAGTCAGCTTTATCAATACAATGTACAGGATAAATAATCATTTTGGATTTTATTTGAGTTTATTCATATAGTAGATATTTTTTCATACTATTACTTAGCTTTGTCTAGTTTTGCTGTACTGCATGTATTATGTATATGAATAATGCATACTCTACTAAACTTTGAAATCTTTAGTCTTCGAGTTTCATCTAGAAAGTTCATATAAGAGTTTTAAAATATTATGTTTTAATTTAATCATTTTTCAACATTTTTCGCCTTCAAAATATTCCCCCTGTGTCATCTTATTTTCCTCTACTGGGGATCCTTAACCCATTTTGTCCCAGAGATGCATTATGCATTATTAATATTAATATTATTTTCAGTACATTCTTATGAGATTTTTGTTTTATTTCTATTTTTTAATGTATAAGGTTCTAAATTATTATTAAAAATGTCGAAGATTATTAAAAATATACAGAGAGCCCCTGAGAAAAAATCGATATTATTTTATAAAAATTTTGAAAGCGGTTTTTTAAATCCTAATAGTATTTATATTAAAAGAATTAGAATCTGCCTGTAAGATCACCTGTAAAAATGGTGGCCCCCTAAAATGGAAAATTTTCGAAAATTCATCGTCCAGAAAAATGTCTTCTCTTTAAAATGAAAGTATATAAAATTTTGCAACAAATAGCTTGCTTACAGTTAAAATCAGTCGTCATTTTGCCAAAACTGTTCATCGAACTTTTATTAGAAAAATGAATCAAGCCCTTCCAACACCTGCACCTTGTACGGGTCTTCTTCATTAGAAAAATGTTTCATATAAAAGTTGTAGAAGATGAAATTCTGTTTAAAACAAGATCCGTAATTTTTAAATTAGCTCACTCCTGTGTGAAAAACTAATAAAAACATGGTAACAAGTATTCAGTGCTTAGATGCATAAAATTTTAGGAATTTTAATTTTGGTTTCATGCATATACTGAGGCTGAGGGAAAAATACTTTATGTTTTTATTGAAATTTATTAGAAATGAAGAGCAAGTGTAGAGAGCAGTAATCAAAAGCTGGGATCTAGTAAAGCTAATCAAGGCATTTCTTAACTTAAAAGGATGCAATGAGAGCCCCCTTAAATCACGGTAACATAACCGCCCGAAATAGGCCATGCCCAGAAGTAACATTGGGAAATCTTTACCAAAAAAATAATATATCTAATTTTTTTTACTTTTATCTTTCATTTTATTATTTACATTATATTTGTTGTGTTTCCCTGTTTCAGTGGGAATGATTTATGTAGTATCAGCTTAAGCAGTATGGAGTCTGATATGGATGATCCATTCTGTGAAAGTACAACTAATCTTTTAGGAACTAATGAAGTTATTTCAAGAGTACGGCCAACGCGTACTCATGCTAATTCATCCACTCATTCTCTTAATGAAGCTGAACTTCAGGTAAGATCTCCTACATTATTAAATTACATAAGATACGTCTTTTTTTATTATTTTTTTTTTTTTTCGTTCTATTTTGATTATTTGTTGTTGATCTGGTCCCAAATCCTGGTTGCTTAATTCAAATAATATTTTTAATATGTAAATTTATATGGATTTTTTGATACATTAGATTTTCAGACTTAACTTGTGTTGGGACCACGTCATATTTATTATAATGCATTATAGTTATGGAATTGAAAAGAAGTGGATTATATATGTTACAAATATGTAAATTAAAATCAATGAAAAGATATTAATTTAAAATAACCAATACAATTTGTAATCCTTATCATATTGTTTTTATGAATTGCATATAATCATGTTAAAATTTGCCAAATCATGGATGGCTTAAGAGTTTGGGCATAAAAAAAAAATATATAAAATAACCAATGTAATCAGAAATGTATAATGTTTACTGTTTGCTAACTTTATTCGATGGTTCTGACCTAATTAGACTTGGATATTCCGATAGTTTTTATCAGGGATTGAAACAGTTATAACTTGTTACGAAAAACTTTAACTGTTATATAAAAAATTTTACTAATAACCTCTGAACGATATATAAAGTTTTTTCAAAACTGTTATATAACAGTTCTAGCTAAATAGAGTTTTAACTGTTTTAAAACATTATATATCTAATAAAAAAAGTATTTGGTAAACTTTTACTTATTACCTCTAACACAGAACTTAAAAATTTATAAAAAAAATATCTATTTCAAAATTTAGAAAGGCGGTGTAGAAGAACAATGGAACACCCTCTCTCGAATTGTTAAAGATACAGCAGAGAAAGCTGTAGGGCTAGAGGAACGAGCTGTTAGGTCCCCGTGGTTTGACGCTGAGTGTGCATTTGCCAAGGATGCAAAGAATAAGGCCTACAGAAATATGATTCAGAAGCGATCAACGAGAAGGGCCACAGAAGAATATAGAAACAGAAGAAAGGAGGAAAAGAGCCTACACAGAAGAAAGAAGAGAGAATGGGAAAGGCGGCAGCTAGAGGAGATGGAGGAGCGAAAGAGACAGAAGGACTCAAGAACATTCTACAGGATGGTGAATGAAAGTAGAAAGTCATTCAAACCAAGGGTCCGATCATGTCGAAAAGAAGACGGCTCCTTGTTTACGGAGAAGGAAGAGATCCTGGCTCAATGGTCCCGTCACTTTGATGCGCTGCTAAACGAGGGTGCAGGAGCTCCAGATGACTTTGTGATCCCATGTGCTGAGCATGATCTGGACCCCCCAGACCCCCCCGACATGTGAAGATGTTCTTGAAGCCATTAACAGGCTGAACAATAACAAAGCCCCAGGAGAGGATGGGATTCCTTCAGAGCTACTTAAGCATGGTGGTGAGGAGTTCCAGAGAGCCCTCTACGACATTATCCTCACCATCTGGGTTGAAGAGAAAATGCCAAATCGGTGGAAGAAAGGCATAATTTATCCACTTCACAAGAAGGGTAATATCCTGGATTGCTCCAATTACCGTGGTATCTCACTCCTTCAGTGTGCTTATAAGATCTTTTCGAACATTATCTACCGCAAACTTCTCCCGATAGCTGAGAGGGTGATTGGTAAATATCAGGCAGGGTTCAGAGGTGGAAGGTCTACAGTTGATCAGATGTTTAGCCTCCGGATGATATTAGAAAAGTCTCAAGAGTACAGGATGACAACCCACCACCTGTTCATAGACTTCAGGAGTGCATACGATAGCATCAAGAGACCTCAACTGTATGCAGCCCTGTGTGACCTTGGAGTTCCTCGGAAACTTGTCCGCCTGATTAAAATGACTATGGATGATGCTAGGTGCACAGTTCGAGTACAGTCCGACTTGTCGCCTCAATTTGATTCCACGCGAGGAATTAGGCAGGGTGATGGTCTTGCCTGCCTATTGTTTAACCTGGCCCTGGAGAAGGTGATACGTAACTTCCAGACTACCGACACTATCTTCAACAGGCTGACGCAAATACTAGGGTTTGCTGACGACATAGACCTGGTTGCACGCTCCTTTGAATCTCTAAAAAATGCATTTTTAAAGTTGGCTGAAGCTGCAGAGACTATGGGAATGAGCGTAAACCAGGAAAAAACCATGTATATGTGCGCAGGACCTGGAGCAGAGAACGCAGCTCGAGTGCCTGTGGCCATGGGCCCTTTTCCGTTTACCTTTCTTAATGTGGACCATTTTACATATCTGGGAGCTGTAGTAAGCTGTGAAAACAGAATATCTCTGGAAATTAAACAGCGAATAATAATGGCAAACAGGTGTTTTTTTGGCCTTAGTAAACACCTTAGAAGCAGTGCAATCTCTCGACGTACGAAATGTCTCCTCTATAAGACCCTCATTAGGCCTGTACTCACATACGGTTCCGAAACATGGACCCTGTCAAGCACTGAGGAAAAAGATATATTAATCTTTGAAAGAAAGATCCTTCGTCGGATCTTTGGACCAGTTAAAGTCGGTGAGATTTGGAGAAGGAGGACGAACAGGGAGATATATGACCTGTATGGGGAGGCGGATGTGATGAGGTGCATCAACCTTGGGAGGCTGCATTGGGCCGGCCACATAGCCAGAATGTCAGAAGAGGAAATCCCAAGAAAGCTGCTCGACGGAAAGCTCTACAGGACAAGAGGGATTGGTAGACCAAACCTAAGATGGGTGGATGCCGTCATCCGGGACGCCCGTGAACTGTTGAACACCCGCAACTGGCGAGCGACTGCACAAGATAGAGCCACCTGGCGAAGGCTCATTGAGGAGGCCAAGGACCACATCGGTCTGTAGCGCCACGGAGTAGTAGTAGTAGCTAAATAGAGTTTTAACTGTTTTAAAACATTATATATCTAATAAAAAAAGTATTTGGTAAACTTTTACTTATTACCTCTAACACAGAACTTAAAAATTTATAAAAAAAATATCTATTTCAAAATTTAGAAAGGCAGTATTCTCATAAAAAAAAAATATATACATATAATATGTGTGTGTATATATATATATATATATATATATATATATATATATATTGATACAACTTCCTTACCCTTTCTCATATAAAATCTTACCTTTCTAAGGATAAATCATTAATAACTTGGCTGCTTGCCTAGATAATATTCCCTCATGGAATACACTTGCTACGCTTATACTCTTTCTCAATTTAAAGCTTATAAACATGAGGGGTAAGGCTCATATCAATGTGAAAAATTACCATGAAATTAAATTGTCTTTTACTATCAGGAATGAACTGTGGAGGAGAAGAAGAAAAATTAATACATTACAAAAGAATTTATTCATTAAGAATATTGACATAAAATTAGGATGGTGACATTGAACTCTGATATTATCTTTTATGATGACAAAAAAAAAAATTATTTAAATTTATATTACAAAATTAAATCTTATTATTAATTAAACTATAAACTACTTTGAAATCATTCTAACTGAAAATGTTAAACAATGGTTTCAAGCGCTTTTGAATTAACTGAATATAAATATTATTGAACATATTACTTTGAGCTCATTTATGAAATAAACAAAATTATTCTGCAGAATATAATTTGTGGTACTTGCTATTGCTGATATACTGATGACAGACTCTGCAACCTGGATTCCTTTCCACAGATCATAGTCAAAACTGCCGGGAAGCTGGGATGACTGGGGCTAAGATTTTCGCGCGATGAATCTGTTACATGGAATGAGCTTTTCCACTTTCCCCACTCTCGCCCTTTTCGTACTTTTTAGGGCGATACCTGGCGGCCAAGTAGTGCGATTATATCTTTTTCTCTCTTCATCTGTATCTTTATCTCTCTTTAATATGGCCGTTAGAGTATCGTATGTTGTTTCCTGTACGTGCAGGTGGTTACTCGCTTCTTCCTAATTCCCTTTGTCATTCCTTTTGACTCTTAACTCTGCACATTTTTAATTCTATAATATTTAAAATATATCTTGATTTATAAGTTATTAAATTTTAATTAGGCAGTACCTGTTTCTCGTATCAATATACAGGGTGACATGCTACTCGTGCGACAAACTTTACCAGTAGATTCTCTACCATAAAATGAATAAAAAAGTTCATATTGACCATGGTCCGATTCTCAACCATTTCGGAATAATTTCGCTTTTTATCGATTTTGAAAGATATCACGACCTGCCATCGGAAAACCGTGATATCTTTAAATCTGAAAATTTCTCCGAAAAGCTGATAGCACCGTTGAAATCTACATTAATTGTTCAATAATAAAATGGTCATTTCAAAATTTTTGGGCCAATTTTTCGTGTTTTATTTCAGCCAGAACAACAAAATAAGTGAAAAATTTTACAAATCGGAAAGTGTTTAACATAATCCAGAGTTTCTAATTTTAGTTTCAGAAGGCAGCAAAGTTGAGGGAAAATACCTCAATTAATAACGCTTCTAACGCACTCTTCATTTTTTAATTTGGTGTTTCTAAGACCAAGATATGGATGACATAAAGAGAAAAAATTATGGTTCAAGGATTGTTAATGCTTGAGAATTTACATTTTAAATTTGAAAAAACTAATACAACTCACCAATATCTTTAAAATAAATTTATTTTTAATCATTTTATTTATGTTCAAATTGGAAGCCGTACTCTGCAATACACAAACGTGCCCGTTTTCTCATACTCCCAACTGTCACACCAAAAGTAAGAAAACGCCGAAGTTTTTCAGCAGCGGCGAAGATCCTTGCTCTCAAATTGTCTATGTTTGTCACTTCAGTGCGATAGATCAGTTCCTTGAGATATCCACAGACGAAATATTCCATGGGGTTGAGATCAAGAGATCTTGGTGGCCATAGAACTGTCCCATCACGGCCGATCTACGTTTCGAATAATCTGTCAAATACCCCTGAACTATTCTAGAGGAGTGAGGAGACGCACCATTACTGCCAAAAACTGTGTTTGGGCGGAAGTTATTGGAGATTTACTCGTGCTGAAAAATTATGTTTCTCCTCAATTGTAAAAGAAGGTCCTCCAGCAAGGCAGGCCGCGTGTTTTCGATAATATTTAAGTAATGTTGCGTCTCCTCACTCCTCTAGAATAGTTCAGGCGTATTTGACAGAACATTCGAAACGTAGATCGGCCGTGATGGGAGAGTTCTATGGCCACCAAGATCTCTTGATCTCAACCCCATATATATACATGTAAGGGATCCTGATAGGTTTCACTCAATAAATAACTCAAATTACAAAGAAAAATAAATCTTTATTAAACAAATAAAAGAACTATTTACAAAAAAACTTTGCTGAACTAAAAAAAATAATATTTACAACACCACACAAAACTAAATCTACAATATCTACTCTACCAAACTTAAACAAAAATATCTGTGCAAAGCAAAACTTAAAAGGAAGCAAACATGCATAGAGAAAAGAAACAAAATAATAATTGACTACTTGCAAGCAGCTGGGCATTAATAATTACAATATTTCATTGATTAATGCACAATACAAAAGCTAGTAGCATGCAGTGATAAGGTAACCTCTCTCTACTACTCTCTGGCCAGAAAGCAGTCCAAAGAGGTAGGACAGCCCTCATTGGCCAAAGAGCCATTACATGACTCCCCCCCAATGAGGCTGTCCAAGAATCTTACATTTGGGCGTACAACCCGCCCTGAGCGTGTTTTGTAAGTTGTCTCTGATGAAGGTGGTGGTACCCGTTGCGCGGGTTGACAACTTCCGGGCAGTTGTTGCTCTGGTGTTAGAGAAGACTCTGCATCCTGTAGCTGAAAAGCTGGCTTAACCCGATCCACAGAGACATTAATAGTAGTGTGGTCTGGGAGCTGGAGCTTGAAGACCTTCTCATCCCGGCTCAAAACAAGATAAGGACCTGTATAAGGTGGCTGCAGTGGCTTCCTCACAGTGTTATCCCTGGGAAACACATGAGAGCAGGACCTCAGAGCTGCATGCACAAATGGTGAGCGCGATGATGATCTGAAAGGTGCAGGTCGCAGCTGATCCATCGAGCACCTTAGCCAGTGTAAGTTTTCCTGTGGATCTCGCGGGCCTGGAGATGCGACGAGAAACTCTCCTGGTAGACGAAGAGGCTGCCCATACTCTGCTTCAGCAATACTAGCATTGATGTCCTACCGTATGGTAGTCCTTAGGCCTAAGAGTACAATGGGTAGCTTGTCCACCCAATGCTCGGCATCCATATGTGCTGTCAACGCTGCTTTGAGGGAGCGATGCCAACGCTCCACACAGCCATTGGTCTGAGGGTGATATGCAGTGAAGCGAGCTCGATCAGCGCCTATGAGCTTCCTGAAGCTGGTGAATAGTCCTGATTCAAATTGACGCCCCTGGTCGGTAGTGATTCTCTTTGGTGAACCAAAACGGGCTATCCACAAGTCAAAGAACGCCTTCGCAACAGTGTCTGCTGACATATCTGGTAGCGGGGCAGCTTCAGGCCACCTTGTGAATCGGTCTACCATAGTTAGGCAGTATCTCATACCCTTTGATGGAGGCAGAGGGCCTATGAGATCCACATGTACATGTTCAAAGCGTCCACTTCCAGTGAATACCATTGGAGGCGCAATTGTGTGACGTGTTACCTTTGAGCGTTGACAGGCCACACAAGCTTTGGCCCAGTTCCCCACATCAACATTTATTGAGGGCCAAAAATATTTGCCTGTAATGAGATGCCGGCTGGCCCGCACTCCAGGGTGGCTATTCTGATGACACAGGTCAAAACACTTGCGCCGTAACATTCTAGGGATGTAAGGTCTGGCCTTGTCCTTGGAAATCTCACACCACACTGGACGGTGGACTCCAGGGAGGGAGAATTTCTTAAATTCCAGGTTTTCCTGAGTGAGCAGCCTACTTAACTCCTCATCCTTTTCTTGAGTAGCGGCGAGTTGGTCCCAATCTTCATCTAGTGACAGCTCTTCCACCCGGGACAGTGCGTCTGCCACCGAGTTTGCAGATCCTCCAATATGCCGAATGTCCGTGGAGAACTGAGAAATAAAATTCAGCCAACGGATACGCATGGGAGCTGCTGTGGTCGACTTTTGCAGGAATGCATAGGTCAGTGGTTTGTGATCAGTAAAAATAGTAAACTGCCTCCCTTCAACCACTGGCCTAAAGTGCTTGACTGCCTTAAGAATCGCCAGCAGCTCGCGATCATAAGCAGCATACGTGCGTTGTGGAGGCGATAATGCTTTGGAGAAGAATCCAAGAGGAATCCACCTGTTTTCTTGCCATTGCTGGAGTACTGCGCCAACACAGGTATCAGATGTGTCACACGCTATGGAAATGCGAGCATTATTTGCTGGGTGCCCTAGGTAGGTTGCGTTGCAAAGTGCATCCTTACACTTCTGAAATGCTTCCTCTGAGTTAGGGTTCCAATCAATCTTGCGCTGGTCGTTTTTGCGGACCTGGTGCAAGTAAATATTAAGTGGTTGTTGAATGCTGGCAGCATTTTTGATGCATGGCCTGTAGAAATTAATCATGCCCAGGAATCGCCGCAGCTCCTTGACAGTAGCAGGCTTTGGATATGAGAGTATTGCTTGTATGCGGCTATCCATGGGCTTGATTCCTTCCGCTGATACTTTATAGCCCAGGAAGTCGATCTCCGACTGTCCTAGGAGACACTTCTCTGGGTTAATGGTGAGACCGTAATCGTCCAATCTGTGCAAAACTGACCGGAGATGCTGTTCATGCTCCTCCCTCGAAGATGAAAAAATGAGTAGATCGTCCAGGTAAGCGAAACAGAATGGAAGATCACGAAATGCCTGATCCATAAGGCGTTGGAATGTTTGACTTGCATTATGTAAGCCAGGACACATGCGAGTAAACTCGTAGAGCCCAAATGGTGTGATAATAGCTGTCTTCGGGACATCTGCTTCCAATATGGGAACTTGGTAATAGGCTCGACACAAATCCAGGCGAGAAAATATAGACCTCCCGTGGAGATTTACATTAAAGTCTGACAGGATAGGGACACCGTAGCGGTCTGGAACTGTACGAGCGTTCAGCCTCCTATAGTCACCACAGGGACGAATGGTGCCATCCTTTTTTGGGACAACATGAAGAGGTGATGCCCAAGGACTCTTCGACGGCCGGATGATTCCCCTCTCCATGAGACGTCGAAACTCCTCCTTGACTGCCTGGTACCGCTCCGAAGACAGACGTCGAGCCTTGGATACCACAGGAGCACTTCTGGTTTCGATGTGATGAATTATTGAATGCTTGGGAGTCAGAGTCTGCGCAGAGTTAGAGTGAGTTACTCGAGGAAATTCAGCGAAGATTTGTCCAAAAGGCATGTTACCAGGGATTGCAAGAATTGATGGAGCAGTCACCCGCAGGAGCTGGCCTCTGGATGTTAACCCAGTGGTATCATCAATTAGCCTCCGACCCTTTAAATCTACTAAAAGATGATGATGTGCCAGAAAATCAGCCCCAATTATGGCCCTAGGTATGTCAGCGACAATGAAGGTCCAGGTGAATTTCTTCCGCACGCCTAGGTCAAGGTCCAAGGTTCGCTCACCATAGGTAGCAATGCGGGAGCCGTTGGCTGCAAACAAGCAGAGTTCGCCAGGAAGATGCTTGTCCCGAGAACGAGGAAGGACAGAAACTGCTGCACCTGTATCAATGAGGAAGGTGATTCCTGATGCGCGGTCTGAAATGAAGAGGCGGTGTTGTTGAGTGGAGGCAGTGCTGGATTCCGCCATTTCCAACACTGCATCTAGTTTTCCGCCGACTTGCGTTGCTTCCTATAAGAGCAAGGACTTTTACATTTTCTTGCACGCTCACCGAACCGGTCATGGTAAAAACAATAATCTGGGTTCCGACTTCGCGAGCGTGCTTGCTGCCTTCTGTTAGATGGAGAGCGAAAGTTGCTACGTCCTCTTGCTTGAAGTTTAGCAACCTGCTTTGTAAGTGCCTCGATCTGAGCTTCAAGGTGCTGAAGTTGCGAGTTGCAACTAGAGGATGGAGCGGAGGCAGTATTGATGTCCATAGGGCGGTGAACTTCTTGAATTCTGTCAGCAATAGGAGCCAACTTGTCCAACGATAGGCCTTCTGATGCTGAAAGTATAGCTTGGGTACCTGAAGGTAATGCCCGGAGCCAAATAGACCTTAGCATTGATTCTGAAGCATTGTCTCCAGCCAATCGCTTCATATTCCGTAGGAGCTGTGAGGGCTTTTCATCTCCAAGCTGTTGACCCTCCAAAAGTTGCAAAATCCTCCTATTCTCAGATTCTGTGTATGCCTCAATGAGGCGAGCCTGCAATGCCTCATAGCAGTCAGCTGGAGGTTTTTTTATTATATCTGCAGCCTGTCGCAACACTTCATATTCTAACTTAGGTACCACAATTTGAAATATAGTTAATGAATTTGTAATGTTACCCCTTTTGAAAACCTGCTCCACAGCTGAAAACCACAGCTCCGGATCTCCTTTCCAAAATGGAGGTATTTTGCTGGATGATGCTTCCAGTCCTTCAAGAGATACTGGTCCAGCGCTGCTACCAGACTCCTGGGCTGTAGGCTCCAGCTGCTCCTTTTCCTTCAGCATCTTCTGCACTGCTTCAAACTTTTCTTGTGGGTCCATACTTAAAAAAAAAGAAGACCAAAGAAAGAGAGAAAAAAATAGTAAATAAATATTTACATGCAATAACAAAAGGTAGATATTGAGTGACAGAAGATATGAAATAATAAAAAAAAAAATACAGCTGGAGGACAAAAATTAATAGAAAAAAATATTAGAAGCTACTGTAAAAGAAATTTTTCAGAATCCTTTAACAAAAATTAAAAAACAAAACGGGGTCACCACTGTAAGGGATCCTGATAGGTTTCACTCAATAAATAACTCAAATTACAAAGAAAAATAAATCTTTATTAAACAAATAAAAGAACTATTTACAAAAAAACTTTGCTGAACTAAAAAAAATAATATTTACAACACCACACAAAACTAAATCTACAATATCTACTCTACCAAACTTAAACAAAAATATCTGTGCAAAGCAAAACTTAAAAGGAAGCAAACATGCATAGAGAAAAGAAACAAAATAATAATTGACTACTTGCAAGCAGCTGGGCATTAATAATTACAATATTTCATTGATTAATGCACAATACAAAAGCTAGTAGTATGCAGTGATAAGGTAACCTCTCTCTACTACTCTCTGGCCAGAAAGCAGTCCAAAGAGGTAGGACAGCCCTCATTGGCCAAAGAGCCATTACATACATATACATACACATTGGATATGTCTAATATTAAGGAATTTAATCATGGTGGTGGTTTTTTAAAAAATATATCTCCTATGATTTTTGTAGGGGGCAATTCAATATATCAAAACATTATACTTTTTGCATATGTTTTATATTAAGGAATCATGTTATCCATGGTAGTGGTTTTTTAAAAAAAAATATCTATTATGAATTTCAGGGGGGGGGGGTAATTCAAAAATATCAAAACATTATAATTTTTACATATGTTAAATATTAAGGAATTCAATCATGTTATCCATGGTGGTGTTTTTAAAAAAAAAAATTATGAATTTCGGGGTGGGGGAGGGAGTAATTCAAAAATATCAAAATATTATACTTTTCGGATATCTTTGATATTAAGGAATGTAATCATGTTATCCAGGGTGGTGTTTTTTTTTAAAAAAATATCTACTATGAATTTCGGGGGAGGGGGGGTTGGTTAATTCAAAAATATCAAAACATTATACTGTTGGGATATCTTTAATATTAAGGAATATAATCAAGTTTTCCCCTTTTGATGCTATCACAAGCATTAGTGTAGACGTTGATGACTTTTAATGTTTTACGCCTTAAAGCAAAACAAACAAACAATCATTAGTGAAGTCAACGAAGAGATAGTGTGTGGGTAGTTTATATTTATGGCCTCTCTCGAGGATGATCTTCAAGGTGAAGATTTGATCTATAGTGAATCTTCCTCGACGAGAGCCTGCCTGGTATCTTCCGATGCTTTCTTCGGCAAACAGTGTTAATCTTTCGAAGAGAATGATTGAGAGGATCTTGTAAGCACTTGAGAGCAATGAAATTCTGCGATAATTAGAGCATTCCAGCAGGTCTGCAAGGGTGCTGATTATGGAGATGGTGTTCATTTTTAACACTTTAGCACCTGAGGGTGCTGGACGAAAGTTGCACTGAGAAGCTGAGTGGGTCGGCCGGATTTTACCCTCCCCAAGCTAAGGCGTGAAGACCACTTTCTGCCACTGACTGCCTCAACTTCTTCAACTCCTTATTACCTTTTTTTACTATTTCTTAATGTTTATAATACCTCTATCTTTAAGGGATAAGGGACAGACAAAAAAAATAGCAGGTAGAGAAGGGTGGGACAGGCTTCCCTCATCGGAGAAACCAGGTATTTCACAGCTACTGGGCCGGAACTAATATTTCCTCAATAGAGACACCCTTGCAGCCTAGCGGCCACTAGGATGTGCCTCAGTCACAATAAGTCATCTCGTGTGAAGCTGGGGACGTTAAATGAGTGAGAAACCGGTTGCGAGATATACCGTATTCCACTACTGGGGACCGGCAGACCGCCACGAGTAATCTCGTCATCCGCTTGTGGGGAACGTCTTTTTTTTTTACAAGATATTTCGTCCATTAAAGGGTTAAGATTATACATTAAAATATCAGTTTACACAATAAATTAACTGTGTATTATGTTGTTGGAGGCACTGATGATAATGAGATGAAAGTTAAGATTACCCACTCGTGTATTGATTTATTATTACTTTCATTATATGAACTAAAATATCTTATAATTAGTTGATCTATTAGGTTATTGAAGGCCCTGATTATGAAAAAGTAAATACCCAATAACATTGGAGATTATAAAATCTTTCTTGTTCTAGAATTAGATGAAATCAGATTAGATAAAAATATAAAATAAAAATTAGATAAATTACATATAAATATAAAAATTAGATTACTTAAATGATTATGAAATCTTTCATGTACTAATATAAGGATGCTTTTTTCAATTTTCATTATACCCTTTTTAAAAATATTTATATTTTAATTATATTTATTTAATCATAAAAAGAAATTATGTCTTCAATTTTCAGATCAATTAGATTATTTTTGCATAATTGTGTATAATGAATAGCATACGATATGTCATACATTTATATCTAGTTTTTTTTTTACTTGACTGCACTTTTCCAACCAGCTTCTTGAGTCAATTTCTAAATTATAAATTAACATCCTATTAATGTTTATTTTATTTCCTTAAAGTGGCATGTGTATTTATGTTGTATTATATTTTGTAGAATGATTTCAAGAAAGTTGTATCCAAAAGGGAAGCTGAAACTAGGTTACTTAATGCTCGCCTCAGTTCACCTCTGCAAAAATCTGTCTCAACCCCTTCCATTATAGCTGTAAGAGAACTTGCCAATGTGGAACCTGTAAACATTGAATCTTCTACAGCAACTCTACCAGTGTATGTCTTTTATTTGCAAAAATGTTTGCATTTTTATTTATCACCGCATAATGCACATGATGCACATTTTTATAAGTATTTACTATTGAAATTTTCCTTGTTTTCTTTATATCTTCCTCTTCCCCTTCTATGTTTCTTTTCACTACCTAAGTATTTATCAACGTGTGAATGTAAAATGTATGTGAGAGTTTGCACAAATGAATGTCAGATGAATTTCTGCATTTCTTCTAAAATCTTTCTTTAAAAAGTTGGTTATAGTTTAGTGTCAATTGAAACATTTGTTGAATATTAAACATTTGGTCGACATTAGAGAAGTTTTCAAACCTTAAAAGTTATATTGCTTATCAGCTTGTACTTTCTATAGTTATGTGCATAGTTGATTTAAAAATTACTTGTTTTTTTTTTTTTAATTTATAGTTACCTCTCCTCCCCTTTACTATAATAGATAAACATAATAATATAATAAATAAACAAAAAATTTAGAGAGAGCAGGGTGTTGTACAACAAATTTTTTATTTTACCCATTATCGATGATGTTGTTTTATATAAATAATAGACACTGTATCTTTCATTTCAAACCCCCCTCAATTCTCGCCTCCATGGCTGGTGCTTGCTGTATTTTTTATATAGCATTTCCAAGTCTATTTGAACCTTTTCCAAGTCAACTGTAACCTTTTCCAAGTCAAATGTAACCCTTTCCATTTCAAATGTAACCCTTTCCATTTCAAACGTAACCCTTTCCAAAGCAAATACAACCACTTACAACTCAATCGTCGCCCTTTCTATTTCAATTGTAAGCATTTCCATTTCAATTGTCACCCTTGAAAAAAGTTAAGGTTCTGTTGAATGGGTAAAGTTGGGGTCATTAAAGTACCAGGTCTGCAAGTTTAAAATGTCGTTTTAATTCCAATAGAATGCGCTCTTAGCCTATTGAAGGATTTGCTTATCTCTAAACGCTATTTTGTTTGTTAGTCATTTGTTTACAAAAGTCAGTTGTTTTTAAGTCGTTTACGTGGACGTATCATACCTTTCTTTGGTGTTAAAAATGTCTAATTTTAAGCCAAATAAAGAGCATTTGCGGCATGTCATGATTTTCTTATTCAATCAAAAGAAAAAGGCATCTGAATGTCATCGAATTCTTGTTGAGACTTATGGCGATCTTGCTCCAACCGTCAAGACATGTGAACGTTGGTTTCAAAGTTTCAAACGTGGTGATTTTGATGTTACTGATAAAAAACGAGAAAATCGACCAAAAAAGTTTGAGGACGTCGAATTGCAATCTTTATTAGACGAAGACAATATCCAAACCCAACAAATGATGGCAGAACAGTTGAATGTCACTAGGCAAGCCATTTCCGATCGCCTGAGAGCTATGGGAAAAATTCAAAAGGTTGGAAAATGGGTTCCACATGAATTGGACGAACGACAGATGGGAAAACGAAAAACTGTGTGCGAAATGCTGCTTTTACGCCACGAAAGAAAGGGTTTTTTGCATCGAGTTGTAACTGGCGATGAAAAATGGATTTATTTTCAGAATCCCAAACGAATAAAATCATGGGTAACGCCAGGACAACCATCCACATCGAGTGCAAGACCGGATCGTTTTGGGAAGAAGACAATGCTGTGTGTGTGGTGGGATCAGAAGGGAGTAGTCTACTACGAGCGTCTCAAACCCGGCGAAACAGTCAATACCGACCGCTACCGACAACAAATGATCAATTTGAGTCACGCATTGATTGAAAAACGCCCAGAATGGGCTCACAGGCACGCCAAAGTCATTCTTCAGCATGATAACGCTCCTGCATATTCAGCCAGATTGACTAAGGAAACGATTTCTTCGCTTGGTTGGGAACTCCTACCCCACCCGCCGTATTCACCTGACCTGGCGCCTTCTGATTATCATCACTTCTCATCGATGGGACACTCATTGGCTGAGCAACACTTTAACAATTTGGAGGATGTAAGAAAATGGCTCGATGAATGGATTTCAAATAAAGATGAAGCATTCTTTTGGAATGGTATCCATAAATTGCCCGAGAGATGGACAAAATGTGTAGAAAGCGAGGGCCAGTACTTTGAATAAAATATATTATACTTTTTTTTTTAAATTACTGTGTATATATTTTAAGAAATAAACGACATTTTAAACTTGCAGACCTGGTATGTCTAATATACTGAATCCATGAGAGCTAAAAAGCAAACCAATAGAATTTTTCTCATTTCTTCTCAGGGTCAAATGATTTAGAATGATGTGTCAATTTTACTGTGGGTTTATTATATATATATAAATATAAAGCATTTGCTTTGGAAAGGGTTACGTTTGAAATGGAAAGGGTTTCTGGTGACTTGGAAAAGGTTTTCATGCAACATTTTCCTCATGTTATTGTGTTTCTGAAACATGGCTCAAACCTGATATTTCTACTCTATCTTTCATCATTACCTAATAGATCGAAGTTATAGTGGTGTAGATTGTATATTGTTAACATTTATTTATATTTTAATAAATCCGATTACTTTGATTTGAAATCTCTTCTTTAATCTGTTACTTTAAAAAATAGAATGATAAATGAAGTGATAAACTTTAATTTGTTATCCCTATTGCTGCGTAATAGTCGCAGTGATAGAACAAGATGGCAGAGGATAGCCAAGCTCCTGCAGTGCCATGTGAGCTGAATACTTTTTATGTTTATCATTATCTTGATATTCTAGATTTATAATCATGTTTTCCACCCTTCTTTTTGACCCTTGCTATGGACCACTACTGGCAGAGTTCAACACAAGCACACACACACACACACACACACACACACACACACACACACACACACACACACACACACACACAGACAGATATATATATATATATATATATATATATATAACCTTAACTTGGTTCGCATTCAAATAGGGGATAAAAGAATTGTAATGTTATATACATAGACTGGACAAACACTTTTTATTGGCTCAACAATACTCTTATCACATATGTGCTTTGTGTTACAATTTAGAATGATATTTAACCTAATATTGTAGCACTCTATTAACCCTATCATAACTCCCCCCCCCAGTAGTTTACGAACACCCTATATACCCTACATACCCTACGACTATGTTATGTTCCTTGATAAATACCATTCTGAATGGTCCCTCATACCTGGTCACCTCTTTCTCTCAGTTGAAACTTCAGCACCTATATAGAGTGTTCCCAATTTTCGAATCGCCCATCACATCTTTGACTTAAGCATTTTGTCGAGCCACCCTCCTAATCTTTTCTGTCTCCATTATTCCTTGCGCTTTTTCCCATACTTTTCCGAAAACTATCCGATTATTTACCAGGTTCTTTGAGATCTCCTCATTCACTACCGTACCCCCACTATCCCGTTTTCTAACACGCAATCCGAAGAGCATCTCGAAAAGATAAAATCTTGTATGTAGAGTGATTGTAGGGTGCTGGTGGACACAACATTGGGCTCTAATCCCTTATCCATATGGTGAACTCTGAAGTGGTTACTGAGAGTACTATGCAGTCTTTCGACACCACTCCTTCTCTTGGGATGACGAGGTGTGTTGAGATGCCAATGAATATCTAGATCCTTCTAAATCTACTTCAGCCCCACCAAAAATACCTTCTGTTCAATGCCCTTAAGGTTTCTTGTTTGCCCCTATGATTTGTTTTGTCCTGATCTCGCAGGGTTTCCACCATTGAACACCTCATGAATGATCGGTCAACCCCGATCTGCAATCTCCCTAGTCTTTTAATCTTTTCCCAGATGGTCGCATTCATGAAATAGAGGTGGTAGGTCTTCCCTGGCTTCAATGCATCCTTTAATGCTTTGCAGATCATTTCATCTCGCACTCTTGGTTGTGACAAAATAGTGGTGACCTGACTTCTCCCATACTAGCTGTATGCTATCCGTGTCCGTCCCGAGGTCACAGTCTTCCAAATGATCTCTGCTGCCACTTATCGTTCACAATCTCCTCCATCTCAGCTTGGCTCCCTTCCACCGTGCCTTCTTCTTCCACAGACTGTCCCACCATTTCCATGACATTACCACTACATTCACCCTCCCTTTCTGGCATCCACTCTTGAAGAAATTGACAGGTATCCCCTGACAGTTCTTCCCTATAGCGATGATAAGCACAGCTCGGGATAACCAATCGACCACATTTTCCTTGTCCGGTTTGTATATGATCTCCATTTGTACTGGTTGAGAATTTCCT